>OU612044.1:71276474-71856474 GCA_914767935.1 Coremacera marginata | reverse complement strand
TCCGCGATATTTAAACGATTTTACACTAACAATCTTAAAACATTGAGACGAACATGAACGATCATCATAATAGGATTTAAGGTCATTACTTGACAAGCAACTAACGTTCGAATAAGAAAATTTTTGACATTTTCCACAGTGAACGAAAAAGTTGCCAAAGTCTAAGTCTTTGCCAAAAACATTGAAATATATAATTCTCGTTATGTCACTAAGGACTAACTTGTGAACTTTGAACCAGTGGCTTAATATTTCCAAATCATGATTTATGTCCGCAATCAGGTTTAATGGAGAATTGCTAGTAAAAGTGCAGGCCATATCGTCAGCGAATGCATTTATACTGCTTAAAAAGTTTTGAGAGAGTAGAGAGTTTATGAAAATAAGGAAAAGAATTGGACCAAGCACCGAACCTTGAGGTAAACCTAGAGTTGTGGGCAAAGAAGAGCTTAAGAAGTTATTAATTTTTACTTTTTGTTGCCTATTGGATAAATAAGAGCTAAGCCAATTGTAAAACGAGCCTCTAAATCCAAAATTACATAATTTAGTCAATAATAAATTTATTGGAATTGGCCGGAATAAACATTTGTACAAAAACTAAGGAGAGCATCTTCAGTAGATAACCCTGCCCTGAATCCAAATTGCCATTTACTAAACAGTTTGTTCTTTTCAAGAAAATTTACTATTCGAGTCTTTACAGCTTTCTCAAATACTTTAGCGAAGATAGGAAATACAAGGTTCAGAGACAAGTAACTACATTGAGTTCTACCCGTTGCATTTTTAGCAACAACTTCTGGGCCTTTGGATGCAAAGAAATTGTTAAAGAGTTCAGCTAGTTCAATCGGGACAGTAATTGAAGTATCTCCAAATGACATACTTTGAATGGTTTCTTTTTCTCTGTTTCTATTTAAAATATCGTTAACCAGTTTCCATTCTTTTTTAATATCACCCTTAATATTGAAAAACTCGTTTGTATAAAAGCTATTTTTGCACAATAAAACTTCTTTTGAAATCTCTTTACAGAGTGATTTATATGCAGCACGAGTATCCAGATTACTAGGATCATTCTTTATTCTTTTAAAAAGCTTGTTTTTGGTTTTCCAGGATTTTTTCCAGGAGTGCGTTGGTAATCCAGGGCTTTAATTTCCTTTCATTACCATGTTTTTTCTGCACTATGTTCGAGCAAGCTTCGACGTGCTCAAATAGTGTTTTTATAAATAAGCTATAACCTATGGAAGGATCACTTTCATTATAAATATGCTCTCAACCCTCAGTTAGCAATGAATTATTTAGGGCCATAAAATCAGTTTTTTTGTTGGACTCAGGCTGAAAAATCACACGGTCTCTACTTGAATGTATACTCTTAAAGCTCACGCAAGTCATGCTATGATCAGTAATCTGAAAGTCAATGGCAGAGGTGAATAGATGCTGAATTTTGCAGCTTTGCAAGCGTACAAACATGTGGTCGATACAGGTTTCAGAAAAAGCTGTAATACGAGTTGGCTGATTAATGCAGGATTCTAAACCGTAAGATGAAAGTAAAGAAAGGTAACAATCAGTGTTGGCAGAGTTCTCCATAATATTTATGTTTGAGTTAACAAATTATCAAGATTTCTTCGAATACTTCTAATATTTTGATGAACGCAAAGGTAATTATCAGAATATGTTTGGTTATAACACAGGTCTTGTTAAGAAAGGTAAAGTTCGAAAAAGGAAGGCTTAACAAATTTACATTCAGATTATTTGCAACAAAAGACATTTAGTTTAAGTTTTAAAATAAAGACTCTAAGTCCTCAAATTTGCTTATAACAATGTAATTATCGCCATCCCTTTTTCGCATAAAAACTTTACCATTCCTTGCCCAAACATATTTGAAATCTTTCTGCTTTTTTACTTTAAGTGCTGCATTTAGTAAGTTTCTTGTGACATTATCCAAACTATCATTAATAAAAATCTTCGAGTTCTTTTCACAATTAAAAATTTTTGAAGTTAAACTATATCTATTTTTAAATTTATTTCTCAACACCTCTTTCTTTTTGATAAGGGAAGTGAATTTAACGACCAAAATACTAGTAGCTTGATTATTTGTACTTTTCATTTTTTTTTACATAGCAGTCATCAATTTGTTCTACTGAAATGTTTGGGCCTGTACCGGTAGAGAGAACATTAAGAGCACAATCAATTGCGTTTTTATTTTCTAAGTTCAGTACTCCGACAATTTCAATGCACTTTTCGATTTTCTTTTCTCGTAAAAATTCACTTCACTTTGAAGAGCATTAACCTTATCCACTAACTCTTTTCTATCTACTTCCAGAGAATGAATAAGAGAAAATAATTTTGCGTTGTCGGACCTAAGCCCTATGATTTCATGGAAAACCCTTTCTAATGTGATTTCAGTGCTGCTTGCTTGTTGCTGTTGGTTATATGCTTGCTGTGTTTGTCGTTGTTGCTGTTGATTAATCGAACTCCATGGTAATTGTTGTTGCTGAGCTGAACCATTAGATTCATTTGCATGCTGATTTTGTTCGAGCTATTGAAGATTACATGCTTGCTGTGTTTGTTGTTGTTGTTGTTGTGCAAAAGCGCACTGCGGTAATTGTTGTAGTTGAGCTGAACCATAAGTGTCACTTGCTGGCTGATTTTTCCCGAGGTTATGCTATTGACTAAGCTGCTGCTGTTGCTGTTGTACAGGTTATTCTTGTTTATGGTTTTCATCTGAGCTTTGCTTTACTGCTGATTTTTGATGAGTAATCTGCTGCTGTAATGTTGCTCTTGCTGCATACGAACTAGGCATTGCTTGTCAGCTGAGTTTTGTTTTTCTGTTTTTTGTTTCAATACTTTCTGTTTAGAGTTTTTATTTTTTTCAACATCAATCGAAAGAGAGCAAGTTGTATTTTCTTGACTTATGCCCTCAGGTCGCGAAGTCGTAGGTGGAGAACGGAAAGACGCACGTCTCGCGGAAGAGCAGGCGGAACAACGAAATGCATTATTAGAATTTTTAAAGAATTCAACATCGTCAGGTATCAAACCAACACAATTGCTGTGAAAAAATTCTTGGCAACCTTGGCATTGTATTTTATCGTCACTGCGATGATTTCGATCGACTTTATTACCACACACACACGGCATGATGGGAATTATAAAGTTAAATGAAGTATTTGATTAAAATATGATTTATTTTTGCGCACTGCAGCAAAGACCGTGTTGACCCCACGACGACACGATAATAACTACAAGAGCAATTTGGCAAAAAAAATTATAAATAAAGATTAAATATGTTTGAGTTCTTAAGCTTGTGCTTTTTTATGTTCTTAAAGCACACTTGTTCTCTTAACCTTACACTTCGTGCAAAATTAAAAAAAAAACAATTATTGTTGTAAAATTGTACACGAGGTTTTTTTTCCAAAATCCGTAATTCTTTTTAACGGTTTCAGAAAATGTCTGTCCAGAATGCAATTATTTTCAGCTTTTGTCACCACTTTGGAGGTTATTGTAAGAATGTGCGTGTATATGTCTTTCTAACGTGGCTTAGAAAAGAAAAAGGTCGCGTAAATTTTAATTCAGCTTATTCAATTTCATGTATTTATTAAAATTTAGAAAAAGTATAGAATCAAAAATTGTTATAAGAAAGAAAATTAATACAAGATTATGTTTATTTACGTTAATTCACAGTACCGAAGATTATGTCTGTTTCTAACACAAGCGCGCGAGTTACGTTCCCTTCACAACCTGCCATCTCTTCCTCAAATAATATCGGTCTACAAAAATATAAGAATTAGCAACTACTGCACTTTTTGCTTGCAGCTGCAGTCGTCTCTAGTGTCAACACTAAAGTGTGCATAGCGACGACTGCAAACATACAGATATACAAGCATACAAGTATATAAAATTATAAATATACATACCCATTATATACAAGAGTTATGCTTAAGCGATAACTCTTGTTTGAAGTAAGTTTTTAGTCTTAAGATTCACTTTAATAAAGAAAGACATAATTTAAATTATTTCTTGTTTGATTAACAACATAATTATAATTGGCGCAGTCGGTCGTGACTCTAATCTGAAGATTAGGTTTTGAAGGACTTTACAAAATTTCGAATAGAAGGTATATAAATACAAAACAAGTTAAAGTGAAAAACACAAGTTAAAGTGAAAAACACAAGTTAAAGTGTAGAAACACAAGCTAAAGTGTAAAAACACAAAAGAAAAGAAAAAACTGAAAAAAAATTAACTTTATGAACCGCAAAAAGCTTTTTGATTTAAATCGCCCAATACAAATGGAAGAACTTCAACACAAAAACCAACAATTGGAAGCGGCACTGCAACAGCAGGAAGCTCAGTTGCAGGATATGCAGCGTCAACTACAACTTCATCAACAGTTGCAACCACAGCAACATCAACAACAGGAGCAACAACTATTAAACTTTTTCGGTATGACGTCAAAAGATGTCATCGATCAGTTCAGACGATTAAAGCCTCTAGACGATCAACACAACCAGGGATCTTTTATCAGGGCAGTGAAATCGTGTTTTAGATTATGAAGATAATGTATATTTAAGACATTTAAAAGACAGCAAACATTGCACTATATTGAATAATTGTAATTTCAAATATAATAATAAAACACAAGTAGAAGATCTTGAAGACAATATGATTCTAATAAAAAATGCTATCGAATTACCAATTGTACACAACTGTGACAATAGAAAATTAACGTTAAACAAGCACTATCTGTTAACTTATTACAACTGTGAAATAAAAATAGAAAACAATACTTTTAAAAATCATCAAACAATAATGCAAGATAAATATTTTTATCCGAACTATAAATTTAACCAAACTGATGTAAAACCGATAAATTTCAAGGCAATAGAAATACAAAATTTTTCAAACATAGAAGAATTAGAAGAGTTAAAATTCCATAGAAATGTTTCTTACGGAGTAAGCACAACGGTTGTAATTGTAATAATAATTATAATAATCATCATTGTTAAAATGAGAAATAATACCGAAGTCATAAATAAAACAAAAATTGTTAATAAACCAGAAGTAGTGAAACATATTGATGTAAATTTAGAAGAAATAAAGAGGAAATATGGAATAGAATAGTCACATATAACATGTATAATTATACACATATTACATGTACACAACTATGCATTATAAATTTAAAACACTGCTTATTTCTGTATGTTTGTTTGTCTGTTTGTTTGTTTGTTTCATTTTACGATGACTCAGGAGTGTCATCAATCTAGGAGGGGAGGAGTTACGTTCCCTTCACAACCTGCCATCTCTTCCTCAAATAATATCGGTCTACAAAAATATAAGAATTAGCAACTACTGCACTTTTTGCTTGCAGCTGCAGTCGTCTCTAGTGTCAACACTAAAGTGTGCATAGCGACGACTGCAAACATACAGATATACAAGCATACAAGTATATAAAATTATAAATATACATACCCATTATATACAAGAGTTATGCTTAAGCGATAACTCTTGTTTGAAGTAAGTTTTTAGTCTTAAGATTCACTTTAATAAAGAAAGACATAATTTAAATTATTTCTTGTTTGATTAACAACATAATTATAATTCGCGAGTTATGGTGTGGGAGGTTTAAATTAAAACAACTTCTCTTCTTGAGTGTGAAATCTTATCTAACTTTATTAAAATCTTCTTTTCCGTCTACAACTTTCCATTTACGATTTCTTCGTGTAATACATAAATACAAGTAAATATATTTTTCCACAATGTAATGAATGTATGCTTATGACATACATTCCAAAGAAATGCTGAAATACATATATTTAAATACCATATGTATGTTTATGACATACATTCAAAAAATGCAGTTCGATATTTAAGTGTCACCCAAATTTTAATAAGTGCAACAAAGTATTGAATAGCGGAAAAGAGATACTTGAAATAACTTAAATAACAAAAATAATTTATGTGACATACAAAAGAAATGTAGAATAACCTAAATAAACAAATCAACTGATTTATTGAAATACTTAAAACATATGCAATTATCGCTAGTTGTGCGTTTTAGTTATTGTTGTTGTTGTAGCTTCGATGGTTCAAGTGGAACTCAGTGGGATAGGTTCTGCTGTATGCGTCGTACTTAATTGTTTGTTGTTGTAGCGTCGGTAGGCTATTGTAGCTCTTGTTGTTGTTGTTGTAGTCTCAATGGCTTAGGTGGTGCTAATGTTACCATCGTCGTTGGTGGTAACGTAACTCCTCCCCCCCCGGTGTGAAGCGACGGCCATAACCTTTGGTTTGTGGTTGGAGCGGGATGATCAAAAACAATGTTTCGTTTAAATCTTCTGGAACTATATAGGATGAATAACAAAATTATTGTTCCCATGAGTAGTATTCCTCCGATAGTTATATTGAGCTCTCGTTTTGTTTTAGATTTCAAGTTGTTTATAGCGATTCTATTCTCGATGTTGAAGTTGTTGATTTTGTGGAGGTTTAATTTTCCGACTGTGAAATTGGTGTGTATTGGTATGTGTGCAGTTGGAATTAGATGTATTTCGTCCCAGTAGATGTTTGGGTTACTCTGGTATGTTATGTTGTTTATCTCTACTTGACAGTTTTCGAAGTGTAGCAAAATATTTCCCGATACTGGATGTGGAGCGAAGTTGCAAGTCGAGTTAACTAATGTTGGTTGGGTGTTCAGCATTAATATGTAGTTGTGTTCTGGTTGTAAAATGTTCGATATTTGGCCAATGTCGTTGGTGACGCAATGAGCTGGTTTTCCTTCTTGTGGCAGAATAATCCGTCCTAGGCAGGTTGATTTTGTGATATTTTCTTGTTGTTTTGCTTCTTGACAATAGTAAATTCCTTCTACTTTCGGACAAATTTCAGACAAATACTGAATGCTCTCAGAGTTATATAATGCATAAGGTAATATTTCTATTTCTTTTGTTTTGTTAATGGGGAGTGGTATAATATGAATTAGGGAATAATTGTTATATGATAGGATAGGAATGCGGACATTAAATATTATATTTGTGTTGTTGTAATAAGCTTGTAATCCTAGTAATTCATAGATATTGTTGGTAGATTGTATATTTATTGATTGAGCTGAAAGTGTGTCATATATTTCATCCAATTCTTCATGATTAAGAAAAAATTTTGATATTATATTAAGTCTTGCTAGTACTATTGCTTCTGCAATGTTAGCTAAATGATTGTTTAATAAGTCAATGTTGTAATTAATTTGTGCGAGATGTTGAGTCTGAAGTAGAATTTCTTCATTAACTCGAATTCTGTTTGTGTTCTGATCTTGAATTTTGTTGACAAAATTTTCTATTTTTAGTTTTAGTTGATTGTTTATATGATTAGTAATATTTTCAAACCTTTGTATCATAATAGAGTTTAATTTTATTTGGCTGTTAGTGTCTTGTCGAAGATTTGTTTGTTCGGATCTTAAGTCTTCAATTTGTTTGTTTAATATTTTTGCATCATTTGCGTCCATGTTGCCAGTGATAAACTTAACTACTGTGCCTAATCCATTAATTATTCCTCTACGGTTTCTTGAATGTGGACTGAGTGAATCTAATTTATTTTGGACTTCTTTTAATTTAAGTTTTGTTATTAACGTCATGTCTTTATCGTTATATAATTTTTCTAGTGTTGTAATTGAACTGCTTATTCTGTTGACGTTGTCCTTGTACAGATCTAAGTTAACAATGTGTATAAGGTTGTTGTAATTTCTTATTGTTCTCGCAGTGCCTTTTTGGATAGTTAGTAATGATTGTTGTTCGTTAAGTTCTTGAATTTCCATTTTCTGTCCAGATCCTGTCATAACCCTGTAAGTACACAACTATTACTAGCTTACTATCCTAATTTAATTTTTAAAGGTTTTTATTAGTTTTGTTAAATTGTTTTCTTTTTCTCTTCTTATTCTAGATTTGTGGATTTTTTGGTTTCTGTTAGATATAATTGTTACTCTATTGTTTTCCTTAACTTTAAGCTTTGAGAATCTTGGTGTCATTTTATTTCTGCGACACTCTTTTCTAAAAACCGTTTCGTTGATTTCGTTACTTTTTGGATCTTCCCTTACCTGATTTAATTTATCGATATTTTCATTTGTGATAATTTCTAGTCTACTTTTTATCTTTGGGTATAAAACTGCTTGAAATTCATTTAATTTTTTTAAATATTCATGTTCGTTATTGAAACATATTTCGTTATTGAATTTAAAAGTTCTTCCATGGAAAAGTTCAAAAGGTGTGTGTTTCGTGGATGAGTGAATGGCGTTGTTATATGTAATAAAAGTTTCCGCGAGAGTTTCGTCATGGTCTACGTCTTGTTTGTTTTCTTTCTTTGTTGCAATTATAATTCTGTAGATTTCTGTCATTGTCGAATGTAACCGTTCAACTGGAGAGTTACTGGAAGTTTGTTGAAAAGAAGTGAAATGCAGTTCTATTTTGAATTGTTTGCAGAAATCTTTGAAAATATTTGCTGTAAATTCAGAACCTTGATCGCAAACTATTTTCTTGGGTATGCCATAGGTGCTGAAAAATTGTCTTGTTGCTTTTACTATTGAAATACTATTCCTATTAGGGAGTGTATACCCTGAAGCAAATTTTGAGAATTTGTCGATCATAGTAAGAACATATTGGTGATTTATACTATAAATGTCTATGTGCAGGATATCTAGAGGTTTTTCGGGAATTTCTGGCTTACTATATTTGATTTTTTGAGGTTGTCTGTCGTATTTCTGTTCTTGGCATATATTACAATTGTTTATGGTTTGTGTTATTTTCGATTTCATATAGGGGAAGTAGTATTCTCTTTTCAGATGTGCTAAAGTTTCATTAATACCTCTATGGTTACTGCTTTCGTGATAAATGCTAATTATTTTATCTTGTTCGTCGTTTTCGGTTATGTCTATTAGAATTTCTTTGCATCTTATAAGTCTGAAGGTTCTATTTGCTGAGAAATATTTGGAGTAAACGGATTGTACTAAGGAAAAGGTTAAGTCGTCTGTGTAGACTGCTGTTAGCTTATTGGGTGCGAAATATTTTTTAAATATGTCTATTAGTTTTTCTTCTGTAAAGTCTGGTGTCCTTATACTTTTCCTCTGTTTATTTTTGAAAGGGACTTCTACTGTTAAGAATGGTTTTTGGCATGATTTGTCTAGAATAATTTGAAGATTGAATTCGTTTAAAGGTTTTTCTGAGATTGGTATTCCGTCGTTAAGGTTTTCTTGTGCTGAGTGTACTGTTGAACCTGAAGTACCTTGAATAGAAGTAGTGGCATCGTTGATATTTATTTCGAGTTGTTTTGTATCTGGATTATCAATTTTTATCCGACTCAAGGCATCTGCGTTTGAGTTTAGTGTCCCTTTTTTGTAACCTATCTCGTAATCGAACTCTTCTAATTTAAGTTTCCACCTAATTAACTTTGAATTTGGTTCTTTTAAGTTCATAATCCAAGTTAATGGTCTATGATCCGTAACAATTCTAAATTTTTGTCCAAACAAGTATGGTCTGAAGTATTTTGTGGCCCATACTATGGCCAGTAATTCTTTTTCGATTGTCGAGTAGTTTATTTCCGTGTCCGTTAGTGTCCTGCTAGCGTAGCATATAGGTTTGTCGCTTCCTAAGTGCCCCTGCGATAAGACGGCTCCTAGTGCAAAGTTGCTAGCGTCTGTCGTTAATGTGAATGTCTTCGAAAAGTCAGGATATTGGAGTATAGGGTCATTTACGAGAAGGTTTTTACAAGTTTCAAAGGTTTTTACATATTTTTCGTTAGCGACGATGGTTCTACCTTTTTTTAGGCATTCTGTTAGTGGTTTTACTACCCTTGCAAAATCTTTAATGAATTTACGGTAGTAACCTAGTAGTCCTAAAAACGATTTTATTTCTTTTTGTGTGCGTGGTAAAGGAAACTTTTTTATTGCTGAAATCTTGTCCGGGTTCGGTTTTACTCCGTCTGTTGTAACGATATGACCTAAAAACGCAATTTCTTTATGTAGAAATTCCGACTTATTAAGTTGAACTTTTAGGTTGGATTCCCGGAGTCTGTCAAAAACTTTCTTTAGGTTTTCTAAATGTTCTTGGAGTGATGTCGAAAATACTATAATGTCATCTAGATAAACTAAACATATTTTCCCTTGTAGATCTCTGAGTACGTTATCCATAACTCTTTGGAAGGTTGAAGGAGCATTCTTTAGCCCGAATGGCATCCTTAGAAATTCGTAGTGGCCTTCTTCCACTGTAAAAGCTGTTTTCTGTATATCTCTAGGGTTCATTTCAATTTGGTGGAATCCGCTTGCCAAATCTAATGTCGAAAAATATAAACATTTGCCTAATTTGTCGAGAATTTCGGTGATGTTTGGAATGGGATAACGATCGGAAATGGTTTTTTCATTAAGTTTTCTAAAATCAATAACTAACCGCCATTTTTGTTTTCCATTTGCATCCAATTTTTTGGGTACTACCCACACCGGTGAACTCCAGGGTGAATAGCTAGGGCGTATGATCTTTTGTTCTAGTAAACTTGATATTTGATTTTTTACCTCTCCTTTGTGAATGTATGGGTACCTATACGATTTTGTGTAGATTGGTACGTCGTCCGTAGTATCAATTGTGTGTTTAATTGTGTTTGAAAAGCTCAGGTCTTGTCCCTCCTTAAAAAAATACGTCATCGTACGTTTTGCAAAATTTAAAAAGTGATTTCTTTTCTTCTGTGTTAAGATGTGAGGATCGAATAAGTTCAGTTATATCACCTTCAATTCCTTGTCTGTTACATTCTATGCTAAGGTTATTTACTTCAACAAAATGTTCAGTATTGTAGTGTTCTACTTTAAGTGGTTGTTCTAGCAAAAGAGTTTTATGTGAATTACTGTTGTTAACAATTTCAACTACACTAAACCAGTTTTTAGTCTTGTAAATGCCTTCGGAGATGAATAGTTCTGGTTCGATTTGTATTGTTTTGATATATACGTCGCCGTCCTTTATGTCTGTAGGTATTTTAATAACTTGTTTAGAATTGGGTGGAATAAGGTATTTTCCTGAAGAAAAGTTTGGTTTGAATTTTAAATTAATAACAGAATTGTTCGTAATCAGTTTGTTTGTGCTTAAGTCAATCTTAGCTCCTAATTTTGTCAAAATGTCTAGTCCTATCAGTCCATCAAAGTATCCGTGGAATTTAAATAACAAAAATGTTAACTGTCCTGTCTCTTTGAATTCAATAAAGGTAGGCAATGTAGTTTGTTTGTTTATCTTATGTTTATTTAAAACAGTTGTTATTGTGACTGGTTCGCGAATTTCAGTGTCGGCATTATTTATAAATTCGGGATTTATAAATGAAGAAGACGCTCCAGTGTCAATTAGAAATTTTAAAGGTCGTCCGAAAGGTGAAGAAATGTTAATGTATGGAAGGGTGAAACCGTGTTTGTTTATATCTAAGTATCCGGTTGCTTGCTCGAGGCGCAATATTGAAAATTTTCGTCATCGTCACAGTCTTCGTTTGCGTCTTTATAAAATCCGTAGCCTTCGTACCGTTCATTCATATTTTGCTGACAGGTTGCATTCTTTTGCATTGTGGGTTGTCGTTTGTTCTCCTCTGTTGAGTTTATATTATGCATTTCTCTTGTATTAGGAAAGTTAGTCCTGTTTGTCCTCTGTGTAAAACGTGAGTTTCCAGAGCTAGTGTCCATAGGCTCTGGTGGAGGTTGTCTCTGTACGTGTTGGTTGTGGGCATTGAAATTTTGTGTGAAATTGCTGTTTTGGCTTTGGTGCTGACCAAAATGCCTGTTATTGGAAGTATATTGATTTGGAGTATTTGAAAAGAGATTTCTATTTTGGTTTTGGTGCTGCCCAAAATTCCTATTATATAACTGATTTTGATAGCTTGGTTGTGGTGTATTTCTAGGTTGATTTTGAGTATTGTACTGTGGTCGTGAAAAATTGTCGTGTCTTATAGACCTGTTTTGGTGGAAAGGAGGTTTAAAATTTGGCTTATAATTGGTATTAAAGGTAAATTTATTATAGTAAATATTTTGTTCTTTAATGCTATAATCTAATGCTATTGGGAGTGATTCTGGCCTCATAGCTCTTATAACCGACCCCAATGGTTCTCTTAAGCCCGTAAGGTAAGTATTAAGGCACATTTCTCCGTAAAGTGTTTTCTTTGCAGCTATAACGTTATTATTACATTCATGGATAAGAATATTGTTTATGAGTGTAGCTTGTATTTCGATGATACTGCTATAAAATTCTTCTACAGCTTGATTTCTTTGTTTTAACGAGTGTAAGTCTCGAATTAATGTTGTTTCTGTTCTTTTATCAGAATAGTGTAAAATTAAGTTATTTTTTATTTCCTCCCAATTCAGAGCCGTGCCATACATATTGAGTACTTCGTTGGCTGGGCCTTCAATTTTGTTGCGAATTGCTCTTAACAAAATTGTTGATTGGGGGGACCCATCTAATTGCAAAATATGCCGCAAGATCTCCTCTACGTTCGTAATGAACTCATGAAGCAATCTTGGATTGCCATCATAGCGAGGCAGATCCTTGATTACATCAGGAATCCTTAACGAGTTAAGAATATCAGATGCAGACGGACTCGCCATATCAACACTTAAACTTTGATTTGGTTTTTGAAAAATACTTGACACACTTTCACTCAATTTTATTTTATGAAAATCTACCACTTCTAGATTTTCAGGTATTGCGTCTAAGCTTATAGATCTTCTTGGTTTCGAATATGGAAAGAACTTTTTTATTTTCCTATGCATTTATAACAATGAAATAAAATTCAATATTTGACTTACATTAATCCTAATAGTATGAGTTGTTCTATTGCCATATTATCTTCTGTATAAGTAGGTTCTCTCTGCGATTCAGGACTGAAATCCTCCGGTTTGTGCTGCTCCAATGTACCCTTGGTGCTTGATGATCGATGATCCTTCGATGATCTCAATGTTATTTTCTTTTAAACTCGGGAAACCGCCGATTTTATTTCCTAACACTTAACACAAAACCGTTCGCAAGAACTTTCGACTGCGCCAGTTATGGTGTGGGAGGTTTAAATTAAAACAACTTCTCTTCTTGAGTGTGAAATCTTATCTAACTTTATTAAAATCTTCTTTTCCGTCTACAACTTTCCATTTACGATTTCTTCGTGTAATACATAAATACAAGTAAATATATTTTTCCACAATGTAATGAATGTATGCTTATGACATACATTCCAAAGAAATGCTGAAATACATATATTTAAATACCATATGTATGTTTATGACATACATTCAAAAAATGCAGTTCGATATTTAAGTGTCACCCAAATTTTAATAAGTGCAACAAAGTATTGAATAGCGGAAAAGAGATACTTGAAATAACTTAAATAACAAAAATAATTTATGTGACATACAAAAGAAATGTAGAATAACCTAAATAAACAAATCAACTGATTTTGTCACCACTTTGGAGGTTATTGTAAGAATGTGCGTGTATATGTCTTTCTAACGTGGCTTAGAAAAGAAAAAGGTCGCGTAAATTTTAATTCAGCTTATTCAATTTCATGTATTTATTAAAATTTAGAAAAAGTATAGAATCAAAAATTGTTATAAGAAAGAAAATTAATACAAGATTATGTTTATTTACGTTAATTCACAGTACCGAAGATTATGTCTGTTTCTAACACAAGCGCGCGAGAAGACTAACAACTGGATTTTTCGATGTTTCTCAGGTGCTGCTTTTTTGGTAATTTCTTACTCTGTCTCACAGCAGATGCTTGTTGGAGTTGCACATATTGTTCTGCTTGTTTTGATCTCACATTTTTTTAAATGAACTTTTATCTCTCTAAATGTATATAGAACTCTTTCTCTAAAGATATAGAACTCTCTAAAGATATAAAATGGATATATATAATACGAGGCCATCTCTTTTAGACTGCGCAGTTTGCAAATCTAAATATTCATTGAGGTCTTCGTGTTCTACATCTTCAAGATCCTCCAGGTGGATAAAATCTTCTTCAATATCATTGCTTCGCAGACGTTTATTATGCAAAATATTTGAAGCAGTAATATACTTTACTATTGACGTAAGCTTTAGAGAGACGATGCCAAATAATCTCCTCAATCTTCCCTTAAGCAGTCCAAAGGCGCGTTCAATAGATACTCTGCACTTAGAATGCACTGTATTAAAAATTGTTTGCTCTTCTGTCAAATGACCATAGTCCTTATAGGGAGTGATAAGCCAACTTTTAAGTGGGAACGCGGAGTCGCCGAGCAAGTGTTGATCAGCAGCCATAATAAATTCACCTAAAATGTTTTGTTAGTTGGAATTGCTACTGATATTCCAGAATAGAGCTACCTGAATCAATTTTGTTGATAAGACCGGATCTCCTCAACAATAAAGCGTCATGAATTGAACCTGCTTCGCCGGTATAGCAATATGTAAACATCATTTTATGGTTGCAAACACTTGAAGTAGTACTGAGTGATGACCTTTTCGATTAATGTATGAGTTGTGGGAAATTATTGGTGCCCAAACCGGAATATGACATCCATCAATACTTCAAACAATTCCTAGTTATTGTTAATGTAATTTGTTATTTTATACAAACATATACAATATATAGGATTTCAAGTGTAAGGGCACGAATATTTACGGAGGTGAATGGGGAGGTCGAGTTAAGCAAAAAATCTTACAGCACAGGGAGCGCCAAGAACGATTATCGCTATCAATCAATCATTTTATAGCAAATATTTTTCGATCGGTTTTTTTCGATCACAATTAAAAGTTATTTTTTGATAGTTATTTTGTCGATCAGAAATAAAAGTTATTTTTTTATCGATATTTTTTTCGGTCAGAAATAAAAGTTATTTTTTAATCGTTATTATTTTGATCACAAATAAAAGTTATTTTTGATCGATATTTTTTTGGTCAGAAATAGAAGTTATTTGTAATCGTTTTTTTCGATCAGAAATAAAAATTATTTTGTAATCGTTATTTTTTGATCAGAAATAAAAGTTATTTTTTGATCGTTATTTTTGCGATCAGAAATAAAAACCAATCATTGAATGATATTTTTTTCGATCACATTAAAAAAATTATTTCTTGATCGAAATTATATCGATAAAAATAAGGAACATGTTTGTGTACATTACGGTGGCCGTTATTTAACATAGAAGCATTTTTATACCCCAACGCGTACTGCGTTAGGGGAATATTAACTTAGTCATTCCGTTTGTTATACCCCCACACATACTGCGTAAGGGGTGTATTAATTTTGTCATCCCGTTTGTAACGCCAGTAAGGAGACGTGGCTGGTATAGAAAAGTATATACATTTTTGATCAGCATCACCACCTTAGTCGATTTCCGTGTGTCCGTCTGTCTGTCTGTCTGTCAGTCGTCTGTCCGTCTGTGATCACGATTACAGACGTAGTTTTAAAGTTATAGCGATGAAATTCATATATAAGCTTCTTTCTCAGAAATGGAGACCAAGTTCGAGAATAAGCCAAATCGGATGAAAACCACGCCTACCTCCCATACAAAGTGGCCTTATATTAATCATAAAATCTCTTAAGAATCTGCTCAAATTAAAGAAATTTCGAATTTTGCACATAGGCTTTGATATTTAATATTGACTATCACTATGATATTTTGGGAAATCTGATGAAAACCACACCTTCCTCTTATCCTCTTATCCTTCAGTCTCTGTTTAGTCGCGAGTCTAATCAGACATTTTTGTCATGGAGTGCGGGAAATGCAACAAGTGTTTAAAAACAATAGATAAAATTATTGAGTGCAAGTTTTGTACCAATACATATCACAAACTATGTGTTAATTTAAATAAATCACAATGTGAAATTATTGACAGTCACTTAAACATTTCGTTTATTTGTGATCAATGTTTAAGTGAACGTTCAAACTTTTTATCAACTATGAATAAGTTAATAAATGATGTTAAAGATATTAAAGCTCTGCTAATGCAGTCGCTCAGTGCTAAGGTTGATGACCCTGTCTCTTCATCGCCTTCTAATGATAATGCTGCCTCTCTGAATTTGCCTCGTCTCCGCGCCCGTAAACCAATGGGACCAATAGGTAATAGTGCAGTCATCTCGAGTGGCGCAACTCAAACGCGCTCACGGCAGCGAAAACCGGTTTTTGCTGGGAGTGCATTGCCAGTGAATACTATGAACGACTCTTCTGGTGTCTCTTTGGCTGTCTCTCCGGCTATTGTTGTTGATGTTGTCGATGATGCTGATGTTGTTGTTGTTTCTGCTGAAATTTCACCCACAAGGGCTTTGGCTACTACCATCTCTGCGCTCTCTGCGAATGCGGATTCTGCGGATATGCAGGCTGCTGATGTTGTTGGTGTTGTAGCGCCTAAATCTTCTTTGATTGCTGCTTCAAGAAATTCTGCTGATGCTGTTGCTAATGTTATTTCTGTGCCTGCTGAAAATACTCCCACTGTTAACTCTGAGCTCTCTAAGCAAGGTGTTTGTGTGGATATTGATGCTGCTGATGTTGTTGGTGTTGGTGCTCCGAAATCTTCTTTGGTTTCTGCTTCCATTAATTCAAAATCATTTTCTGATGTTGTTGCTGGTAACTCTCAACAACGTAATCATGATGAATGGCATTTAGTACAGAATAAAAAATCTTCTCAGCGTGCTAAATATGTCGTTGGTAAGAATGTTAGCTATGAACTAAATGTTATCCCAAAAATGGCGTATGTGCATATTGGTGCCTTTAATCCAAATGTGTCTGAACAAGATATAATCGACTACGTTGTAAGACACTCACCTATTGAGGAAAAAGACTTAAGCTGTATTAAACTAATAAAAAAAGATGCTCTCATTGAAAATTTAAAAAGAGTCACTTTTAAACTCGGAGTCGTTGAGCAGTACATTGACGTAATTTTTGATCCATCGCTCTGGCAGGAGAATATCAAGGTGTCAATGTTTACAAATTTTCAGAGAACCAGATTAAAAAAACCAGTGAAGTAACTCGCACAATCCAATCAGTGCGCACGTTTTATAAAAATTTAAAATGCTATTTCCAGAATATGTCTGGAATCAGAACTAAGTCTGAATCTATACATAATTTTACATCTCACGAAGATTTTGATATCTATGTCTTAATTGAGACTTGGTTAAACCCCGAGTTTTTCGATGGTGAATTTTTTGATTTAAATATATTTAATGTCTACCGGAAGGATAGAGATCCAATTAAAACTGGGCTAACTCGTGGGGGTGGTGTTCTCATTGCCATTAAGAGGATTCATTGCTCTTCTCTTCAGCCGCTTATTGATTCCAATTCTCTGCTCGACCAAATCTGTGTTCGATTGGTTACTAGAACTGGTTCTCTTTATATCTGCGCATCATACATTCCACCAAATAGTGATGATTTAATATACCTGGCACATATCGATAATATTACGAACATAAGCTCTTCAATGTATCATAACTCTCATCTTTGTGTCATGGGTGATTTCAACCTTTCTAAAATTAACTGGACTTATATTGCCGGCGAATTAACCCCAACTTATGTTAACCAGACATTTGAAATACATTTTATTGATAGCCTTTGTAGTATTGGTTTGCATCAAATTAATAATATTTTCAATACTTTAAATAAATTGCTGGATCTTATTTACATATCTTCTAATATTAAACATGAGATATCTGAATGTTTCTATCCTATATCTAATTCTAGTATGCACCATAAGGCACTCTTAGTTAATATTGAATTTTACGAATTTCATGATAGTAATCAAGAAAGAAAAAGGTATAATTTTAATAATTGTAACTTTAATGATTTAAATTGTTTGTTTTCTAATATTAATTGGATTGATTTATTTTGTGGCAATAATGCAGAGATAAGTTTTAATCTTTTTAAGACTAAAGTCTTAACTATGTGCAATTCTTGTGTTCCGCGTTCAACTATAATCAGTCATAAACTTCCCTGGTACACTAAGGGTCTTAAAAAGCTTAAAAATCAGCGTAATAAGTTCTTAACACTGTTTAAGGCCACTAATGAGCCTATTTATAAAGTAAACTATTTGCATTATATGCGTGAGTTTAATTTCCTCAATAAATTTTTATATAAACAATATATCTTGCGATATGAAACTAATATCAAATCAAACCCAAAATCTTTTTGGAATTTTATACAGTCTAAAAGAGGTGGCTCGCAGATACCTACTTCAATGTATTATAATGAAAAGCTCTCGGTGAATATTTCTGATACAGTTAACATGTTTGCTGACTTTTTTAAGTCCAACTTCATTGTTGAAGATGATTTATCAGTTAATGCTTTGAACACTGTTGATGTCTTTACTGATATTGGGTCTTTATCAGTATCAGTTAATGAGGTTAGGGAATCCATTTTGGATATGAAAACTTCTTTTAAAGAAGATATTGATGGGTTTGCATCAATTATTTTTACAAAATGCTCACATACGTTAGCCGCTCCTCTGTGTGCTATTTTTAATAAGTCTCTTTCTGAAGGAACATTTTTAAAATGTTGGAAAATTGCGTCCATTACTCCTGTTTTTAAATCGGGTGCTAAAAATAATGTCGCGAATTACAGGCCAATCTCAAAACTATCCAATACTTCAAAACTCTTTGAAAGTATTATAAAAGTGAAGCTTAGCTTTTTGATAAAACGCTATATTTGCCTTGAACAACATGGTTTTATAGCTGGGCGCTCTACCCTTTCAAATTTAGCTCTTTTTTCTGAGTATGTTGTATCTTCTTTTGTGCAGGGATATCAAGTAGATGTGATATACACAGATTTCTCTAAAGCATTTGATAGAGTGTCTCATAGTTTACTACTTTGTAAACTATCGCTTATGGGAATTCATTCGACTTTTTTGAGCTGGATTAAGTCTTATCTTTCCGATAGAACCTCTTTTGTTTGCCTAAATAATAATAAGTCCTACGAATTTGTTGCTTCCTCGGGTGTCCCTCAAGGTAGTATCCTTGGACCTTTGCTCTTCATTCTTTTCATGAATGATATATCTAAACATATTTTAAACTCTCACTTTCTTCTTTATGCAGATGATCTTAAGTTATTTAAAAAAATATCATCTTCTTTAGACATTGTTAATTTGCAAGATGACGTTAACAGGCTTTTGGCTTGGAGTGTTTCTAATGGCCTTCCTTTAAACTTTTCTAAATGCTTTCATCTTACTCTATCCAAACTATCACTTAATACCTTGTGTAACTCTTATTTTCTTTATGACTCAAAGATTCAAACTGTGTCTTCTTTTCGAGACCTCGGTGTTATTTTTGATTCTAAGTTTTCGTTTCTTGACCATGTCAACTACTTAATTCCTAAGGCCTACTCACTACTAGCGTTTATCCGAAGAAATTGCAAAGACTTTTCTGATCCACACACTCTAATAATGCTATTTAATGCGTTTGTGAGGTCTAGATTGGAGTACGCGTCCATTGTTTGGAGCCCTTTCTATATGTCTACCTCTTTTAGACTGGAAAAAATACAAAAAAACTTCACGAGGTTTGCCCTGCGGTCAATTAACTTTTGTGACCCTTTGCCACCTTATAACTCTCGTTTAATGCTCTTGGGTCTTAAATCGCTTGATTCCAGGCGGAAAATTGCATCACTGATGTTTATACATGATATTATCTCTGGATTAATTGACTGTCAATCTCTCTTGGAGCTTATACCTTTTCATATTCCATCAAGAAATCTAAGAAATTCCAAATTATTCTATGTAAAATATTGTAGAACTAACTATGCCTTAAATGAGCCAATTACAAGAGCTTTGTTACTATTCAATGAGCTGAGTGAATCTAATGACTTTGATCTCTTTGCTCCAAAACAAAAATTTAAGAATTTTGTAAATAGTATTTACTTAACCTAGTTTTAAGATTATATTTTTACTATATATTTTAACTTTAATTTTTCTCTTAACTAATATAGTCTGTAAGAATTTTTGTATTCAAAGACTTCCAAATAAACTAAACTAAACTAAAACTAAACTATTATACAAAGTGACGTCATCAAAATAGAAAAACTTTCGTAAACATATAAAACTGAATGACATCGTTTCTGTATGTATCCAAATTCCACCCACATCGTTTATCCAACCCATACATACATATATTCTTCGGTATAATGATGAGTCCTTAGACTAGAAAAGTGGGTGTGGCATTTTACTTTTAATCGAACTTCTGTTCCACCATGTGTCTGACTTCAACTAAATTTTGCGCATATAATCCTTGGTAATTTAAGCATTTTTAAGTTTATAAAATTGGGCGGTACTATAAAGGGGCGTGGCACTTTATTTTTAATATATTTCCATCGACACCGTTTCTCCGACTTCAACCACATTTCGCACATACATATACTCTTTAGAATAACGAGAAGTTCTAAGCCTACAAAAGTGGGTGGGATTGGACACGAGGCGTGTCTATTTAATTCTAATCGTAATTTTTCTACACCGTTTTTCTAACTTCAGCCAAATTTTGCAAATGTAATCTTTGGAATGTTGAGCAGTGACTAGTCTACCAAATTGGGCGGAATAAGACAGCGGCGTGTCACTTAATTTAAATCGAACTCCTTCTATAGCCTTTGTCCGACTTCTTCCAAATTTTCCATATTCTTTGAAATACTGAGCAGACAGTTGTCTAGAAAATTGGGTGGAATTGAGCGGGGGGCGTGGTACTTTACTTTTAAATGAAATTATTTTACACAGTTGGTATGAGTTTACACACCAATAATATTTTGCACATGTATTCTTTAGCATAATGAGCAGTCTACAAATTATTCTATGTGGCAGCTAAGAGTAAAATAAAATTAAGCGTATGACAGAAATATTTTTTCAGATAATACGTAAACATTTTATAGCCGCTGGCTAAACTCTTCGAATATACTTCAATACGGCCGCGGGGGTGGGGGGGGGGGGGGGGGTGCATTGTAACTTCGGTACCCTGCCGAAGCTCAATTCCTAACTAGTTTTAAGTAAAATTTCTGTAATCGCACAGCTATTTCTACTTCTATATCTTCTACTATGTAGCTACTATCTTGTCCTGCAATTTTCTGCTACTATTTTGTCAACTAATTCAACTAATATTAGCTACTACAGTTTTATAATAATGCTTTCTATTTATGTTTATTTCTATTTATGTATCAACTAATTCAACTAATATTTGCTACTACAGTTTTATAATAATGCTTTCTATTTATGTGGTAATGTTTTGTAGGACTATTTTCCAACACTAATTGCTGCTACTATTTTGTGTTTCCCTTTATACTTCTATATCTACTAATATTTGATGCTTCTATTTTCGAGCAATACTTTCTAATACTATTTTATTTTGTGCTCTACTTCTATTTTCTACTACTATCTTTAGAAGATCTTGCACCACTATTTTCTACTACTATTTTGCAGAACTATTTTCTTCTATTACTTCCTACTACTACTATTTCCTACCCTGCTAAGCATTGCATATAACGCCAAAAAATTAAAAAAAAACCCTATTAGTACTGCCATGAGTCTTTGAGACTCATTTTGACTTTGCGCTGCTTTCCTGGCGTTAAAATTGTGTTTTAACAGTTGAGGTTTTTTGTATTTTAAGCTACAGAAGTTCTAAAAAAATGTATATATTGTTATCACTTTTCTTCACACTTCAATACTTTTAATACATTAATACTTTTTGTTCGGAATTTCACCCAGTACTAATATTGTAAAATGTAATTTTTTTATTTCTATATTGGGTATGGTGTCAAACATATTTCCACGACATTTCTTTGAAAATCTTGTTTCTTTCTGCGGGGGAATGATACTTAAATTGCGAATAAGCTGTCAGTGTCGAAATATCGTAAAATTTAAAAAAAGTATACCTACATTTGAACCACCCCTCATTAAGAAAGAGAAATAGTTTGATTTTTTTTTTTAAATTTATCGAACATAATGTTTATTTTATATAGATAAGGCACAACGTCAATTAAAATAAGTTAATTTTTTTCATTTAACTTTACAATTAAAATAGCTTCTAAATTTTTTTCGGTACAAGCAAATCACTTTGTACTAATTTAAGTGCCGAAAAAGTGCGTTCAACACTCACTTGCGTGGCAGGAACTGAATGTAAAATATAAGCTTACTTCTTCAACCATGGACATACAAATTTTTTTTCATCCCAATAATGTACGTTAATACGCTTCTCTTTGTATACATCGATTTCATTAAAAGCTTTTCTCACATCTTCATCAAAGCCATGTTCCACTTCATCATCTGATTCATCGAAGAGCTCGATGCCCATCAGTTCAACTCTTAATTTGGACGACATGCTTTGCATCGAGTTTTCATCAGAATGCATCTACGTTCTCTGTTTTTTGTTCTCTGTTACTGTTCTATATGTTTTAGCAGAAATTGAGAAATTAGCACCTAAAGTTCGCTGAAAAGTTTTTCGGCATAACCCTTTTTTACCCTTTTCTCTGAACCGTATGTGTGTTAAGAGCGCCTCGCTGCTGTCTGTATTTATTGATTCAAGCTCAAACCTTAGTTCCAGCCAAGCTTTGTAAAAATCACCTAGAGATAGTTGATTGATTTTTAATTTCAACGTTAACACGTGCACAGGTTCTAGGAGAGACAAAATGTTGCTGATTTCTGTCCAGTTCTCAGATGTTAACTGCTTGCTTACTATAGAATCATCCAAGCAAAATTCTTTCAACGCAAGAACGCTCTTAAGCATATTGTATGTAGAACTCCACCGTGTGAAGACATCCATTTGGGGCTTTGGTACATCAAGTATTTGTGTCGTATATCTACAAAAGTAAATAACATGAATATCAACTTAAATGATTTTTATACCCCAACGCATATAAAACGCGTTTTTGTTTTTTGCAAGTTATACACAGTGGAAAATGAAAAAACAAAAATATTTGTCATTTCAACATGTACACCGAAAAAAATCGAAATATTTTTAAAATTGGTCACAACATGATAGCATGAAAAAATACAATTTGAAAATGATAACATTGTGATCAACTTTAAAAATGCCGAATTTTCCCGGTGTAGTTAAAAACTATACCTTCAAAACCGTTAGTTCAAAATGTATAAAAAAATGGTTCTATATCATGAATTGAGATTTTTGTGGTTTAGTTTTTTAAAAACACTTTAATAAAAAGTTTTAATTTTTTTAGCCACTTAAAATTCCATTCACATTTTTCAAAGTCAGCACCAACTACTACTTTGACGTTCTGAAGTCCTTGTCATATTGAGGCATTCATTCTTAATGCCTTCTTAAAATTTGACGTTGGAGAATCAATTCTTACTGTCTTGATGAATTTTTTAAAAACTGCCTACACAACTTTTACATTCAAAATACTTTCATTTTTAATAAAAAATAACCTCTACGCACGGGTGACAATCTTGACGCGATGTAGGGGCTTAAGTTGCAAAGACACAATGGCTATTGGGTTAGGCTTTGTGGAGCAACGAACCAAAAGTCATCCCCCCATTTCTAAGGTTGTAGACGCCATGCCGAGGGAGATTGCACCGGTGGTGCAGGGTCTAGGGGTTTTAGATCGCGAATGGTGTCTCCTCAGGGCAGCCCACTCCCTGTTGTATTTTAGTAGGGTAGGGCGGATAATGGGGATCTCTGTCCGTTCGGTCCGTTTTTCTCCCCAATTCGTGGGATATTTTATGAACCTAAAAACAAAAAACAAAAAGGAAGGGTGCGCTGTGGGGACGAGTCCCGAAGCGGTGGAATCCCAAAAGGATTTAACCATGGAAGGGTGCGGGAAGCCGCAAGGTAACCCGCCGGGCCTGGTGGACGATAAAACTCTGAAAGGAGTGGAATTGTCAGCCAGACCTGTAGAAGCTGCAACACCAGGGAATGAAGGTGGACATCCTGTAAAGGTTGATAGCCTTCCACATAAAGGAAGTTGGTGGACGACCCTCAAAAGTCGATAGCCAGTGGAAATCGTGGAGGGCTGATAGCCAGAAATCGAGTGGTAGCAAACCTTTGCCTACACAAAGAGTTGCGTCCGCGAAGTCGAAGGCTTCAGCTGGAGGGAAATTCAACCCGGAAGGGGTTTTTGGAAGCGGCCGTGCATCCTATGCTACGGTAGCGGAAAAGGACCTCTTAATGGGCATCGTTGATTGCTCCATCGATGGTCAGTTGGGAGAGTCCCAGTTGGCGGCCTTTAAATCCGCCCTCTTGGAGGCTCTCGACAACATCAATGAAAGCGATGGCGATGTAGGATTTGTTGGCAATGCAAACTTGGAGGATGGAATTATTGCACTCAAGTGCAAGAACCCATCACCTAAGGTATGGCTGTGCCGAGCCGTGCCGAAGCTCATGAACTTATGGGAAGGGGCTGAGTTGCGGGTCGACCGACTATACGCATTAAAGGACGTTAGAAGGATGTTCATCATTGTTTACGGTACTTCCGAAGCCAAGGAGGTCATCCTTAGGAGGTTGCAGACCCAGTACCGGTGCGTTGCGGACAATTCTAAATGGAGAGTTAGCAATGCAACGAAGTTCGGAGATGCAAAGGAAGGAGGCGTCAAGTTCACTGCGTGATTACGGACGGATGAGATGGAAGCGATCTGGCTGGCAGGGGGGAAACTCAACTGCGGCCTTGATCAAGCTCTCATCAAATTCCAAAAGGATGCAAGGTGAGCTCGACGAAACCCCTGGTACGGGGCTGGTGGGGAATTCTGCAAGGGAGGAACCACAAGGGCGGGTAATGGGCCCGTACCCGCACCAGAAAAACCTCGTGGTGTGTCAGCTCAATCTACACCATAGTAGGGCAGCATCAGCAATGATGATGCTTTGCATGGAGGAGGATGGAATTGACATAGCAATGCTCCAAGAACCTTGGATTCTTCACAATAGAATCAAAGGTCTCTCGGAGTGGAAAGCCACGCTGTACCAACCGGTGGCAGATGGCAGACGGAGGACCTGTATCCTGGTGAGACATGGTATACTAGCGGTACATATGCCACACCTATGTTCCCCGGATCTTACCGTTGTGAGAATCGGGGATGGTACAGATACTTGCATGATGGCTTCGGCGTATCTTCCTTACGACTCTCCGGACCAGCCACCTTCAAAAGAGGTGGAGAACCTGATAAAGTACTGTGAGGAAAGAGGCATTGGAGTGATCATAGGATGTGATGCCAACGCGCATAATACTGAGTGGGGAAGCACCAACAACAATGACAGAGGAGAGCAACTGCTTGAATTTGTGGAGAGGTATAATCTGTTGGTAGCAAATAGAGGAGTACAGCCGACTTTCGTTGATGCAAGGCGAGCGGAAGTCATTGAAGTCACTCTTATTTGTAGAAAGATTCTGAGCAGAATAGAAAACTGGATGGTCGTGGATAGGCTAACCATGTCGGACCACAGATCCATTCAGTTTGAAGTTAAGTTCGGAGTCCGACGCCAGCAGAGTAGCAGAAAGGTCAGGATTCCCAAGAACACGGATCCTGTGAAATATGAGGCGAAGTTGAGGGAAACACTGACCCAAAAAGCTATAAAAGTACCAGGGAATACAGCGGAAGTGTAAAGCCATGTCAAACATCTTAGTTCGGCCATGGTCAAAGCTTACGAGGTGGCATGTCCTACAACTTCAATAGACGAGGGTGATCCGACTCCATGGTGGTGTACGGAACTCGAATCTCTGAAGAAGAAGGTTAGGAAGGCCTTCAATCGGCACATGAGAGGGAGAACCCCAGAAACATGGGCAGAATACAAGGCACGGAAAAGGCAACTGAAGAACCTCATACGACACCGTAAAAGGTAGTCGTGGAGAGACTTCTGCTCTGGGATGGAAACTATTTTAGAAGCATGCAGGCTTCAGAAAATGGTTTCAAAAGATCCATTCTCCAAAGTGGGACTGATCCGAAAAACGGATGGAATCATGGCAGAGAACCTGGAAGAGTCGATGCAAGTTCTGATGGAGGTGCATTTTCCTGGAAGTTTTAAGTCTGATGACCCATGGACAAACCTGAAGAAAGGGATGCACAGGGTTGACAGACTGGAAGCCGAAAGAATGATCACTATGGACGGGGTTAGCAGTGCTATACGCTCATTTGCTCCGTACAAAACATCAGGGATGGACGGTATATTTCCGGCTATGATGCAATTAGGGGAAGATCTCATCGCACCTAGGCTGTGGGGTATATTCGTTACTTGCTTAGCGACTGGGTATGTTCCGAGAGTCTGGAGAGAGGCGAAAGCTGTCTTTCTCCCGAAACCCGGAAAAAAAGATTATGCGGAGGCGAAGTCGTTCAGACCGATCAGCCTTACGTCTTTCCTCTTGAAAACGATGGAAAGAGTGATGGTTGGCTGCCTTGAGAGCACTTCACTGATGCATAATCCTCTGAGTAGATGCCAATATGCTTATAGAGCAGGCATGTCTACGGAGAGTGCTCTTCACAAATTAGTTAGAGTGGCTGAAAAAGAGTTATTTTCAGGAGGCATCGCGATGGCCACATTTATGGACATCGAGGGTGCTTTCGACAAAATATGCTTTGGAAGGCTGCGACAGGCTCTGACAGAACGCAATGTAAACCCAATGATAACAAATTGGGTAGACAATATGCTCAAGCACAGGGCTGTCAACATGCAGAACGGTAGAGTCAAGACTAGAGGTAAGTAGAGGATGTCCTCAAGGAGGGGTGTTATCGCCAACCCTGTGGAACATCACTGTGGACTCACTTTTGGCTAGACTAGATGAATCGGGCATACACACGATAGGGTATGCAGACGACATTGCGTTTGTGGTCTGTGGTAAGTTCATTGACACCATTTCTGACATCATGAAGGGAGCACTCCGAATGGTGGAGGAGTGGTGTCGAGAACAAGGCCTCACCGTGAACGCAGGAAAATCAGACAATACTCTCTTTACTAGAAAGAGGGTAGGCCTGAGGAGAGAATCACTTAGACTTTTTGTAGTTGAAATCAACATGTCCACGAAAGTTAAATATCTAGGGGTAACTCTAGATAGTAAACTGAACTGGAACGAACATGTAGGAGAAAGGATTCAAAAGGCCAAGAGGGTTCTGTTTTAGTGTAGACGCGTTTGTGGTCTAAAATGGGGGCTAAACCCAGAGGCTATGAAATGGATTTACACTATGGTGGTTAGACCTGTCATCACGTATGCTTCGGTGATCTGGTCAGTCAGAAAACCATTAAGAAGCGACTAGACAGAGTCCAACGGCTGGCGTGTGTTGGAATAACAGGGGCAATACGCACCACTCCAACAAGCGCAATGGAGGTTTTGTTAGGTATGCTACCGTTGGATTTAGAAATAAAGAAAACGGCAGCGCTAACAGCCCTCATGGTCATATGCGCATCCTGGACATGACACAGCGAAATGTCAGGGAGACGTGTATGCCTATGGACGGAAGGCAGAGAGTGAGAATAACAGAAAAATGTTATAAAACTCTAATAACAGATGGATCCGTTTGTGAAGAAACCGCTGTTAGTGACATCAGAATATTCACAGACGGCTCTCTGATGAATGGCAGAGCCGGGTCTGGCGTCTACTCAGAGGAGTTGAACCTATCCTGTGCACTGGGGCTGGGGAGGTTCGTGTCTGTATACCAGGCGGAAATGCTTGGCGTAGTGCATGCGCTGGACCACTTGATAGATGGACGGGTAAATGGCAAGAAAATTGTCATTGCCCTTGACAATCAGTCGGTGATTAGGTGCATGCAACGGACAGATATTACTTCTAGGTTGGCCATAGAATGTCTTACCAAACTCAATAGGTGCGCTCAGACAAATGAGCTCACACTTATGTGGGTGCGAGGACATTCTGGCATAGAACAGAATGAAAAGGCTGATTCTTTAGCAAGAGAAGGATCAGCAGAAGAATTCTGTGGACCAGAACCACGTATCGCCATAGGCGACAACATGGTGACAGGCCTTATTAAGCAATGGACGGACTCGGAAAACCGTACCAGGTGGGAAGAAGCTGGTAATTGCAGGCAATCAAAGGCGGCCGTGAAATGGTCAAGTAGTGAGGCAGCAAAAGTCACCCGATACAATCGGAAGACTTTAAGCTGGCTTACTGCACTGGTCACAGGACACGGTCCCTACATGTACCATCTCAGGAAGATGACTCTGACCGAGGACGATGCGTGTAGGTTATGCCTAAAAGAGCCGGAAACAGCAGCACACATTTTGTGCCAATGTCCGGCGTTGGCAAGCATAAGATTGACCATTCTGGGACGTCCATTTATTGACGAAGCCGAGATTGGTCAACTGACCTACAAGGACATGCTTGAGGTGACAAAGGGTGCTTATATAAGGAGCATGCTCACTTATGAGTGCTCCGAGCAGTAGCATCCTTCGTCAAATAGGGGACGAAAAGGGACCCACTGTGGTCTGATTTGGCCAATCCCCGACTTATTATATATATAATTAAAAATAGCATTTTTGGTATTTTCCGTACTTTTTTTGGTATTTTATAATTTTTCAGCTAGTATTATATACTAGCCAGCTTTTCCTTTATCAAAGAACAAAAAAAAAATTAAAGTAAATAAAAAAAAAATTTTAAAAAAGCAAATTTTAACCATGAGGAAAAACTGTCGAGTAATTATGAAAAACCATAAAAAGTAATAAATACAAAAATTCTATATTTAGTTAAAAATGAAAGTGCTTTCTAAGTAAAAATTGTGTAGGCAGTTTGTATAGTCACCTTGAAAAATATGAATGAAATTTTTTAGTGGCCAAAAAAATTAAAATTTTTCATTAAAATGTTGTAAAAAGCTACAACATAAAGAAGATTAATTAAGATCTCTTAAATATGTCCGTAACATTTTGTTATAGAACTGTTTTGAAGATATAGTTGTTTTACTAAATGTACGAATGCCAGTTTTTTTTTTTAACTTTTCACTGTGTATAACTAACAAAAAACAAAAGAATGATACATAAAAAATTTGCAAATATTTCTATTTTTTATGTACTATCGACGTGCAACATTTGAAAAAAAATCGGAATCGTCAAAATTAATTTTTGGGCAAAAGCGTCCTATTCGACATGGAATCACCGATATATTTTTGATCAACATCACCACATGAGTCGATTTAGCCATGTCCATCTGTATGTCCGTTTGTATGTTCAGAACTGGGCCAAATGGGATGAAAGCCAAGCTTACTTTAGTAGATACGATATGTTCGTTCTGGCCCAGGTGGCGCGGTGGCGCAAGCCGATGACGTCACGCCCGGCACTCAAGTATGAATAGATTTCTGCTTGTGCTGGTGGACGGACAGACAAAAAAAACCGCAAGTTGTTTTTTGCTTTAAGCGTTGAGCATGTTCTTATCAGTGTTTGTATGTTTTATGATTTTTTTCATAACCCTAGCATTAGGTATAGCAATGACTCAAATTCTGCTGGCTGACTTTAGCTGAAATGATATGACTTGCTATATGAAAATATATATATTAATATGGGTTGAAGCAATTTAGGTACGGAGAAGGTTGAAGGGGTAAAGAAATGTTTATAAATTGATCATAAAGTCGGTAAGTATTAGGTGGGAGTCTTTGTTTTGAGCTTTTAAAATTGGCAAGTTTGATGTATGTCTTTGCTTTAAACTTTTTAAAATTGGCAAGTTTGGGGTATTTCTTTGCTTTAAGCGTTGGTCATAATTTTATACGCTACATTATCGGTAGTGGTAGTCAAGCGAGTTCTTATCAGTGTTTGCATGTTTTGTTTTTCCTTAACCCTCGCATTAGTTATAGCAATGACTCAAAAAATAAATATATATTTATAAGACTTCTAACGTAGACTGCGTGGTGGCATACTTATCAGAGTTCGCATGAGTAAACGAAACACATAGCAACCAAGAAGAGTCAAGAAGTTTCTAGAAGCTTCGAGATGCAGAAACGTCGAGAACATTTTAGAAGTTGACAACATCACAAAAAAAAATTTTTTTTAAGTCAAAGGTGTTAACTCTCAAGCTTCATGGTGTGAGAGAGAGAGAGAGAGAGAGAGAGAGAGAGAGAGAGAGAGATAAAGGGAGAGAGAGAGAGAGAGAGGGAGAGAGAGAATTTGGTAGTAAGAGAGAGAAAGGGAGATAGCAAATAGCGCGATCCTATACAAATAATACTTCAGAATCAACCTAACCTAAGCCAATGCCAAAAAGAGTCATGAAGTTTCTAGCAGCTTCGAGATGCAGAAACGTCGAGAACATTTTAGAAGTCGACTTATGTTATTGTATGCCGATGACGTCACCCATACCCATCCTGGTACGGATTTTAATTTTATTTAATTTCAATTTCAATACTAATTTCAAGGTTAAAGTGATAAGAGCGCACTCATAACCCGCAAGTTCAAGATAAGGCAGCAATGGACAAGTTCAAACATGTTTTTTTGTGTTACTTCTAAAATAAATAAACAATTTTTGCGGTCAAGTGCAAGGGCAAAAAAGAAGATAAGAATTAAAAGTTGATATGTCAAAAACTAAGCTAAGCTAACCTAAGCTAATATAAGCTAAGGCTGCGTTCATAGTGAACGCCCATAATCGGCTGCTTTTTTATAATGATTCTTGTTGTTGTTGTTCTTACTGTTGCTATTGTTGTTCTTACTGATGTTGTTGTTGTTGTTGTTGTTGTTGTTGTTGTTGTTGTTGTTGTTCTTACTCTTGTTGTTGTTGTGGTTGTTGTTGTTGATGAGGCTGTTTTACTAATAAAAATAGGCAATCTAAAGTTACTAAATAAATAGCTAAACTTCTTTAATTACACTACATTTTGAGCCCAATTTGGTCACATCTGTTGATAACCAAGATAAGCTATGGAAGCTACGTCCAATTACGGACCATCTCAAGTCAAATATGTCGAAGAACTATCACCCAACACAACATTTATCTTACGATGACAATGGACGACACGGTTGCAAGCAGTTTTTTAAAGGTAAACCAATCGGCCAAACGGTTACATGTTAAATTTTGATATATATCAAGGCAAGAACCCACGTTGTACCAATCCATATGATGAACGATTCGGAAAATGTGCAGCACCACTTATAACTATGATCGATGACTTTCAGATGATTTGAAAGGCCTTATTGAATATTTCATTCATATTGAATTATTGTTTGATTGATTATCGATATTGTGATTGATTGATTGATTATCGATCAGTTTAAGCCGGTAGCTGTAGAACAGTACAGATCAGTTTAAGCCGGTAGCTGTAGAACAGTACAGATCAGTTTAAGCCGGTAGCTGTTGAACATATTTTTATTAGTAAAACAGCGTCATCAACAACAACAACCACAACAACAACAAGAGTAAGAACAACAACAACAACAACAGTAAGAACAACAAGAACAACAACAACAACAACAACAACATCAGTAAGAACAACAATAGCAATAGTAAGAACAACAACAACAAGAATCATTATAAAAAAGCAGCCGATTATGGGCGTTCACTATGAACGCAGCCTTAGCTTATATTAGCTTAGGTTAGCTTAGCTTAGTTTTTGACATATCAACTTTTAATTCTTATCTTCTTTTTTTGCCCTTGCACTTGACCGCAAAAATTGTTTATTTATTTTAGAAGTAACACAAAAAAACATGTTTGAACTTGTCCATTGCTGCCTTATCTTGAACATGCGGGTTATGAGTGCGCTTACTATGAAGCTTGGCTCTTATCACTTTAACCTTGAAATTAGTATTGAAATTGAAATTAAATAAAATTAAAATCCGTACCAGGATGGGTATGGGTGACGTCATCGGCATACAATAACATAAGTCGACTTCTAAAATGTTCTCGACGTTTCTGCATCTCGAAGCTTCTAGAAACTTCCTGACTCTTTTTGGCATTGGCTTAGGTTAGGTTGATTCTGAAGTATTATTTGTATAGGATCGCGCTATTTGCTATCTCCCTTTCTCTCTCTTACTACCAAATTCTCTCTCTCCCTTTCTCTCTCTCTCTCTCCCTTTCTCTCTCTCTCTCTCCCTTTCTCTCTCTCTCTCTCTCTCTCTCTCTCTCTCTCTCTCTCACACCATGAAGCTTGAGACTTAACACCTTTGACTTAAAAAAAAATTTTTTTTTGTGATGTTGTCAACTTCTAAAATGTTCTCGACGTTTCTGCATCTCGAAGCTTCTAGAAACTTCTTGACTCTTCTTGGTTGCTATGTATTTCGTTTACTCATGCGAACTCTGATAAGTATGCCACCACGCAGTCTACGTTAGAAGTCTTATAAATATATATTTATTTTTTGAGTCATTGCTATAACTAATGCGAGGGTTAAGAAAAAAACAAAACATGCAAACACTGATAAGAACTCGCTTGACTACCACTACCGATAATGTAGCGTATAAAATTATGACCAACGCTTAAAGCAAAGAAATACCCCAAACTTGCCAATTTTAAAAAGTTTAAAGCAAAGACATACATCAAACTTGCCAATTTTAAAAGCTCAAAACAAAGACTCCCACCTAATACTTACCGACTTTATGATCAATTTATAAACATTTCTTTACCCCTTCAACCTTCTCCGTACCTAAATTGCTTCAACCCATATTAATATATATATTTTCATATAGCAAGTCATATCATTTCAGCTAAAGTCAGCCAGCAGAATTTGAGTCATTGCTATACCTAATGCTAGGGTTATGAAAAAAATCATAAAACATACAAACACTGATAAGAACATGCTCAACGCTTAAAGCAAAAAACAACTTGCGGTTTTTTTTGTCTGTCCGTCCACCAGCACAAGCAGAAATCTATTCATACTTGAGTGCCGGGCGTGACGTCATCGGCTTGCGCCACCGCGCCACCTGGGCCAGAACGAACATATCGTATCTACTTACTTTCCATACAAAGGGAATTTATTTTAACCGTAAAATCTCTTAAAAATCCAAAATTCAAAAAAGTTTCTTGAAATTTCGTACAGAATCTTCGATGTTTAATATGAACCCTCACTATTAAATTTCTGGAATATACTCAAAGCTTCCCCACCTTCTATATGAAGTGACGTCATCAAAATATTAAAACCTTGGTAAATAAATAAAACTGAATGTCATCGTGTATAGACACGTACCAAATTATATATAATTCCACTATATGTACCCACATTCCAGCCACATTGTTTGTCTGACCTATTTTGCCATTATTCTTTGGCAGGAGCAGTCCGTGTTTATAAAAGTGTGGGGAATTACACAACGGGCGTGGCATCTTAATTTAAAACGATTTACTTATACAGTCTTATCCCAACTACAACCAACTTTTGTACATATATTCCTTGGAATAATGAGCAGTCTATAGTGTGCAAAAGTGGGCTGAATTACACAAGGGATATCGTAACTTCTTTTTGAATACTTTATCTCGGTAAATATCAGCAGCCTGGTACAAGGGCGTAGCCAGGATATGAAATAGGGTGGTGGCACGAAAATTATGATTTTTTATGATTATGATTTTTTATGATTATTACAATTTCGATCTACTTGAGGAGTAATCTGCGTGGATCTTCTGAAAATTTTTCTACAATTTTTTCCAAAAATTCGTCCTTCTTCTCGGTTACCAATTTTCGGTGGACGCTTAGCATACATAGTCCTGTAATATATATATACTTATTTTTTGATAATAAATAAAATTGCATATTATTTTACTGTTTAAACGAACTTCAGTCATTGTGGAGCGCAACCATGTCCTTACTCGCCTTAAAGTGCTTAATGACCGCTCAACAGTTGCAGTAGTGCACGGCTGTGACAATGAAATTAATAACGCTTTCCTTATATTTGGATAAAATAATCCCGCGTCTTTCAAAATACTCGCCAGCTCTAAGTCGGCTAATTCGTCTTTACCCATTTTTTTTTTTTTTTTTGCCAAGAATTATACCAAAGCTCAATTTCTCCTTTCAAATCATTCAACTCATAAAAATGCTCAAACGTTATTGTGGCATCTTTAAGCTCTTCCAGCTTCAAAGAAAGCATGTTTGACGGGTGCAAACAATGAATTGCAAACGCTGGCCTATTCTCTTCATTAAATCTTCTGTCCAGTGATGAAATTAAAGAATGTATATAAGGAATGTATATAGATCGCTTCCAGTATTCAGCAGGTGATGAAAATGGGGGATTTGAACGGTGCGTTTGACGAGAGACTATCCTTGGAACAGACATCTCTATTCCTAAATTGGCTGTGTTTTCTTGAATAGAAAAAAGCAATCCGTCCACAATGCCCTGTGCATTAGTTCGGTGTTTCTGTAGAACGGCAATTATTAATTTTATTTTCTTGGCACATTGCAATAAATCCATAGTTTTAGACTGCAAAATATTTCCAGTTGGTTCCAACAGAAGGGAATACTGTGCAATTACAAAAACACTGAAAACGAAAACGGGTTGAGTGGCTGCGCAATGGAGTTGAAAGGCATGTTTCCGCGTGTTCTGATTTCCTTCACCTGTTAACCTTTCCAATGTTTCCACAATATCAACAAAATTTTCTTTGAAACGCGCGATACTTTTATATTTGTGTGACCAACGTGTCTCGCAGAGCATTGGGATATTTGGAATGCACTTTCTTCTCAAAGGTGATTCCCGAAAAAAATTTATAATATCTTTTATTGTACCTGTAAATGAAAAGATTGAAGATGAATTCATTGTAAATCCGTAAACAGTTAAATACATACCTATCGTGTTTCGAATTTCTGGGAGAACGTTTAGATCGTTTACAACGAGGTTCAGTTTGTGGCTAGCACAAGGAAAAAAAAGGGCTTTTTTAAATTTTTGCCTCAAAATATTTTGTACACCTCCTTCTTTTCCAGCCATAGTACTACAACCATCATAGCCCTGCCCAACATATTAAGATTCATCCAGTTGCAATGTCGATATAAAATTTTGAATTTCTTCGGCAATACATTTTGCATTCATTGCATTTAATTCCACAGACCCAAGAAATTCTTCTTTAATTAAACATTTTTCCTCGTCAAAGAAGCGTATTCCAACAGATAGTTGCTCTTTCACCGATATATCCGCTGTTGCGTCGCTGTACGCAAAAGATTTTTTATGTCCTGCACTATGTCGTCTTTTATTATTAAATCACATATAGTAATTAAATGATTTTGGATTTGTGGTGACAAGTATTTTGCATTTTTGTTCGAATTATCTAAATGCCTTTGCAAAATCTGGTCGCCACAATCGATTCTAAGGCTTATTAGATCTTGGAAAATACCTAAATAAAAAAATTTATAGTATAAGATTTTCTTTATTAAGAAACTATACTACAGTATAATTCGCTTAGCTGCACTGCATTTTGGTGCACACATTTCTGCGCACTTAAGCGAAATGTCCACTTATCCAGATTTTTTTTACCTGCACAATTAAGGCAGTTATCCAGATTTTCTTAACTGCACAAAAAAGGCAGCTATCCGGAATTTTTTGCCTACACATATAAGGCATTTATCCGGTTTTTTTATCTGCACAAATAAGGCAGTTAACCGAATTCTTTTTTTTAACAAGTGCTTAAGTCCACAGTCAAAATTTTTAATTTATCGTTAGTTTTATTTAAAAGTTAAGATATCACAAAAAATCGAATAAAAAAAAATTAATAAATCCAAGGTACTTTTAGAACACATAACGTACTAATTTTAGTTAATTCAATACAATATACATATGAATGTATGTAAATAGATACATGAACTTAAAAAATTCTCTTTGAGACAAAACAAATACAAGTACAATGTTTACTTAAAAAAATCAGTTATTTTGCATTGAGCTTTGCTTTTTAGGCACATTTTTAAAATTTTGTCTTCAATTTCATAAAAAATATCATCATCTTCCATGTGACTAGCACAGTAACGTCGCATCACGTCCAAAGCGCAAAGAGCCTCTTTTCTTGTAGGCGAACCAACGTCATTATTGTTGCCATCACCGTCGTCATCGCCGTCGTCCTCTTCAGTGATAATACCATCAGCACATTCATCTAAGTTTTGGATAATCTCCTCCTCAGTGAGATGGCCATAACACTGCAAATCGATATCGCAGTTTATGTATTCAACTCTGTTAGGTATATTATCTAGAAAAACATCTTCGATTTCGTCTTCTGAATCGATTTCATGACCCATGCCACAGAATCCTGCCTGAAATATATAAAATATAGCGTTAAAATTTAAGAAATTTTTGAAAATTTATGGTTTTTTACCTTTCTGAAGCAATTTACAATCGTCTGAGGCTTTACCATCCACCAGGCCCGCTTTATGTAATAAAGTGAATCCAAAACAGTGATTGACTTCAAAAATTGTGTCACCGACATTTCCCGCTCCAGTGCACACAACTGTTTCTTGACAATAATTTGCCTATATTGCACTTTAAAAGCATGAATAACTCCCTGATCGAGTGGTTGAATCAACGCGGTTTTGTTAGGAGGAAGAAATTCCATGGTGACGTTTTGCAGTTGGCATGTCACTTTGTGACAAGAAGCGTTATCCTCAAACAGAACAATTTTTTTATTTTGCGTTTTCATCTAATAATTTTTATTCGCAAAGTATGGTAAAGGAATATTAACATTGCGAAAGCAGCGAGGATTTTTCGATTTCCCAATAACATTAACTTTCTTGTATGAACCAGTAGCGTTACACAACAGCAGCAAAGAAAGACGCACCTTTTGGCTTTTGCGGTCTTTTGGCTGGTCGCAGTTTCGAAAAAATGTTGCGTTGGGTAAAGCTTTGAAATAAAGACCAGTTTCATTGGCGTTGAAAACATTCTCTGGTTCATACTTCTTTAAAATATCAGGCAAAACCGTACTGGTGTAACTGGAGGCACATTCTTCGTCATTATCTTTAAGCTCGCCGTGCATCTTACCAAACTTGATGTTGTGGCGCTTTCTCCACCTCCACAGCCAGCTAGGATTCGGTTCAAAATCGTCATTAAGCTTTACTGCAAACTCCTTTGCTTTATTAAGCAGCATCAAGGTTGTTAACACAGCGTCCTGTTGTCTCTGCTGGTCGAACCAGAGCACCAATGCCTTCTCAACTTTTTCGTGCGGACTACACCTTTGGCGCCGGCGTTTATGGTCGCTCGTTTTTGCCACAATTTTGATGGTGTCTTCTTGTTTTAAAATGCGATTTATTGTTGAAATGTCACAACAGTATTGTTTGGCCAGCTCTTGTTTATTTGAGTTGTTTTGCACGGACTCTATAATTTTTAATTTTTGTTTAATTGATAAAGCTCCAACTCTTTTTCCCATTTTGCTTTATTTAAGATTTGTTTTTCACTTTTTTTTCACGGAAACAATAATTTTTGTTTTTTGGCCAACCTCAAACTGTTGTTTACATTTTAATTTGTGTTAGTGATGTGATTTTATCAATAACATAAACAATACAAAATTAGGAAAGAGCGATAAAAAGAGTGTTGGTAAACGAAATTTTTTCTATGAAAAATTGAATTATGAAACACAATTTTCAGAGCTGCTATGCAGAATGTGCAGCTAAGCAAAATGCAGCTAAAAAAGAACATTTCATACAAATGTTGCAATAAAATGCAGTCAAAACGATTTTTTGTGCTCTTATCCGGAATGTGCAGCTAAGCGGTAAGGCAGCTAAGCGAATTATACTGTACCTGGAGTAGTGCTATATTGATTTTTTTCCTCGCAGAGCCATGTCATGTGTTCCGCAAAATAAAATACATGTTGTGATGGAGGTAACAATTTTACGGTTCTCCTCAATCAGTTTCTTATGACCTGAAACCATCATTGCGTCTATTGAAATATTTGTCAAAAATGATTTCGCTGCTTCTACCGCTTGCTTATGCCATTGATTACTAGCATGTTTTTTGCAATGTTCATGCATTTGTTTATAGCGTACAAAAACTTTTATAATAAATGATCCTGTATACCCTTGTACGTTTTTTGGAGGAAAAAGAACGCAATACAAACAAACTGATCCCTTCAATTTTTTGGAGTACGCAAGCCAAGGAGTATATATTTGTAGCCAATAGTGACAAAATTTTCTTTTTGGGTCAGCGGAATCTTCGGCAAAATTATAATTCGGCGGTGGTATCCAGCAGTTATTTAGCATTTCTCTTTTAGCACTGTCATCCATTACAAATACGCGACCAACCCACAGTCCAATATCATTTATTGGCCAATTTTCAGCAAAATCTTCCCCCATTGCTTCTTGGATCACTGGATCTGATACCACTGGTTCTTGTGGCAAGGAATCGCATACATTTTTTTTCTTGTACAGCCTCTTCATTTGGTTGAAGCTTGCGTTTTTACTAACACCAATTCCTAAAAATAATAATTTTTAGCTTAAATTATGATAATGAAATACATTGTTTGTGTTTCATATATAATAATTAAAACTCACCGGTGAAAAAGTTGAGTATATCCATATGAATTTGTTTTTTTTTACTTTTAAATATTATTTTTAAATATTAAACGCTTTATTTCACACTTAAAACACTTGTGACAAAATTAAAAGTTTACTTAAAACTAAACAACAGATGCAACTTCCAAAATGAAGCGAAACGCGAAAACAAATGTATAACGGTATTTCTTGCAAAAACATTATTGTAGCAAAAAATCACCCGACATATCGACAACTGGTAAAAAAACAAAAAACGCGAGAGATTTCACACGTATTCTTAGCCTCTTTAATTTAGTTGTCGATGAGACAGAGAGTTTCAAGAGAATTTACCCAGCAAACAAACGTGTTTCATTTCAAATAAATGATGTTATGCTAAAAATATATAAACAGGAACGAATACTTCGCTAGTAGCATATTCTTCTTATTCCCTTAGTTAAGTAATACACAATTTGCAAAATATTTTTACTTCAAATGCGTAAAATATTAAATAAGGAAATATAATGCACCATTATATTTCAAACGCTTGCCTTTGTGTTTGGTGGGTACTTCTGCCATCTCACTAATACTAATAAGCATCAATACAAGCACAGTTTTAGTTGTGCCCACCACTGACATAAAACCAATGAGTATGACGACGTATAGAGACAACACGTACAGACAGAACAACATACAGAACTACATGTTCTCTCAAATTATAATATTTTTGATGTGTTAACATTTATAGCCGCGCTTCTAGGGGGAAAACATATCAGTTTCAAACAGTCGATCATAATACGTCATTGTACAATACAATGACGTACTACATACTACCCTGTAGGAAAATCAACTAATTTAAAAGTAGTTGATAAAGTAGTTTTTTGTCAACCACAACTAGTTGAAATTCTGACTTTTTTCCATAGAACGAACTAACTTATTTTGTATGGTGATGTCCGCTAAATAAGTCAATTGACTGTCGTCTGCATATATTTTCAACTACTTGTTAAATTAGTTACATTTAAATTAGTTTTTCAATTGCTTTAAAATAACCAATTGAAAACTATTACTGATGGCCAAAAGTTAATAATATTTGATGAAATAACATGGTTAAATATATATAAGCTTGTAATCTAATAAAAATTTTCAATTAAAACATGCCAACATCAGAGTAGTTGCCGCCTTAATATAATTCAAAGTAGTTTATCAATCACTGGTTTTTAAGTAGTATTTCAATTACTTCATACATTGAAGTGGATGCCGCCTTAATATAATTCAAAGTAGTTCATATACTGGTTTATTTTAAACTAGTTTTTTAATTAGTTGTTTTTAAAAACAAGTTAGTTTGTTCCTATAGGGTATGTACATGTTTTTGTGTGTTGAGCCTCGCTAAGCCAAAGCAAAAACGTTTTTGCGTTTTGTTTTGTTCGAAGAATTTGTGTGTGTGTTGTTACTTGTGCGTGACGTCACATTGCCAAACGATTAGCTTTTGGTGATTGCTAGTGGTTAGGCGTTGGTAGTGTGAGTGTTGTGAGCAAAGAAACTTTTTTGTTTTTGTGGTATAATCTCTGGTCACACGCTAGAAGCGAAAAAATGTCTTCGTACTCTTTGATAATAACTATGTATATTTCCTTCAATTGAATAGTACCTTCAGTGGATTTTTAATAATTTTATATTGTATGCATGTAAAAAAAAAAAAAATTATTATAGAATTAGGTGGGTGCCACGGCCCTCTACCGATACCTGGCTACGCCCATGGCCTGGTATTAATATTTTACATAGAAAAGGGTAGAATCTGTTCCAAGCAACATGCAAGACATGGGCATGATTAGAAAAGGGGAGTAGATATGTTCTTTAAAAAAGGCTTAAAATTCATAATTCCACTTTGCACTTACAGCTGAAAAGTTTCAGATGGAAAATTGGTTTCTTAAACTTTTGTGGTCATAGATAAAACTATACGTAATTTAATGTAAAAAAACAACTGCAGCAGCATGGACATGTAAGTAATTAAAAACAGTGACATTTATATGAGCTTTGTTTGATATATGCTTTAAAAGTTCTGATGGCCTATTAATCCTAACCTTAAATATTTGAAAAAAATGGAGCCTAAAGTATTAAAAAAATTGCATTGAAAAGAAAGCATGGGGTAGCGAACTACTCCATGTTCCACTAAATGTTAAATTTAATTAAACGTATGCCATAAATATTTTTGTAGATTATACGTAAACAGTTTAAACACTACAAAAGACTTCGAATATTGTTAAATATGGCCGCGCGGGGAATTTTAGCTTCGACGCTTTCAAAGATCCATTCCTTACTAGTTTTATATTACTTACCGAAATGATGGAGTTCTAAGAAGCTTAACAGGTTCGCGAGTTTTTTCAATTATATTACAGTTTTGTTCTGCCATAAAGTCTTTGATAGCTAACTGAAGCGTGTGAGCAGCACATTTTATAGAAATAACTTTATCAATTAATATTTCATCAATGCTTTCACAAAAGTCGTGTTCAATGTCCTCATTCCCAGTTTCTTCGGAATCACTTTGGGGCGACAATAATTCCATAGCCTTTATCATATTTCGAACATTTGGTTATAGATGGCATACCACCAATTGTGCTTAAAACGTGTGCTTCTACACTGGCTCGGCCTTTGCGCAACCTTTTCAACATCTCATACAGGACAGGAATATTTCCATCTTGTTGGAAGGTCACAAATGTCCAGCCGATACCTAAAAAGGGCGATGCCACGAATCCTGCAAACTACCGACCCATTGCGATATGCTCTACGCTTTCCAAAGTTATGGAGAGCGTAATAAACTTCCATCTAATGAACTGTCTGGAGCAAAACGAATTGCTAAGTGACCGTCAATATGGTTTTCGTAGGACTCGGTCTCCTGGTGACCTTATGGCGTTCCTTACAGAAAAATGGAACCAATGCGTTCACATGTTCGGTGAGAGCAGGGTTGTTGCTCTGGATATTTGAAAGGCGTTTGACCGAGTGTGGCATAAAGCACTCGTCTCCAAACTAATTGCGTACGGTGTCGGTGGTAACTTTGCTCGGTGGATCACGTTCTTTCTTAAGGATAGAACTATTCGTGTCGTAATCGACGGCATTTCGTCCAGTGAGCACGCCATCAACGCAGGAGTACCGCAGGGTTCAGTTCTATCGCCAACTTTGTTTCTGGTTTTTATCAACGACCTTCTGTCGTTGACTCATAACCCAATTCATTCGTTTGCGGACGACAGCAGCATTTGTCATTCATATTTTTTCAAAAAACGCCCGAGTTCTTTAGAGATTAAGAGTAAGAGGCAAAATATGAATGACACACTTCTTAATGACTTGAAAAAAATCTCCGAGTGGGGTCTTGCTAATAGAGTAGAGTTTAATGCAAACAAGACCAAGTGTTGCCTGTTAACCCACAAGCGGATGAACAGTCCCTTAGCTCCCTTGAATATGAATGGTGTGGATCTTTTGGAGTCAGATGCTCTTGACGTTCTGGGCATGACGATACAATCAGACCTTCGTTGGAATGATCACATTTTCCATGTGTCGAAAGAAGCGGCCAAGTGCCTAGGTTTCTTAAAACAGTGCAAGCGATACTTCACCCCATCTGATCTTCAAATGATCTATACCTCTTATATAAGTCCTAAAATGGAGTACAATTCGCACATTTGGGCATGAGCTTCGAGATCTTATTTGGAGCTTCTGGACCGAATTCAAAGACGTGCGATATATATGATAGGATACGAAAACATTTTTTTTCCCCTGAGTTCTCTTGGGCATCGGCGTAATGTTGGTTGCCTTAGCCTTTTGTATAGGTTCTACCATGGGAAATGTTCACGAGAGGTACATGGCCTGACGCCACCAGTTCGTGTATTTCCTAGGTCTATTTGGGCAGCTTTCCAAGCCCATCCCTTTACCATTGCATCGGTGCCCAATAGAACCACGCATTACCGAGATTATTCGTTTTTTGGTCGCACGGTAAGATTGTGGAATAATCTCCCTGTGAGCGTGTTCCCCGGCAGTTTTGATCTGTGTCAGTTTAAAGCAAATCTTCACCGTCACTACTCCATCTTTCCACCCTTCAACTAACTATCACCCGTCTTCCGAATTAATGCAATGCTTTCGCATTTAAAGGGGGCATCCCCTGAGCATTGGTTTAGACAAAAAAAAAATAGAGTAAATTTGGTCAATTTTTAAATCATTACTCATTCATCATTAAAACTCTTTCAATTTCAGCTTTCAAATATTGAGCTGTATGCTTTGTTTTCAAACCAATCATTCTACAAACGAATTGCCAAGGTAGATATTGGAATCTTCATCACCCAATTGTGATGAGAGCATTTCTTTTAATTTTGACGATTTTATTGCCGTTTATTTTAAAGCAGTAGTGAGGTTTCATTAGTGGCTGATGCTTCGGAACCACCAGTGTAAATCGAACGTGACTTCTCTGGTTCTTATAGTACAACAAAAAAACACGCCAAAAACAAAGTCTAGTCCTTTATGAATGAATGTCCTCATGAAATGAATAAGGAAAATATATAAGAACTAGGCCTAGATAATAATGATGAAATATTTAAAGTATATACAAAAAATTAATTTAAGAAAGCACTTGCAAGAATAAAGATAAATGATAGAAAGCCTCAACTAAAAATAATAATTTATGACGCCCCAAGACAAATAAGAGACAATTTAGAACAATACAAACTAATTGACGAATTTCATAATTCAACACATGGAGGACATTTAGGAATACGTAAAACATTGATAAAGTTAAAACAACGATACATTTGGAAAAACATGAGTAAAATGGTCAAGAAATTCGTAACAAATTGTGATTATTGTGCAAAAAATAAACAAACAAAACTAACAAAAGAACCGATGATAGTAACCGACACACCCAACAACAGTTTTAATGTAATATCAATAGACACAATAGGACCTTTAAGAATATCAAATGAGTACAGATACATTTTAACAATACAATGCGAACTAACAAAATATACAGTTGCACACCCAATGATTTCAAAAGGCGCAGTAAAGACAGCAGGTTTACAGCAGCAGCAGTAAAGAGATTAGTTGAACAATTCATTTTAAAATACGGACATTTCAAGATATTAAAATAAGACAATGGAACAGAATTTACTAACGAACTTATGAAAAACATATGCAATTTACTTTAAATTAAACAGACTTTTCAACACCATACCACCATCAAACAATAGCTGCTCTGGAATGAAATCACAGAGTACTCAATGAATATTTACTATCGTTTACAAACGGCAATGAATGGGATCAATAGATTCCATACTACGCTTTTGCTTACAACACAACACCACATATCGACACAGGTTACTCACCTTACGAACTAATATTCGGAAAATTACCAAGTTTACCCACTGAAACAATTAATAAAGACAACAAAATTTTTAATTTTGTCGATTACACTAATGAGTTGCGAATCAGATTACAAACCGCTTTAGGCGGTTCCTTAAAAGCTAAGGAAATAACAACAAGAGTTAAAATGAAAAGAACAATGAATAATAATACAACTTACACTAACAAATGAGAAGCAAATGTAGGAGATTTAGTTCTATTAAAAGTAGAGAATAGGAGAAAAAATCAAGCTCTATATAAAGAAGCATATGAAGTAATTAACAGAAAAAAGTTAATACAATTATAAACAAAGATGGAATTTTAAAAGAAATCCATAATAACATGTTAAAATTATATAAGCCACAGATGTAAGAACTAAATATTATTTATTATAAAATAACATGTACATACTTATAATATAAAATCTTACCACATTAACTAATATTAAATAAAACAAAATTTTGATTATATTTATATATATTTAAGATATTATATTATGAATCATTACAAATACTAAACTCAAAAAATATATTTTAATGAAAATTCTTTATGTGCATTACAAATTTACTATATATATATATATTTTAGCATAACCTGTTTCCAACTCCAACATCTTAAAAATTAACTTTTGCAAGCAAATTTTCACTTTGGGTTAGGGTGTAGCGTACTCTTAAAGTCACCAACCTTTTTACCACAATCTTTTCTTTTTAATAAACAAAAATGCAACACTTCAAAGCCCAAACCAAAATCTAAACCATAAAAACTTTAAACAATAAAATCATCAGAAAACTAGAAACCCCAAAATTGTACATACAATTTGTACAAAAAAACTCGACTCTTTCAAGTCAAGGCTAGACATTTTGTTTATCAATCGATTGGTTAAAAAATTAATAATTGAGGGGAAAATACAATATATTTGAAACGTGCATATTTTGATTGGCCAATATAAAAATATATTGGGAAATATTAATAAACAAATATAACTTAAACAAAATTAATATTGGAATTTCACTCTACACCAAAGTTGACTTCGATGCAGACATCGAAAATGCAGACATCGAAAACGCAGACATCGAAGTAATTTATAAAATCCTTAGGAGAACAGTTCACATTTTAAACAATAATACACTACAATATTTCAGACAGTTTTGATCGTATAAGACTGAAGTTTGGTAATAAGTCTGTATTCTTACCGTCTGCAACTGTACTAAAAATGGGCGTGGTGGCACTATAATTACGCCCACTTGTAAGAAACGTCTGGGCCAATTGCGCTGAAATTTTGGCAGTAGATTCTTTTTGAATACGAGATGGCACCAGAAATCAATTAAAATTCTACGGGGGTATATTTCAGATAAGCGCGGATTGAAGCGAAGCGCTCCGAGTATAAACTAGTAAGACATAAATAATGAAAATTTCATTTTAAATTCAATTTCAATCCGCTTAAACTCCGTTTGCTGCTCTTACCTGCTCGTGATCTTTGTTTTTTGAAGCTGCTACACTTGTTGAAGGTGTTTCAAATGCCTTTTATAAATTTTCTAGGTTTAAACTAGAGATGCAAACTGCCAGAAAATAATTGCCGGATATTCGGCTTCAATTAACTATTCGGCTGGATGCCGGATAGTAACTCAATAGCCGGTATCCGGCCGGCCGGATAGTTTCTTAAAAGTATTTTATTTAAATAAATCTTTTTTAAGTAAATAAAAATTAAATAGGAACTAATTATGTCGTCTTTTATTTAAAGGCAAGAAGAACAAAAAATTTACAAGGTATCTTCCAAAAAACTTAGATAACATTCTTACTGCTCTATTCTTCTTATTAACTTAACAAGGAATTGCTGAGGAGCTCTTGTTAATATTATTGTTATGTATTGTAAATGTTCATATTCTAAAAAATCATTTACAATTTGAAAGCTCTAAAAAGCTCAAAAAGTTCACCACGCGTGGTGAGAATGTGAAACTCACGGAATTCAATCGCCAGCTGTTTTTTCGATGAAATTTTATTGTTTATTATAGGCGATTTTCTTTTGTATATCCGAGCTGAGCAACAACTGTCAAAAACATATCTGCGTTTCTTTTGTACCTCTGACGCAGCTGTGTTCAATATATGCGTTTCTTTTCATATCAGGCTTCAGCCTAAGTGTTGCTCAGATGCTGTTAACGAGCTCAGAAAATTTTAGCTGAGCACAAAGCAATCGGTAGTTGTTTAAAATCAAAAAATAAAAAAATCGAAATAAAAGAAGCAAGAAATGGCGGGCACCAGTCCAGAAGGTAGTATTTTTATAAAATTTTGTGAATTTTAATGAAATTGACAGCAGAGATACAAAGCAGAGACAAGCTTTCACACAAAATGTTTCATTAGCAAATCAGACCAATATTTGTTTGATCTGATGTTGTCAGCTCAGGTTATGGTCGGTTTGATCAGTATCTGCTCAGTTCTGTGGTCTGATGTACAAAAGAAAATCGCCTTATATCAGCTAGCAAAATGAAAATGCAAAAAATTAAGTAATCTCAAGATTTTTTTAATAGAAAACACAAGTTTTCATTTTTTTAATAGCCAAACAAAGTTTAAGTGAACCACGCAGGAACAGCTCTTATTTTATATACAATTTTTGCCGACAGTACCCTTAACATTTGGCTGGCATATGTATATTATTATATTTGGGTTTTACATTTCAGTATTTAATTACATTTAGAGTTGGATAGAAATAAAAGATAGATAAAGAGATATATAGAATGAATGAATCATTTTCATTCCGAAGACGTTTTAAATAGCGCCGTCGTTCAATTTTTTCCTTTCGTTGATCTTCTTCATTATCAAAACTTAAAAGACGTAAAAATTGTTCCTTTTTCACAGTCTTATTTATTTTAATTCAATATTATATTATAATTTATATTATTTTTATTATTTGCACAACAATTCCCTAAACACATGAATGTTGAGATTATGTTGCCGTTCTTAAGAAACTTTTTGCAATTAACAAAATTGTAAAGAAAAGAGCTTTTAAATTTTCACCAGAATACGGAAAATTTTAATTGTCAAAATTGTGTTTTTTTTCGTAGTATCCGAACCACTGATTTCTAAGCATGTGGACTTAAATGTTGACCCCTGATCCTTTTATTTGGTAGTTCAACCGTCCTTCTCCGACTAGTGGTCTGCATACAGCGAGATTTTACGTACCCATGGTGGAATAATTATAAGGTGTTCTCATCCCATGACATTTTTCAATATATTTTTTGGCATGCTGCCTTATTTTGACAAGTCTCATACATGGTTCGATGTTTGATTCTATGAAAATGTCAAAATAAGGCAGTCAATTTTTTTCTGACTTTCCGGATGAGAACACCTTATATTTATTCCACCATGGTACGTACCTACATTAGGGTTCCTCGAAAAAAAATCACCATTGCCACCGACTAAAAGTGAACCTTCATCTATTTTATGGCGATTCCCAAAATATTTTGGCTGTCACACTAGCCAGAATTTTTACGAAAAACATGATTTTTGGAGGTTATTTAAAAACGGTTTAGCTCACTGGCGGTTAACGTGACAGCCAAAATATATTGGGAATCATCATAAAATAGACCAAAGCTCATTTTTTGTCGGTGGCATTGACACCTTTTTTTTTGTCTTTTGAGGTCGATGCACCTTAAAGTACATCCTTGTCTGAGTTTGTATGGTGTTCCTAATATTATGGCGGAGTTCTGTCAATATAAACGATGTTATTGATAGATTTGCCACATAAAAGAGTCGACATGATGATTTTTTTCTATAATTTTTATTTTCTATATAATAATAATCACCAGTACGTTTCTTTTTCCAAAAATATTAATTATCAGAAATATTAATTTTAAATTACTTTTATATTTTACGTATTTAAAAAAGACAATGCTTTTTCTAAAGCACATAATTGAAGGTGTAATGATTTTTTAAAGCGGAATATATTCTAAAATTTTGAATAGCTTTTCACAATGTGGATATTTAAAAAAAAAAAAAAAATCAAACGAAATGACCATTTCAGCCCTTGAAAGGACTTTAACCGAGCTTATTATGATCAACTCTGTTGTGAAATGTTTGAACACAAATAATCGAGAACTGGACCTACATGTTTTATGCCGACTCCGAACGGCTTATGTTCTCAGGAAGCTTTTCATGACAGTTTTTACTTTCTGAGGTTTGCCATTGTCTGCAGAGAGGTGACGGTGAATATTTCAAAGTGAGAATTAAATAAATGTGGAAATATCTACGGAAAATTCGTCTAAGATATTCGTCGTTAAATTGCAGCTCCTATTACCGTCCACGAGTCGAATTTTCTGCTCGAGTCGACTAAATTGGCGAACATTAGTTTCCGTTTTAGAGAGTTTCAGACGAATTATTTGAAAACTAATGGTTTTTAGACGAATTGTTTTATACGAACTTTAACAAGACGAATTGTGAATGAACGAAAATTCCTAAAGAAAGAATTCAGAAAATTGAAGATGTGATCTTATTTTATAAGAAAAAAAAAACAAGAGGGAAAACATTTATTTGTAAACATTTAGAATCAGAGACATAACTGTTATAAGAAATATTTAAAAAAATTGCGATATAATTAAAATTATTTAAAATTAATTATTAATTATAATTAAAATTATAAAAAAAAAATTTCATCTATTAGTAATTTTTATTTTCAACAGAAACTAATTTTTTTCTGTTTTATTACCTGTTTTATAAATGTTATATAAATAATGAATCTTTTTTCGTTGCTCATAACTTTTATTTTTTAAGGTGCCTCGTAACAGATATGAATGAAAAAAAAATTTACGTTGTTTCATTTTTTTTTTTTGTTTTTTAATAATCAGTCTTAGCGCTGTCTTCAAAGTAAAATCAGAATTGCTCAAGAAATCTTGCTGAGTGGAAACGCAAATGGCAAGTTCAAAAGGGAATTGAAAAATTGCTGCCAAGAAAAATTGCCGTGTTGAAAAGGGGACTTAGATATCTTAGATATCTGAAACAGCAAGCCACAGCAATTAATTATAGCTGTTAAGCAACCACAGCAAACATTTTCAAGCTCAGCATCAACTATTTCTTCCATCTGCAAGAATTAGAGTGACAAACAAATAAAGTCAAAGCAAAGAAAACGAAAACAACAGCTAGTTGCTGGCAGTTGCTGAAATTCTTTTCGAAGTCTTTCATTCGGCTAAATTCGTAAGCACAACTTTCTGCGCAGTTTACTGAAGCAAAATATTTTATTTCTTTTTTGCATTTGCTTCTTACTTTCGCTGATTCCTTTTTCGTATTCATAGAAAAGCAATCACATATGCATTGAAAATAGTCAAGCAATTTCAAACACTGGTTGTAAGTTTTCTTCTTGCTTTTAGTGAGATAAGCTTCGAAAAATAATATATGCATGTATCATTTCAAGAAATGCAAAAAAACTTTAATTATTGTATACATATTCTGTCTCATTGATAGTGGAGACATATAAGGTGAAAAAACTCGATATAAAAATCCCCTCGAAACTTTAAAAATTGTTGATTTAATTATGTATAATGTCTATCAAATAACGTAAAAATTTATTTCTCATTATCTCATATTCTCATATTTCAGGCAGCGTAAAAACAATTTTTTTGAAAATAAAAGTTATGAGCAACTTAAAAAAATTGTTCTCATCTATATCTGTTACGAGGCAACGTAAAAATTACAAATTGAAAATAACTGTTATCAAGCAACGTATAAAATATTTTTCGAAATATCGCCAACTTTTTCGATTTAAAATAAAGAAATTATAGTTGTTTTGGATGTCTGTTTAGAATATTCTTATGAAAAAAAATATTTCCTAATATTACACAGAACACTTTTAACCGTTGAAAGTTTTGTTGATTGAAAGTTTTTGTGAAAGGACATTTCTCTTAAAAAAATCATAATCTTTGCTTATGTTCGGAAGTCCTGCGGTAAAAAAAGAGAGATTTCTTTTCTTTTCTTAAAAATCTTTATCAAAATTCTTACTCGTCAATGCGCGGCTAAGGTAGTTCAGAACTTTGCTGATCTACCATTTTTCGATTCTTTTTTTTATTCCGACGCGGAGATCCTGAGTATTTAAATATAGATTTAAAGTTCACGTTAAATGGCATTTGCCGTTCCGGGTTTTAACGGCAATCCAGCCGACCTAAACACGTTCATAGCTTGCGGAAACATTATACTTTCTTCTGCTAAGACCGACGCAGAACAAAGCTTTATATTAGAGGTCGTGAAAACGCTGCTAGAGAGTTCGGTCTTTGAATTAATACAATTTAAATCTTTTGCCAAATGGAATGATTTGGTACGAGATTTGGAGGAGTTCGAAGATAAATAATCACAAACATTCGTTAAAAACGAACTACTGACCGCCAAACAGAAAACAAAAGAGAAAACAAGGCATAGGCCGAGGCCGTTAGGGCATATTTAAGGCTAAAAAATGACCGATTGACCATTCAGGTATTTGAAGATGGTCTGCGCAATCAAAACTTGCGACTGATTGTAGAAGCTCACAATGAGCGTGATTTAAAAAAGGCAATAGCATATGCTGAAGAACATTCAGTACGGCTAAAAAAACACCACACTTCACTTCAATACAAAACAAACCAACCTGCAGCTATTGTAAAAGCATAGGGCACATGCAGGAAACCTGCTATAAGAACAACAATAATTTTAATTTTAACAGCACTTCTAATTATCCTCCTCAAAACAAACCAAATTTCCCTAGTATAAAAAAAGAAGTAAAATAAATATTTTATACATATTGCAAACAACACATACCAAGACTGTAGCTCTCGACAACGAAACGCTGAACATTTTAAAAATCGAAGGGTTAATGATGGCACAAACGCACACTAAAACCCTTTCAGGGGTCAATACAGTCATTCTAATCAAACGCACCGTTCAGAAAATTCATTGGGAAACTCAATTGCATGGGAAGAAATCAGCGCGACTCTCACCGGATGCAGATAAGAGCCGATGTGCACCAAGCACAAAACTAAGTAACTCAATCATTATTCCATTTTACGAAGAATACGAAGAGCCGGTGCTTCGTATTAAACTAGAACCTTCAGACAAAAATGTCACTTCATTATTAATAGACACAGTTGCACAAATTAGCTTATTAAAAGACACCGAACAGAAGTACACAATTAATAAACACAGTAAACATGCTGTCTGCACAGTTTCAGGTAATGCAATGCAAACGCTAAGGGTGCAAAATTGTAGAAATTGGTAGAAATTGTTGTGAATCAATAACAAACTAAACAACTGAACTAATGCATACTTGTAGGCATTTGTGACACCTTTTGACAAAGTTCAAGTGCAACTGCATAAAAATGCAGTATCAACATTAATACACAAAAACGTTTAAGCTATGATGCGTGCCATAACTTAAACGGTAACAAGCGAGCAGCTTAAAGAACAAGGAATATCGCCAGTATGTTGTTGTTGCCATGGTTGTGAGAAATAAACTGACACCGTTGTGCCTTCTGCACTGGGAACAAAATGCATTGACAGCATTTTATATTAATAATATTTTATTGTTGTATTACATGCGAACCGAAACTCAATTATGGTAATTTAAGGGCCTAATAAAGTTTTTTAAGAGTAAAAAGCTCTGTATTAAAAGTTTTATATTTAAGCTACGGTTTTTTTTAGATAAATTTTGTTTTAACATTATAATTATATAAGTTAACGTAACAAACATTCAAACAATCAGTTCAACTAGACAAATATCTGAATCCACGAATAAGAATATGCTGACGCCATGTCTGCGACTGCACCTGCATCCGCTGCAGCTCAACAAACCGTGAGAAGCGACGTCATAAATTCCAAAAGCAACAAAACAACAGACGGCAGCGCTGCTTAGGGTTTTATATTAAGTTATACGAATTGTTAAGTTTAGTTTAAGTTTGAATCGAAAATAAAGAAGTCGGGATTTCGCGCATAAAAATATTTTCTAATAAAATTAAACATCGTTTAATTTAATTGGCATCCGAGCAGGGAGCTCAGCATAGCACTAATTAAATCGTGAAAAAAAAGTGAGAAAAACAAAAAGTATCACCAATTTTACGTATTATTGTTAATTCACTCATTAAATCGTGAAAAAAAGTGAGAAAAACAAAAACTATCACCAATTTTAAGTATTATCGTTAAGTGACAGTGCTGAAAAAGCTGAAGTCCCAAAAAGAACGAGAAAAGAAGCCCCCCAGTATCCGGCACGGAAAAAAGGAGTTGGTAATAACCAACAACAGCTCGTCCAACAGCGAAAACACCAAAGGAAAGGATGTTGCTATTATTGTTATTGTAAGCATAGTTTTAAGACATTTAAAATTTAATGGTAAAATCTGAAAATTGGGAAGAAAAATATTTTAGAGAAAAAGTACAAAGAAATTGTATAAAAGTGAAAATATTAATAGAGAAAATATGTTTAAGTAAGAAGATTTATGTGAAAAATAAAAAAAAATTTAAAGGAAGAAAAGCAAAAAATTAAATAAAAGTGAAAATATTAATAAAGGAAAAAGTAATAATAATAAAAGTGTAACAAGAATATTATCTTAATTTCAAAGAAAATTTTTCTTCCAAGCGAAGAGATTAATTTAGCAAAACTTGTTTTTTAAAAGAAAGTAAAGAATAATTAACATAAAATACGTCAACAGAAGATTTAAACAAAACTTTCGATAGATTAAATTTAACAGTACCTCCTGCCATAGGGCAAAGATCTATCGGTTTTCTTACTTCAAATATGAAATCTGAAATTAACGACATAATAGTAAAAACAGTAAGAGAACTGCTAAAACCTGTTGAGACTAACAACACGACTACTGAACTGATTTACGACTTTTCAAACGCAAAATGCCTAAAGGAATTTTCGGGTCACCACGACGAATTTAATTCATGGAGGAATACAGTTGATAGAATACTGAACATTTACGACTCTTTGAAGGGCACAACCAAATACTATGCCATTTTACACGTCATACGGCATAAAATAGTAGGAGAGGCCGACACTGCCTTAGAGTCCTATAGGACACCGCTTGACTGGGGTCAGATTAAAAAATGCCTCATGATGCACTATGCAGATAAGCGCGATGTCGGAACACTCGAATACCAAATGACTTCCCTAGCTCAGAGAAATAATTCAGTGACTGCATTCTACCAGCAGGTATATCAAATTTTGTCTTTAATATTGGACAAAATAGTGTGTCTAGATTTAAGCGAAGAAAGTTTCAAAGCCTTGACGAATACATATAGAGACAAAGCATTGGACACTTTCGTTAGAGGCCTTAACGGCGACCTCCCGCGTCTACTTAGCGTAAGAGAACTTACTTCACTTCCTCAAGCCTTACACATGTGTCTCAAGTTAGACAACATGAACTTCCGTCTTCAACACGCCCACAATATTCCACCTTCCAGACCACCACGCAATACTATCCAAGCTCAGCAAATGCGTAAGCACGAAATTTTCTCAGAAATGCAAATGCGCAAAGAGAATTTTACCATCGACAACCACAATTAAATTCAGTTCCCTTTACAAAAGTTCCGCAATACAATTTTCCGAGACATCAATTTAAATTTTCAGGTGCCATACCGCAACCGCATTTTCAAAGACCACAACAAAACTTCCAACAAAATCACTATTTTCAAAGACCGAACTTGCTACCAAAACCTTCACAGATGCTGACACCCATGGGATTAGACCACTCAGTACATTCACAACAAGTAAATTACCAAAATAGACCACGAAATGACTATAATAGAAGACAGAATTTCTTTAACAACTAACAAAATTTCTCACAAAAACGACAAAATATATCACAACAGTTTCAACCCCCAAATAAATACCAACGAACTTTCTTCACGCATACTAAAGAAGAAAAAGACCCGTACTATGACCCCGTTATGTTATTTACTTTGAAAGTAAATTTATTTAGAAAGTTACGAAAAAGAAAACAACAAACCAAACATAAAACCAGAAGAAGAATCAGAACAAAATGATAATATTAATATTTAAACTAAAAAATTCTTCGCTATCCTATTACGAATTTGTAGCGAAGAATGGAAACACTTATAAATTTCTACTCGATACCGGGTCGCACAAAAATTATGTTCAGTCAAGTTTTATACGCATGCCAAAAAAAAATATAAAAACATTTTCCGCTAATTCCATAACAGGTAAAGTTAGGATTTCACAACTTGCAAATATAGATATCTTTAATAATCAAATTCAAAAACTGAAATTATTTTTACTACCTGGATTAGACACATTCCATGGTATTATAGGTAATGATACCCTTAAGGAACTTAAAGCAATTATTCATACCAATAAAAATTTTTTCATTTTGAAAAATAAATTTAAAAACCTTTTAAAACAATTTAAAACAGAGTCCGTTAATAAAATAGAAATTAGAACTTCTCACCTGACTAAACAACAAGAACAAAAATTAAAAATACTGCTTAAAGCTTTTCCAACTCTTTTCTCTGACCCAAATAAAAAACTAGCCTGTGCAACGAAAGTAATACGAGAAATAAGAACAGCTACCGATACACCAGTTTTTACTAAGGCCTACCCATGTCCAATGGCATTAAAGCCAGAAATAGATAGTCAAATAGAAGAGTTACTAATTGATGGCGTTATAAGACCATCACGATCCCCGTACAATTCTCCTGTGTGGATTGTACCCAAAAAAGCAGATGCATCAGGACAGACAAACAAAATTAAAAAAATAACTAAAATATGTTCCACATGTAAACTCAACAAATATGAAAGGCATCCAAATGAATCAGAATTAAATAAAACTCCCTTACCCAACTACCCCGGACATACGTTACATATTGACATAGTTTCAACGGACAAAAAATTAATGTTGACAGCACTAGGCAAATTCTCAAAGTTGGCCCAAGTTAAAATAATGGAAGCAAAATCTGTAGAACACATAAGAAGAACATTACGAAAACTTTTATTTTATTTTGGAGTTCCTAAATCCGTTGTCATTGATAACGAACGTTCTCTTAAGTCAGCGTCATTAAAATTCATGATGAAGGATGAACTAGGTATCGATGTTTACGTCATACCTCCTTACAAAAGTGAAGTAAATGGATAAGTAGAGCGCTTTCACTCTACGTTTATAGAAATTATGAGATGTCTGAAATTTTGAGGAATTGATAGAAAAAACTGTTAACGAATACAACCACAGTATTCATTCGACTACAAAGAAAAGACCTGTGGACATATTCTTTCGATGAAATGTTGAATTCGGACCAACAGACTATGACAGAACTCGACAAAATAATTTCCAAAAACTTTTACAGAAGCAAGAAGCAGATCTCAAATATCATAACAAAAAATGACATACAATTAAACAATACACGCCAGGCGATACAATTTATGTTAGACAAAATAAACGTTTAGGTACAAAACTTTCAAAAGATACAGATAAGAGAAAGTTAAGGAAAATAGAAATACGATTATAGTAACAGGAAGTGGTAAAATCGTTCACAAGAGTCATATATGAAATTGAATTTTTACTTAAAAGAATTTTCTTTTATTTTTTTAGAGCGCATCTCTTAATCGTATCATGCGAGATACAAATATTGTACAATACAAATGCACAAATTGTTACGACTGAAACAGGACGGTCAAATTAAAAATAGGAAACTATAAAATTATTCACGTTATTAACCTGACACAATATGAGAAAATTATAACAAGTTAAAAGGACCAAATTATTGAAAATCTACTAAGACATGATAACGCAAGACTTTTTCTCTTACATGAAACAGCTCAAATAAATTCAATACTTAATGGACTAAAGGCAAATCGAAATAAAAGATCTTTAAATTTCTTAGGGACTGCCTGGAAATGGCTGGTAGGATCCCCGGATCACGAAGACTTTCAGATAATAAGTAGTAAAATAAACAATGTTCTCGAAAAAAAAACAGTTTATTATAAATAAAAATAGCTTAGAAAAAATCAATGAGATAACTCACGTTACAAATACAATTTTGAAAACTGTTAATTCAAATAATATTATAAAAAATTAAATCACTCAAAATATTGAAAGAAAAAAAAAATTGTAAAAGATGATTTAATTAATATAGATTATGCCATCCAATGGACAAAAGTAGGAGTAATAAACTCATTTATTCTTTCAAGTTTAAAAATGAATATTACAAAAGAATTTTTTAAAAATAAAAATATGCCATACATTAATTTAATAGAAGCTATTGAATTTGGAGAAGTAAGAAAAGCCTCAGATTTTTCAACGATTATTACTATAATAAATTTACCTAAAACAGATAGAGAGAACTGCCAAAAACTTTTAATTAAACCTGCTAAGCATAAAAACATTATTTTAAAAATTCCTTTTGAAAACATTATAGTCTGTAAGAACTATGTATTAGAAATAAGAAAAGAATGTAAAACCTTTAATGATATTGCAATTTGTAAAAACGAAAATTATAATAACATTACGAATAACCTCTGCCTACCACAAATACTAAAAGGCCAACCATCGGTCTTTACAACAATCAACAACCAACACATAGCTTCTGCAGAAGAAATTCTACCTGAAATTTGACTTCTTAACCAATTCCAAGGTGTCATAGAAACAGAAAACAAAGAAATAAATCTACTAGGATCATTCCTAATAAAATACCAGAACACAACAATAAAACTTTCGAACCAAACTTTTATTAATGAAGAGATTTCAATAGTCAACCCACAACCGGTAATAGTACAATCTGAAAATGCATCCACCAACTTCGAAGAAATCATTTCACTCGAGATGCTGAAAGAATTACATACAAAAAACATACAAAAAATCGATTTGTTACAGACGGAAAGCAACATCAGATTCTTTACAAGTTTAGGAATCTTGACCACTGCAATAGTCCTACTAATCATAATAATCGCTTGGATTTGCTTCCTGAAAAGAATCACACCGATCAAAATAATTTCAAATATCCAAAATAGTCATCCTGAAGAGCACCAAAATACTCCACAGAATAACGACAGCTAATCCATAAATTTGGAAAGTAAGGTGAAAAGGATAAACCAGATTCCACTTTTTTAGAGAAAAATCATACAAGGACGTTTGAATCTAAAGGGGGAGGAGTTAACGTAACAAACATTCAAGCACTCAATTCAACTAGACTAATATCTAAATCCACGAATAAGATTATGCTGACACCATGTCTGCAACTGCACGTGCATCCGCTGCAGCTCAACAAAGCGTGAGAGCAATATCATAAATTCCAAAAGCAAAAAAACAACAAAACAACAGACGGTAGCAGCAGCTTAGTGTTTTATATTAAGTTATACGAATTGTTAAGTTCAGTTTAAGTTTGAATCGAAAATAAAGAAGTCGCGGTTTCGCGCATAAAAATATATTTTTTAATAAAATTAAACATCGTTTAATTTAATTTATATGTTTTGAAGAAAAGTTTTTGAATTTTTGGATAACAAATATTCAACCATATAGCAGGAATTCGTAGTTTTGTAAGGTACCTTAAATATGCGGTGAGTTAACACACAACCACACACAAATCTAATATTAAATATACATTAAGTGGCAGAAATGCAATTGTCAGCATTTCTGCAGAAAGATAAAGTTTTCCATAGAATATAAGAATAAACAAAACGGTTTTGCTTAGCATAAATATAAGAATAAACAAAACGGTTTCAGCTATCTTTAAGACAGAATTATAAGTTAGTTCATAAGTAAACTCAATCAGAAACAGTTCAGTTTCTGACAAGTGAATAATAATAAGGTTTTTTAAAAAACATATTGAAAAACATAAATCATAATAATTGGCGATCCTACCAGGAGGCAGAAAAGTTCATAAGTGATTTGACGAATGCCATCCTGGGACCAAACACAATCAACAAGTATCCACCTTAAGGAGAAAAAGCCAACAGCCCATATAGTTTTGGGAAAGAAAAATAATTAAAAATCTAAAAGAAAAATAATTGAAAATCTAATAGCGAAAAATTGAAAATAAAATTAAACGAAAAATAATCTTGCGACTTCTAATTCAGGACCCTCCAATATATAAAGATTTATAAAATAAAATAAATTACAAATAAAATAATAAGCAGTCAAAAGAAAAATATCGTATAACAAATTTAAGAATTCTGCGAATCTGTACTTCGGAATAAGGCAGACCTCCCAGAATATAAAAGTTTAAAAAAGAAGTTGATTCCAGAAAACAAAAACACAGCCTAAGGACACCAGCATTGTGGGAACAATATAATAAGGTTATTTTTATTGTTTAATTTTTGTATTATTTAAATTCTGAAATTAAGAAAATATAAAAAGTTATTTAATGAAAAGTGATCAAAAAGAAAAAATATATATAAAAATAAGTGAAATAATGAACATTTTTATGAAATCTTTAGTATTTTGAATTTTTTTAATAATACCAGAAACGGATACATAAGATTGCTATATTGCGATAATTGTGGCCAAGACCATAAAACAAAAAATTGTCCAAAGTTAAACAAAACGAAATAAAGAACTGGAAGATTTAATTGAGAAATTTAGAACATTAACCATGTCAGCTTTAACAGTAGAACAAATTAACGAAGTAACCGCAAGGGCTACAGCTACCTTGAAGACGCAAATCTACAGTTTAACTTGGGAACTACAGATCCTTAGGGCAGTGGACACAGTGACAGAATACAAAGACATTAAAATTGATTCACCAGCGGTTGCTTGTAATGAATCCCTAGACGCAGTTAAAACTCTACCAAATTACAATGGTTGTGCTAATGACTATGTCTCTTGGAGACAAGCTACAATAAATGTTATAAAAATATATGAAAATTATGTGGAAGTTCAAAGTATTATACCTCCATCACAATAATACGAAATAAAATTATCGGTCCGGCAAACGCAGTTCTTTCCTCTCACGGAACAGTTTTAAACTTTGATGCTATTTTAGCAAGACTTGATTTCGCTTATGCCGACAAACGGTCAATTGACGTTATTGAACAAGAAATGTCAGTTTTAAGACAAGGAAAAAAATCGCTTATCGACTATTATAATGAAGTCAATGAGAAATTAACGTTATTAATAAATAAAAATATAATGACTACAGGTGACAATAATGAAGTCACTAAGGCCATGAATTTAAAGGCCAGAGAAACAGCACTTAGAATTTTTATAACGGGGCTTAATTATCCACTCTCTAATACAATATTTTCGTTAGGTCCTAAAGATCTGCCAAACGCATTAGCAAAGGCCCAAGAGCTTCAGGCAAATACTGAAAGATATAATTTCGCACTAGGTTTTGAACAACGTCGTCATACAAAAACAAATGGGGTTAAGGGGTTGCATGACATTGGCAGTTTTTTGAAGTCGACTTTTTTTTAATAATTTTGTATATTAGTATTTTAGTAAATAAGATTCTAAGAAAAAAAATTTCAGGAAAAAATTCCTACGGGTTCAAAAGTTATAGCCGGATTAGTGAGAGCGCATTTTTAATTTTTGCGCTACCTACGTACGGCAGCTGGTATACACTTGTTTTACTTGCTACCTGACTTTTGGTGGTTGATATTTCGTACCTACTTGAAAGGTGAAGCCCGAATTGCTAAACGATTGCAAAAACTATAAGAAACAGCACAACACAAGATAACGAAGGCATACAGTACGAAGCAGGCATGGCAGATTGAAGGTAACCTTTTTTTTCTTTGTTCACAAACTGTGAACGCGCTTATCTCGAAACCATGTTTTTTGTACTGGTTGCGGCACTAGCGGGTTCATTTTTTGACGATTTTTTAATTTTTTTAAACTTGATTCGCTATCGTATGACACGAGGTTTTTTTTAAATTTTTTTTCGATGTTTTATGAATTTTTAAAGTCAATATTTTTTTCGAAAAAACACACTTTCAAATTTGGAACATCACCAAAAATTGAAAAAAAATTTTAAAAAAAGCTCGTGTCCTACGATAACCAATTTTGTTAATATTTACAAAAGTCATTTTTTTCCAGATCGGACAATTTTTGCAACTCCCAGCGCTGCAACCACGAGGCCCCGTTTTTTTCTCTGCCGCCAGTTTGGAGGTCTATAAAACCATGTTGGAGTGAAAAATATATTTTTTTGAATTTTTTTTCTTGTAATTTGCTTAATTCTCTACAATAATAAAACATATTGGAAAAATGTTTGTTTTTGACTGAGTTATAAATTTTTAAAAAAAGGTATGTTTTCTCTGCCGCGAATGTCATGTCTCGCCCTAATAAAAATATGATTCAAAATAATTATCGTTCAAATAACTTGAGGTTCCCAAGACAAAATATAAATAGTAAGGGACAGAATCAAAATTTAATACCTAAACCGCAACCAATGAAAATAGATTGGGGATCTTCAATGTAAAGACATAATAATAATTATATTAGGCCGAACAATAATAATAATCACAACAGTGGCACTGGAAATAATTGGCAAACAAGAAGAAATTATAATGCTAGTTGGGTACCTAGAAATTTTGGTCAGAATAACCAATTTAATAATTGTAACCGATCACAGCCCATTAAGCGGGAAAATTCTGCTTAAATTTCACAGCAGAGAAATGCTGAAGCAAAAGAGCCCAGATTAAATAATATGCAGGAAGGGGAGAATTTTTTAGACTTAAGGAGGGTCTCCCTTATATAAAAAAAAACAATAGAATAAGAGGAGAGAATCTTAAAATTGTTATAGATACAGGTACAAACAAAAACTATTGTAGAATAAATGCATTTACCAATCCCTCTGAGATAGTACCACATAAGTGCGTAAGTTCAATCCACGGGAGAACAATAATAAAGAGGTATTTTTTAGTTAATATTTTTGGTTTTAAGACTCTATTTCACGAACTACCGGAGTTAAAACATTACGATGCCATTATAGGAATAGAACTTTTGAAAAAAATAAATGGAAATCTCAATTTAAAAGAAACTCAGTACGAATATGCAAAAATAAAATTGAAAAAACTATAACGAATCTGCGGAAATAAACAGTCTCAACATAGATGAGACTAATTCTGAAGAAATAAGGAATAAATTACTTAAAATAATTAAAACATATTCCATAGCTTTTTCGAACCAAGAATCTACCATACCTTTGAATACAAACGTAAAAGCAACAATTCGTACTAAAACAAATGAACCAATATGGTCAAAAGGATATCCTTATCCATTGTCTGCAAATGATTTCGTAAATGACGAAGTAGGCCAACTTTTCAAGGATAATATAATACGGCAATCACGTTCGCCTTACAAAACGAATATTGTAAGGTGAAAATATTTTACTACACGTGACCTGGAAAGTGGTTTTCACCAAATCCTCATCAAAGAGGAAGACAAAGAAAAGCTTCTTTCTCCGTTAATAACGGAAAGTATGAATTTAATAGAATGCCATTTGAGCTTAAAAATCAATTGATCAGCGAGCAGTTGATGATATATTAAGATATTTAATAGGTAAAATATGTCATATTTATATGGATGACGTAATTATATATTCTGAAACAGAACAAGAACATATTGACCAAATGCTCAAATCATTAAATAATGCTAATATGCGAATTTCAAATGATAAGTCTAAATTCTTCAGAAAGGAAATTGAATTCCTTGGCTTTGTAGTTACCCAGAATTACGTAAAAACGGACCCTAAAAATGTAGAGACTATAAAAAACTTTCCCGAACCAAAGACACTTAGGCAATTAAGATCATTTCTTGGTCTAGCCGGTTATTACAGAAAATTTGTTCAAAATTATGCGTTTATAGTAAAAAAAAAAATTGGTAAAAATCATAGTAAAACAGTTAAGATCACGTTTTGTGATGACGCTCAAAAAGCTTTTTAAAAAAATAATGAAAAGTTATGTGAGATTATTGTTCTAAATCAACCAGACTTTAGTAAAGGTTTTGAACTTACAACGGATGGAAGTAGTTCTGCCATAGGCGCAGTCTTGTCTCAAAAGCAAAACCAATAACTTTTATTAGTAGAAGTTTAAGTGAAACTGAAAAAAATACGCTACGAATGAAAAGGAAATGCTGGCCATCGTATGGGTCTTGAAGAATTTGAGGAATTATTTATCATCAAACTTAATAATTAACACTGACCATCAACCATTAACATTTGCTATAAGCGACAAGAATCCAAATATTACATTAAAATGATGGAAAGCTTTTATTGAAGAATATTCACCAGAAATGTCACCAGCCTTAAGTAGACAATTTATTAATACTTTGAGTGACGATAAACAAACAGTACATTTTACAGATAGTAGTGACAACAACATACACTATAGGAACAAACTAACTTGTTTTTTAAAACAACTAAATAAAAAACTAGTGTAAAATAAACCAGTATATGAACTACTTTGAATTATATTAAGGCGGCAACTACTCTGATTTTGACATGTTTTAATTGCAAATTTTTAAATTTTTTAATTTAATTGCAAATTATTAGATTACAAGATTATATATATTTAACCATGTTATTTCATCAAATATTATTAACTTTAGGCCACCATTAATAGTTTTCAATTGGTTATTTTAAAGTAGTTGAAACTAATTTAACAAGTAGTTGAAAATGTATGCAGACGAAAGTCAATTGAGTTATTTACCGGACATCACCATACAAAATATGTTAGTTCGTTCTATGGAAAAAAGTCAGAATTTCAACTAGTTGTGGTTGACAAAAAACTACTTTATCAACTACATTTAAATTAGTTGATTTTCCTACAGGGTAATTAAAAGAGTAAGTGCACCAGTATATTGTTTTCGACAGCAGATCATATTAGAAGAACACCCAACGGAAACAAATTTAGTATCAACACAAATATTTCAAGGTTTTTGGAGACATGAAATCAGATTTGACACCCAAATAAGTTTAATTGAGGAAATAAAAAAAATTTTACGACCAAATATAATAACGACAATTTATGTCCATAAGTCCAGAGATAATAGGAGTAGTATGGGCAGAAATAAAAAGACATTATACACAACAATTTCTTGTACACACGACACGAATGGTTATGGATATAACAAATTCAGATGATCAGGATGATTTAATACATAGATTTCATACAAGAGCACATAGAAATGCTAGGGAAAACTATAAACAATTACTTACAGACTATTTTTCCCCAACAGCCCAGAAAAAATTTCAAGAATTGGCGAAAAATTGTGATATACGAGGGCCGTTCGGAAAGTTCTTAGCCTGACACAGATATGACGGCATAAACAGCAAAAAGTTAAGTCTGTAGGAAACTTTAATCCATCGTATGAACACATGTAAAATTTCAATTGGATCTGGCAACTCATTCGTATAAGAACAGCTGTCCAAAAACGGTACTTCAGTGATTTGTGTTGCAATGGAAAAATTTGAAATTCGTTGTGTAATTAAATATTTACATAAAAAAGGTTTATCGGGACAAGAAATTCATAATGATATGGTGAATGTATTAGGGGAGAATGCTCCTTCAAACGCAACAGTAAAAAACTGGATAGCTGAATTTAAACGTAGTCGTTCAAGCATTGAAGATGAGCCTCGAAGTGGTCGTCCAAAAACTGCAACTTCAGCAGAAATCATAGCAAAAGTACATGATATAGTACTAGACGATCGACGAGTGAAAGTGCGGGAAATAAGTGATGCCATAGGCATCTCAAATGATCGAATTCATTTGATTTTGCATGAAGAATTAAAAATGAAAAAATTATCTGCAAGATGGGTGCCGCATTTGCTTACGGTTGATCAAAAACGCATTCGCATGAAAATTGCTCAAGACTGTTTGGATAGATTTTTGCGAAATAAAATGGATTTTAAACGTCGTTTCATAACTGTTGATGAAACATGGATTCATCACTATACACCAGAGACGAAAGAGCAATCAAAACAGTGGATTGAAGCTAAAGGAAGTGTACCAAAGAAGGCAAAATCAATTCAATCGGCTGGAAAAGTTTTGGCAACGGTTTTTTGGGATTATAAAGGAATTTTATTGATCGACTATCTTCAAAAAGGTAAAACAATTACATCAGAATATTATTGTAACCTTTTGGACCAATTGGATGTGAAAATTCGACAAAAACGACCTGGTTTGCAACGCAAAAAAGTAATTTTTCATCAAGACAACGCACCAGCACACAAGAGTGTTAAAACAATGGCAAAATTCAACGAATTGAAGTACGAAATGCTTGACCATCCACCTTATTCTCCTGATTTAGCTCCCTCTGACTTTTACCTGTTCACAAATCTAAAAAAATTTCTTGCTGGCAAGCGTTTTACCTCAAATGAAGATGCAATTGCAGCTGTGAACGATTATTTTGCAGAGCTTCAGGAAAATTATTTTAATCAGGGGATAGAATTGCTAGAAAAGCGTTGGACTAAGTGTGTTGAAGTTTCAGGAGATTATATTGAAAAATAAAGATAATTTTAAAAATCTAACTCTTGTTTTTCATTGTTAGGCTAAGAACTTTCCGAACAGCCCTCGTATGTCAACAAACAAAATATGATAGACATCCTATTAAAGAACCGGTTGGCGAGGCGCCAATTCCAAAAAAGGTGGGTGAAATGGTACATATAGATTTTTTTCTTTATAGATCGTGAGATTTTCTTAACAGCCATCGATAAATATTCGAAATATTTAATTATTAGACATGTTAATTCAAAGATAGAAGCTAAACATATATTATTAGAAATAAATCATACATTTGGTAGAGTACAGAATATATATTCGGATAACGAAGCAACGTTTACAAGCGAAGCTATGAAACAGATGTATTGGAATAACGGAATTAATTTAAGAACAACTCCACCTAATCATTCATTATCTAACGGTCAAATAGAAAGGGCACATTCGACCCTGACTGAAATTATTAAATGTATGAAACTAGAGAGAAATATTAACGTTATCAGAGAACTTGTTATATTATCTACTATGAGATATAACGAAACAATTCACTCTGTAACTAATAGAAACCAAAAGATATATTTTTTAACCAAAACTTGTATGACAGTATTTATGAAACATTAAAGGAAAAACAGGTAAAAGATTTGGAGTATCATAATAAAAAAAGAAAGGAAAGAAACTTTGAAAGGGGACAAAAAGTATTTATTAAAACAGATAGACGTGTAAGTAAAGTAAGACCAAAATACAAAAAAGTATATGTGCAGGAAAATTTAAGAAATAAAATTATCACTAATAGAAATAATACAATTCATTAAGATAACATCAAATCTTAATTTACAGATGTTACTTCTTTTAATTATTATTGGAATATCATTCGCTGATTGTGGACGGACGCGTTTTTTGGTTTCTCCAACAAAGAACAAAATTAAAATTAAAATTGTGCTTTAAATAAACCCAGCAGTTATGTTAATAAATTTACTGATATCTTAAAGTATAAAACTTGCTAAAAAAAAAAAAAAAACATAAAAGAACAATCACAAAAAACAATAATAGCCAAAGCAATACAAAATATAAACACTGAAAACTCTCTAAAATAAACAAATCAAAGTTATACATATTAAAATAACAAAAAGCTGAAATGAGTACAAGAGGAGCAAAAGCTGCGCTTAAACAGGTTTCGTCCCCCTTCTCTTCGCATCAATTGCAATCAACATCATCGAACGCCGAACTTGTCATGAGTAACCATCAAAAACAAATGGAGATGCAGAAGGTGAGCATAATATCTGAGCTACGGTCGGCATTGCGTGACACTGAAGAAAGAGTTATGCAAAAACTTAGTGAAACAGCTGCAGAAGTAATGAATCTGAAATCTATGCTGCAAGTATTTAAAAAAAGGTTGGCAGTTGTCGAAAAATTGTGTTCGGAGGTGAAAACTGTAAAAGCTGAGTTTACTGAATTGCGGAACTGTGTCCAAGCTCGAGAGACAAAGACTTCGAGGGATGTCTTGAATCTGCAGGCGGAAGTTGCAAAGCTCAAGTCGCAAATCGCAAAACAGGACAATACCTCTGTTGCCTGCGACCTGCGTGTTTGTGGCGTTCCTTACAACCCACAAGAAAATGTTATAGATCTATTTAACACAATTTGCACCTCAGTCGGCATAGATACCCCTAAAGTTATAAGTGCATACCGTGTGAAGTACAGCAACAAGCAAAGTACTGCAGTTTCTCCGCCAATTCGTATTCGACTCGCAGCACCCTATGACAAAAACCGCATGTTAAAATCTGTTGCTAAATTCAGGCGGGATAACAGGGACTCTCTTCGACTGGAACACGCTGGTATTGACTCAAAAGCTCCAATATACATTAACGAATGCTTGACTAAGGAAAACTATGAAGTACTGCGAGCGGCAATCAGTCGCAAAAAACAAAAACAATTGTCAGCTGTGTTCACTATGCGGGGCTTGGTCTATATCAAACAAGCGGAGAATGGAAACGCAACACTAGTTGAGTCAGTTCAGCAATTGAACTCTTTTTTTGGGGCAGAGGTGTCTGCTACAACTGTCTCTTAATATTTATAAGTTTTTTTGAGTCATATGAACAACATTATTACTATATACTTCTCTTTAACTTCTTTTGTCTCATAATTCATGTGTTTCTCTTACTTTCCTACTCAGTCTCGAGCCTATTCATTTTCTACACTCGTACAAAAACATATGCTTTTCATATCTTTATTTTTTTAATTTTAATGCTATGCTCTGTATTTATCTTTGTAAAGTAAACTGGTTAAAAAAAAAGTAAAAGTAATTTACCATTTTAGCTATTGTTTTGTTACATCTAACCTTTGTCCTCCTTATCTTCTCAATGTCTTGTTCTAATATAAGCCACAGTGGTGTTAATAATAAAACGCTTATTAATGTTTTATGTGGAAGGCACTCTGGCTTAAAAATAGTTCATTTGAATGCGCGAAGCTTAAACTCGAGCAAGCTTGACTATATGAAGTATGTCTTTCAGGAATCGTCCGTTGATGTAATATGTGTGTCCGAAACATGGCTTTGTAATGATGTGTGTGATTCTGTTTACTGCATAGATAACTATAATATTTTTAGAAATGATAGGCTAGATAGAAAGGGGGGTGGGGTGGCTATATATTGTCGTAAAAATCTGAGAGCTAAGTTTCTAAAAAGATCAATAAATTGCAGTGTCGAATTTGTTAAAATATGTGTTTATGACAATTGTACTAAGTTGTTCATATCGTGTGTATATAACCCCAGTAAATATAATAGCTTAGAAGCTATGTTCTCTGAAGTATCTGACATGTCAATTGACTATAACTATTTTGTTATATGTGGTGACTTTAATGTCAACCTCTTGTGCAATAATAATGTCACCAAAACTTTGTATGAAAGTATCTCTTCTGTCGGTCTGTCCGTTGTTAATAATGTAATGCCCACTCGGTTTTCTTTGGATGATAACCCTAGTCTTCTAGATTACTTCATAGTATCTGACTTGTCTTCTGTCTTACTATTTGACCAAATTTATTTCTTGTCTGACCATGATTTAATCTTTTGTACTCTTAATATTAATTTCATGCGCACTGTGTCCTTAAATACTTATTCATATTATGATTTTAAAAATATAAATTTTTCTGCACTTTTTCGAGAACTTAGCTTAACTCAGTGGAATGAAGTATGGAGTAGTGAAACTGTTGATGAAAAGTTATCTTTCTTTTCGGGCATAATTAATAGGCTTTTTGCTAGCCATGTTCCCTATCGTACTGCTACCATAAAGAATGCTTCTTGCCCCTGGTTCAATAGCCGAGTACAAAATACTATTAATAAGCGTAACAGATTACACGGCTTGTGGAAAAAATATCAAACAGCAGAAAACTGGGAAAACTATAGAGCTGCAAGAAATGAGTCAATACTTACTACTAGACATTCTAAAAAATTGTATTATTCATCCAAACTTAAAACATCTCTCCCAGCCAAGGTTCTATGGAATAATGTCAAAAAACTTGGTATTAACAGCACTACTAGGTCCGAATGTTCTATTGACCCTGATTTGCTTAATAATTATTTTCTGTTGAGTACACAAAACCTTGTCAATACTAATCCTGAAACTCCAAGACATCATGTTGAACAAACATTTGAGTTCTCTGCGGTAAATGAAAGCGATGTTGGAAAATGTGTTCAAAAAATCAGATCTAATGCAGTAGGAGTAGATGGAATACATATCAGATTTTTGAAACACATTCTCTCATTTGTCCTCAGTCCACTAACTCATATTTTAAACCACTGTTTTACAACATCATGTTTTCCAAGCTCATGGAAATCTGCAATTGTTCTACCAGTTCCCAAAAAAACAGTAGCGAGCGAGCCCAGTGATTTCAGACCAATCAGCATACTATCATCCTTATCAAAAATCTTCGAATCCCTATTGGCCAACCAAATATCAAACTATATGTCTCAAAAAAAACTGCTATCTCCATTACAGTCAGGCTTTCGCGTTGGTCACAGTTGCTCAACTGCTGTTCTTAAGATTCTAGATGATATCAGATACTCGTATGATAATGAACTGGTAACTTTGCTGTGCTTACTCGATTTCTCGAAAGCCTTTGATACGGTGAATCACTCTCTGCTTTGTTATAAATTAAAATATATGTACGGCTTCTGTGACAGTTCTGTGTCCCTCCTGAAAAATTATCTTTCTAATAGATTACAGAGAGTGAAGGTCGGCGAAAATTTTTCCAAATATTCGACTGTTTGCAGTGGAGTGCCACAGGGCTCTGTGCTTGGGCCTCTTCTATTTTCCATTTTTATCAACGATATTTTCAGCGTATGTAAATATTCATCCATGCATGCTTATGCTGATGGTATTCAATTACATCTTTCTCGCAGAGCTGGTCTTATGGAAGACTTAGTATATAGGCTAAATGAGGATCTAGACAGCATAGGCCATTGGGCTTTTAGTAATGGCCTTCAGCTCAATGCATCTAAGTCTTTTGTGCTACCTATCAGTAAAAACAGTGTATTCTTCGAAGACATACCGGACCTGATTTTAAGTGGCAATAAACTTGGTCTCGTTAGCAAAATTAAAAATCTTGGGTTTCACATTAACTCTACGTTAACCTGTATTGACCACATCAACAGCGTTGTTAGAAGGATTTACTACATATTACGTAACCTCAGGGCTTCAGCAGAATTTACGCCTGTTGAAATGAAACGTAAGCTTGTTGTGCAACTTTTGCTTCCTATAATAACTTACGCGGAATGTGTCTATAGTAAATTAGATTCGAGATCTTTATTAAAATTAAATTTAGCATTTAATCAAGCCACACGCTATGTATATGGGCTACGCAAATTTGACCATATCTCGCAATTCAAAAAAAGTATTCTTGAATGTGATATTTGCTGTGTTTTTTACCAAGCGAGTAGTCAAAAAACGACTGCTAAGTTGCTTAAGAATGTTTCTTAAAACTTGGAAGCATTGTCTGATTTGTCAAAAATGTAAACAAAAAATATAAACAAAACAAATCCGAAGTCACAGTTGCCACCCTCATAGAAAAAGTACACAATAATTGAGAAATGACTTGGAAGCACTTTTTTTCGTTTGCTCGCTAAACTTTAAGCCACTATTAGTTTCCTGTGTTATTTAAGCGAGTATTTCTATGATAAGCGGGCGTTTTTTTACAGCTCGCTTGGTAAAAAACACAGCTATTGTTAGTTACTTAAATGCCAGAAATTGTATTTTCCTGCATAAAATAATGACTTATAAAACGCCTAATTACTTATTTGAGAAAATTCAGTTCGGTCAATCATCAAGAAGTTGCATGCTAATTCCACCTAGCTTTAACTATCTTAATTCTACAAGAATGTTTTTTATTAATGCCACTCGATTGTGGAATTCCTTACCAAGCCATATAAGATCTATAAAGTAGACGACAAAGTTTAGACATGCCGTAATTCAGTATTTTTCTACTCTTTAAATATTTCTTAACCAGTTTTCTATTTCTATTCTACCTCTTTAAATTTTTCTCTCTGTTTTAAATAACTCTTTCTCTACTTAGTAGTCAATCAAACTTTAAATAGAATTACATCTATATATTAAGTTAAACTTAAAAATTAATCTGTATTTTGTAAATAAAATGATTTCTTTTGTCAATTTTTGCTAAGCATGCATATTTGTACCTATTGTGAAACTGTACATTAAAAGAACTAAGTTCTTATTGTACAATTGATAAACAAATAAATAAATAAATAAATAAAAAAAAAAAAATCTTAACAGCGGACATAATAGACTATGCCCGCGAACCTTATGTATTAATTGAAGATGGGTTGGTAGCAACTTATTCCAAATAGGAAGAAATTTTCCACATAGCAAATTGTACACAATATCAAGAATTATTGATATTGCCAGAAAAAGCATGAATTTAATTAATGAACCTCCAATTCAGAAACAAGCAACCGAAATGGACTTAAACCATAAGGAACATCTTTTGGAACAACTGACTGTACATCACAGAATGAGACGAGGAATAAATGAGATAGGAACGATCTGGAAATGGATCGCGGGAACTCCCGACCATGATGATCAAGTACGGGTTGAACAAAGACTTAAAAACTTAAAGAGCTAGTAATAACAGACAGTTCACCATAAATACCAAAATTTCCGAACAAATACAATATTTGACTAATAGACTTAATCAGATTAAAAAGACATCTCCATACCAATATCATTTAAAACAGAGAAATAGATTTTTGCTAATAGAACTTGACAACCTTATACAGACGATAAACTTGGGAAAATTGGGTATTTTAAATACCTTGGTTCTTAACATAAAAGAGATTCACGAAATTATAAAAACAGAAAAAAAATCAGATTTCACTAATTGATGTGCTAAGTGCTTCTAAATTTAAGATTTTGCAAAATAATGATGTTATTGTTATTTATATAAAACTAGCTGAATACCCGGTGTTACTCGGGGGTTGGTATAAGTATTTTTGAACTCATTTGTCGTTTTGAAAATACTTTTCACAAATCGCATAGAAGGCCCTTTGCTGTCCTTTGTAAATTCCAAACAATGGCAGGTGCCTTGCGAGTATGAGAATCGCATAGAAGGCCCTTGATAAAAATAAAACATTTTGAAATTTTGATTTTTTTTACACTTTTTTCGATTTTTTTTTCTTTTTTTTTTTTTTAAACCCAAACTGAAAAAATACCTTTCCAACAAAGTATAAATCATCAAAATCGGTTCGGCCGATCTCGAGTTATGGGATTACATCGCATTCGGACACTTTCTTTTATATATATAGATATCCCATAATTGATCTTATATGTATGTATAAACTATATTGCCAAGGGAATAAATAATGGAAACGGAAAAATTTATATAGAACATGTTGTAAGGAAAAATATGAAGTAATAACAAATTGTAATAAAGAATTAAATCATAATTATTGTAGAATATCAAACGAAATCTCTTGTATAATAGATTAACTTAACAAAAAGAAAGCAAAATGTAAATTGATAAAAGAAAATAATCAACCAATAGACATTGTAAAAGAAGGGACTATTTTAACATCTGGTTATCATGAAATTGAAAATTTAAAGGTAAATGGTACTTATTTACTATCCTTTAATAATACCATTGAAATTGATAATGTCACTTATGTAAACTATAAAGGGAAAATACTAAATCGTATAAAATTAAATATGCCATCACAAATCGAAATTTTAGACTTTATTGAAAGTGAGAATAAAGAATTAAAATTTAAAAATATTGACCTTCTGTCACCGATAAACGAAGATACTAATCAACACCCTACTTTATGGACCATTGTAATAATCACAATAATAATATTAGCAATAATTGCATTTATAAAACCAAAACGCTTTTATAAAAAATTTCAAGATAAACGCAAAAGAAAAGCAATTGAATCAGCAATAAACAGAATCCAAGAACTCCAAAACCAATTCTTGGAATTGTAAACAACGAGGGCGTTGTTCATTAAGAAAGAGGGAATTTAACACACAACCACACACAAATCTAATATTAAATATACATTAAGTGGCAGAAATGCAATTGTCAGCATTTCTGCAGAAAGATAAAGTTTTCCATAGAATATAAGAATAAACAAAACGGTTTTGCTTAGCATAAATATATAAATATTTTACAATAATTGAGACAAAAGAATTCCGCCTTTGGGAAAATAAAAGTATGGCAAACAAAATGCAACACGAGCATTTTACATATGTTATACCTAAGAATGCTTTTCGTTTAATTTTGATCTCGGTCAGAAAATAAGGAAATGCAAATTAGAAATGCGGTATTACGAAACTTTTGTAAATATGTTAAGCTAGATTTAAGTATGTAATAAAATTAAGAAGAAGAAGCGAGCCCAGATATAAAGATATATAAATATCTGGTCTCTGCTAAATAAAGAGGTTCAGTTGATGGCAAAACAACGAGCGTACTAAGTCAGACCGTGAGTGTTTCATTTCAGTGTGAATTTCATTTCAGTTTCTAGTTTGGACTTAGCTCTGGAACGACGACCGAGGCAGCTGAAGATCCTGGCCAAATCTGTATAGAATACAACAACGGACCTACGGGTATCCTCACAGAGAGGATCCCAACAAAATGGCGCAGCCGGTGGGATCCTTGGTGTTCACGGGAACATCAAGGATTTTTTAAAAAGGAAACAATATAAAATAAAATAATATACTAAAATATAACAAGAAAACAAAATTTTTCTCAAATTAATCGATAGGCTTCGATTGTAACAGGTTCAAGTGCTTGTTGCGATAACAACAGCAGAAAGTCAATTACAACAAGTTTCAAGTGCTTGGTGTAATTGCAAGAGAAACAAAACCAAAGATGATACCCAACAGATTCATGTGTTTGTTAGAATATTTGGTCAATGCTTCCCGGGTTAGACAAATGAACAATAAAATAATAAATCTAATATCGGAAGTGACAATGTTATATAAAAAAAGGAGTCTTAGAACACAAACGAAAATTATTGTTAAAACTTATAACGTTTCGGATTTTTAACTCTAACGAGAGTACATCGAGGTTTTTTTTTCTTTTTATTTTTTAAGATCCTGCCATCACTATTCTCATAACTTACCACTCATACATTGAAAAAAAAAATTTTTTTGGGTTTTGAACAGGGTAGTTCAATCCCCTGTGTGCATAAGAGCTTAATGGTTGCAAATTCGATGCTGAATGTAGAAAGTTTGTTGGGAGTTTAGTTTGTTCAGACAAGCGAGTTGAGTCCAACTCAAGATTGATTTTGGGGAAAATTTTTTTTGGGAATTTTATTGCGTTAGAAGGATCCACGTGGGCCCTGCTAAAAATGATTATTGATGGCGGATCCATATCCCACCACCTCTCGGGAAAGAGGATGGCAGGGATAAATTTTTATTAATATAAAGGGTTAATTATCGTTTAACACCTTTTTGAGTTTATGATTTTAATCGTGGTTTGAAATCGTAGTGTTTTATTGTTAAGTACGTTCATTGTCAACATCATTATACTACGCGGCGGTGCGAAGGACTTTACCTGTCAATTACGAAGCAGATGCAGAGGATTAATCTGGAATGAGATTTCTATGGGGAAAGGAAAATAATACAAGTATAAGTAATAATGTAAAGGAAATTATTCACCGTGGAAGAACATCAGTCAGCACCAAGAAGATCTGAAACGTGATGAATTTTGAACGGAAAGTTGTGATTTGTAAATTTTGAAAATTTGTTTTTGTTAAAATATATTGTATCAAATAAATAAATATATGAAGAAAAAAAAGCATTTATTATTTTGACTAACTGGATTTACTTTAGAATTGATTGAATAAAGAACACTTCGGCTTAGTGAGTTAGAAAGGGAACACGGTAATTTTAGCTTGCTTTTCTTTGAATGGATCACACTAGTGATATAGAGAGAAGGTATCTAGATCTCATAGAAGAATTGGACAGGTTTTTGGAAAAATTGTGGGTCCGAGCAAAAGTTGTTATATTCAACAAAGATAACTTCACTTTGCTGCAGTCAAATACAGCGAGGTGAATTTTGATAAAGGTAGAAGAGGCAGACGCAGTGTTTAATTTCGTAGATAAAACTCACGAGCACAAGAGTACGGCTCAAGCAATGAAATTTGAGAAGTATAGAGAGATTTTGAGGCTCTGAGAACAAAGTTAGGTGAGGTGCAACAACTAACAATTGGAGACCAAGGTAGAGCAGAAGAGCTAGATTTGGAAAACCACAGATTGCGAGATCTGTTGCAAAGAAAAGGTGTCTCGACAGAGTTAGTAGAGAAGTTAATTGTCCAACAAGCTAGAGTAGATTTTGAGACAGTTGAACAGGCAAATGCTAGAATTAGAGAATTACAGGTACAAAATAGGCATTTGCAGGAAAAATTGAAATTGGCAACATAAATTTCATTGCATCAGAAAGAGGCAAAAGACGGGTATGTTTTTCATATCCAAATTGCCATATATTGGGTTCTAGTAGCCGGAACGACTCCAAATTTTCGGAATGTGTCTAAAATATTGCTTTTTATCAAATTTGAAGTAAATATCTGCCGTGGAACGAAAGTTACCACCAGTTATTGCGATGTACCCCTTTAAGCAACACCCGGATACCTGGGTATGCCTTGTAAAATGTATGAAAATTCTTCTTTAAAAAATGAAGAAAAACATTTTTGTGCTATTTTAACATACATTTTTAAGCCATTTATAAAAAAAAAACTAAATTTAACTAAAATTATTATTAAGATAAAAAAGTGAATGTTATCACAAAAAAGTAATTGTAATGTAATCATAAAAAATAAATGTTATTTTATCTAAGACATCTTTTGCATTGCGTGGTGTCAATGGCATGTTCTATACAATCAGGTTTTTTACACATAATGCAAGCTTTTCGTGTCGGCCTCTTCCTGGGACATAAGTAGCAGTTGCCTTTATGTTTGATCCTGCCAGAAGCGTCACATTCTTCTTGAGGGCTTCCTGGAAGATCTTCAGCAATGAATTCAATGGGAGACCCAGTGTTCCTTCAATGCCATTGCGCGAAGAAAAGTTGCGAGTGATTTGAATATTTTGTGATCGTTTTCGTACTATAAAGCCAAAATCCATCTTGGCCATCAAGATTCCATTTATTCTCATCAGAAAACTCAATAGTTTCCTCTGATTACTGTTAGATGATTTTTTTTTTTTGCCTGAACATTTTGTTTTGCCGTAATTTTGAGGATTTTTAAAAAAATTTTGAATGACTCTATAGCTGCGATTAGTTCTACGCCCGATTTCCCGAATTTCATAGCCGTCTTCTTTAAGAATTTTTATTTTTCCAATTTTTTCGCAAGTAAGTTGGGCTGCACGAGGCATTCCGGTCTAAATTTTTTTTTATTGTTAATGTCTTGAAAACTGAAACAATTTTATTAATCGCTGCACTTAAAACGCAGCAGAGGGCATAATTTCAAGTGGCGTTATAGATATGAAACAGCATTAAAAGTAATATTTAGCAATAAGCAATGTACCGTTATTAGAATAGACTTCGCTCTTGCTCACTATTGTTGTTGTGCATAGATGACCAAATTCGCAAAACATTCTCTTTTGCTTAAACTGGCCGTTACAAAAATATTTCAAATTTCGATGTGGCGTTATATATATTTCGATGTGGCGTTATATATAACACACCTTATACAAACGCTGGAAATGCAGCCACATCTTATATATTACAAAAAAATGCCAAGGGCCATCTTTTGTTGAATATTCCCCAAGGCATTTGTCCATGTTATCAGCGCCTCCTTTGCTCCTGTTGTAGTCTAGGATCATGACCGGTTTGTTTTTTGGACCTTCAACTGTGGTAATGTAATGGGTTGTGGAGAGGAGTACAACTGCCCTGTTTTTCTTTGCCACATAAGAACACATAGGTATGTTGCTGCTAAATCCAAAAAGTGATGATTGGATTTCTCTGCCTCTTGGATTAGCAAATTCACTGGGCACAAACGCGCATTTCTTATTCACCATACCTAATATGGTCAAGTTGTAGTCCAACATCAAAGTGGTAGCCAAATTACATCTTGTAAATAAGTTGTCAAACACAATGGTACGTCCACTTCCACGAAACATGTTACAACACAAATCTTTGACTACACGTTCACCAAGATTTCTCTCTCTTTCTCCAGAAGATGCCATACCAGTGTATTATTGTCCCTTCAGTGGATAGGACGTAACAGCATCAAATACCCACCAAACCTTTATGCCATACTTCACTGGCTTGGAAAGTATATATTGTGTGAATCCATGTCCACCACGAAACGGATAAAGTTGCTCATCAACAGTGACGTTGGCTACTGCTATATAGTTCATCTACAGGTTTCTATTCAGCATCAAGAAAATGTCTGATATAGCCGCAGATTTATCTGTTTTTTGCGCTTCTCGCGAGTATTGCCATTGTCAAATCTTATGAAACGGTTAATAGCTCAAAAACGCCTCAAACCCATTGCAGCTCGATACATCGGATGGGAGTTTGTTTTCCACAAATCAGTTGTGTGTACATATCCAGAATGTGTCACACCAGCCAACAAAAGTATTCCCAAATAAGCGTCAAATTCAGTTGTTGTTATTTTTGTCCATATATGAGCTGATGTTGTAGGGTTTTGTGTTTGTTCACTTTCGTAGAACTGGTTCGCTTTTCTGTTGGTTTCGCGAATAATTATGTCACAAATTTCTTCTGTCATCAACAATTTAAATGTGTGTAACATGCTAAGACCTTCTGTTCTCCGTGTAGGTCCAGTGATATTGGTTCTTAGAATGTTGTATGAAATATCTTCGTGTTGGTGGTAGTTGAGTTGACCAAGTTGTTCCATCTCTAGCTATAAAATTAGTTCCGTTAGTTTCAGTTGGAACTTCTTATTCTTCTTCGGAATTAGTTTCATCCGCAGTATTAAGTTCGATTAATTGCAATTCCTCTGCATCTGATTCCTCTGCATTTGTGTTAACAAATTCGTAATCTTGCATTTCATCAGCCCGTGGATTAATTTCTTGTTCATACTCACTATTATTTTCCGAAATTTCTTCGATTATTAGACTTATATAGTTTTCTCGCTTCTTAACGCTAAGTGCATTCAACTACCGGGGAGTTAGCCATTCACCGTCTGCCATAATTTATTGTTTTTTTATAATCACTTAGAAATTAACCTTTTTTACTTTTCACTTGAAATTGCTTTTTTCTCCAAATCAAATAATTTTTGTGTATTCTCACATCAAGCACTGTAAAACGAATAAATCGAACAAACACGCCACCGAAAAAGCTTCGAACTCAAAACTGATTTTCATTTTACAAACCAATCAAAAAAAGGGGAATTCCCAAAAACTAATGATCAAAACAACAAAAAACAAAACAAAAATAAAAATGCATTACTATATTTCCAGTATTGTCATATTATTGTAAATTACAGTTTTTCAGGCACAAACGTAGTTTTTAAAAACACATAGTACTGCAAATAACAGTTTTTTAAAATTTCACAACTGACAGAATAAATTCAAATATTTGTCTGTTTTGGTTTTGTTTGACATAACAATTATAAAAAGTGATGAACTAACAAACATATATTTACTGTGTAAAATAGTTTCAGCTTACTTAAGCAAAAAATCTTTTCGTTTTTGAAGCTAAATTTTTTCCCTGAAAATATTTTTTTTACATTTACAGTTTTTTGAAAAAATCTGGCAATACCTGCATATTGTCTACCTAAAAAACCGGTTTATAGGATTAAAATAAAAAAATCTTAACAAAAAAACGCATATGTTACGCATTCATATTTTTTTAATAAAAAATACACTGGCATACCCCGGTATCCGGGTGTTCGGTGATGTACAATTTTTCGAGTGTTGACACAAGGGTTAAAGCATTTAATGCTAACGAGTTACTACGCGTTATAGACTGTGTAAAGTTGAGATTACACGGGGGTGCTTTTAAGATATGCAGGGGCAGACAGTTTGCGAATATGGTGGAATTTTACCTCTAAATTAAATCGAATTACATAGGGGAAACAACATACAATTTAATCCTAATGGATATGTCGAAATGTGTTCAATAGCCACGGGAAAAATTACAAACATGTGCAAGAAGAGTAAGCTCGATATAATTAAGAGGGAAGGATTGCATAGGGGAAGAAACTGGTTTGTTGAGTCAGTTAAACAAGGCGGTGGTGACATCCTTTAGGGTAGGGTTGAATAACTCGAGCTTAAAACTAGTAGTTTAAACTCGAAAACAGCCGTCGTGGACGAAACAAGGGAGGTTGACAGACAGGCTAGACAAGATCGAGGGGATATACATAAATTTTATTCCAGAAATAGTAACAGGAAACAAAGTTTGTCGGACAAAGATGTTAGAGCCCGAATTAAGTGTTCCTTCTGTGGGAAATTTGGACATACCAAGGATGAGTGTCTTAGAAAGAAAAACACTCCATACTGCGAGAAATGCCGGGAATATGGTCATGAAAAAGGGTGGAAGTATGCCCTAGAATTTAGGCCTGAAAACAGACACATGCAAGAAAAGAGTTATGAAAATAAGAATAGTCAGAGAGTCAATACAGGAAACCCATTCAGAAATAATAGGGATAAGAGTTTCGATAGGGAGCAAAGACCGGTTATACAATGCAAGTGGTGCAACAAAATCGGGCACACGGAAGGGGATTGCTACGCGAAGAGAAATCAGCGTTACAGACAGGGAAACTTCCAAGGACCCAGCATAGCCCATTAAGCTGGGAACTCCGAGATAAGAGCACGGCCGTTAAAGGCAGTAACAGAGAACTCGACGTCTGAAAAGATTGTGAATATCTGTACATCTAAGCCAATAGAGAGTGTAGTAGCAGAGAATTTGACATCCGAAGAGATTGTAAATATCTGTACACCTCAGACAATTGAAGAACATGATAGCCATCATGCAAATTATTCTGTATGCGATTAATATCACTAAGGAGAAGCTCTAAGATATATACGAGAAACAGTGAAAAACAAGAAGATAAAGGTTATTGAGATACTTGAAATGATATTAGCTAAAGTCAAAGGGATATTAATGGATAAAATAATAATATTTAGTAAAAATAAGCCAAGTTGTTGCTGGCATAAAAATCTGACCATGCAGAAGAGTAAGAGGGGGGAATGTTTTGGCGTCTTCAAAGTGTAAGATGTGTTTGTAGAAATTTCTTGCAAGAATGCTATAAATGGACGCCTCATTCTACTTGTAGATTCCGGAGCAGACACGAGTTTGGGTAAACAAAGTGCGTTAGAAACAATTGAAAATAGATGCAAAGAAATAAAGGATTTAAATGGAGCGTTCGGAGGCTTCATCAAGACATTGAGTGCGTTAAAAATTTCATATAGCGGAGTTGAGAATCTGAGTTATAAGTTACACGTGGTGGCGCTAGAACAAGGATAACCTGCAGATGGAAGATTAGGTAGTGATAACCTGTGGAACAGCACTTTAATGAATACAAGAGAAAAAGTGATCACAATGTATGACATAAACGGAAAAATAATTATAACATTACCACTAATACAAGAGAGGAAAGTAGGAGAAGAAACATCACCCTTAAGACAAAAAGAAAGGTTCATTAATTACATTAAAGAGATAAGAATTAAAGCAAGAACGGACAGAAAATTACATTACATTACAGAAAATTTATACAAAATATGTCACAATTGGCATCCCCTATAAATAATTTACTGAAAAAAGACACGAATTTTCAATGGTCAGAAAAATGTCAAGAAGCATTTTAAAAGATAAAAGAAGCTATAACTGCATCACCCGTGTTAGCCTATCCCGACTTTGAGAAACCATTCTTACTAACGACTGATGCAAATGGGGAAGCGATAGGAGCAATTTTGTCATAGGGTGAAGTAGGAGAGGAGGCATACCAATTGCCTTCTCAAGCAGATCACTTAATAACGCAGAAAAAAGATATTCGACAATAGAAAAAGAATTTTTAACAATTGTATGGGCAACAAAAAATTTTAGAACATACTTATTAGGTAGACCATTCAAAATTTACACAGATCACGAACCCTTGAGAGAAATAGCGAATCTGAAAGACCAAGCATCAAGATTAGCTAGGTTTACCCACAAGATGTCAGAATATGATTTTAAGATAATATATAAACCAGCAAAAAGAAATTTAAATGCAGACGCGTTAAGTAGGATACCACAACAAGAGCACGATATAAAATTAGTTCAATCGAGATCGAAGACAAGAGCCAACGAGCAAGAGGATAAATCGGAGAATATTCCGAAATAAAAAGTGCGCCAGAATAGGAAACATTGGATAAAGAACAAACAGGAAAAATTATAACCTACCCAAAAGAGATAGAAACAATATTGAAAGATTTTCACGATTCACCATTAGGATCCATCAAGGGATCTTTGTTCAGGATAAGAAAAGAATACAGGTGGAAAGGGATGCAGAGGCAAATAAAAGAATATGTAAAGCACTGCAAAAAATATCAAGTAAACAAGAGTTCTATATTAACAAAAAAGCCGATGGTCTGGACAGATACACAAACACGACCATTTGATAAAGTTAATATGGACATGGTGGGTATTCTGCCAGAGACAATATCCGGTATTAAATATATACGAACATTCCAATACCATTTTGCTAAGTATATGGTTTTTGTCGCTATACCAGAAGCGAAATGAAAGATGCGGAAGCGAGCACCGTGACAAAAGAGTTTTTTAACGAGATTGTGACTCGTCACAATGTGCCAAGAGTGTTAATAACCGACAATGGGTGAAACTTTATTTCACGTTTTTTCTCGGGCGTATATTAAATGTTAGTTATAAAGAAATTGCATATTACACCATACCATCCACAAGCAATTGGTTCACTGGAGAGAAGCCATAGATCTTTAGCGAAATATTTGTGGAGTTTCGCAAAAGAAAATGGGTCAAACTGGGATCAATGGTTTGAAAGTGCGATGCATTTACATAACAACACATTACATGTATCAACAAAGCAGACACCTTTCGAACATTGTACGGGCTTAACTCTGAAATGCCGGCCAATTTGAAACGCAAATGTGGGACGGTATATAATGCCATGGATCCCTCAAAGGTATTAAAGTACCAGATCCAAAAAGCGCATGAGTTAGTAAGACGGAATCAGGAACGTGCGAAAGGAGCATCTAAAAACAATATGATAGTACTTTAAATCCAGTAAGATTTAAAATCGGGGATATGGTACTAATATAAAATCAGGGTAGGAAAAACCAATTTTCACCAATACGGATAGGGCCATACGAGGTGATAGAAATTAGAAGTGCAGTCACAACCGAAATTTTTATCAGAAATAAATCAAAGAAAACTCACAATAATGTACTCAAGCTGATTCATAGTAATTAAGAAAATAAACGATTATCGGAGAATCGAAGATATATAAAATACATAAGAAATGGCAACTAATAAAAAACAATTAAACTAAGATTAATATGTCTACAATACAAGCTAAGCTCGTAATATGGTTAAAAATAGTGATGAATTAAAAATGGAGAAAGGTAAAATAAATGCTGATATAAAATAAATGAAAAGGAAGAAGAATTACGATATTAAACAAATGTTGCAAGAAAGTGCAAGAAATACTGATGAGCTAAGAAAAAAAAAGTAGTGATGAAACAAGAATAAACGAAGTAAAAACTAAAAATGAAAAATTGAAATAACTTTGACCGAAGAAAATAATTGTAAAGAAACAATGAGTAAAAGAAAGAAAAATAATGCAATAATTTGAAAGAAGAGAATGACGGGAAAATAATAATTAAAAGAAAGAAACATAATGAAATAAATTGAATGAAGAGATTAATTGTGAAGAAAGAATGAGTTAAAGAAGGAATAATGATGAAATAAAAGTGAATAAGGAAAAAATCAATGCGGAAATGAAATCAAAGATTCAGAAAATATATATACCGCAGCAGGGTAATTGTATAAGTATAAGTGAAACAGGGTTCAAGACAAAGGTTAAGAAACATGAAAGGGAAAATAAAGAGAATTTAGAAAAAACTGAAAAACTGAAGAAGAAAAAAATTATTAAGTTATGTGTTTATATAACTCCAATAATTTTTCAATTATTAAAGGTTATATTTTATCGAGCTCAAGGTCAATGTTGCTTTCCGAAGAAAACAACTGAAGGAACAACAACCAACAACAACAATACTTTATAGAGTATCAATCACATAGCAGACTAGACAGCTGTTTCGTTGGCCGCTACACCAACTCATCAGTAGCCTTTTATAGTGATTCTTGCTGTGATCCACTAAGCTCTTAATTTTCTACTTGTTTCACGAATGCAATTAGTAAAGCGGCCAACGAAACAGCTGTCTAGTCTGCTATGTGATTGATACTCTATAAAGTATTGTTGTTGTTGGTTGTTGTTCCTTCAGTTGTTTTCTTCGGAAAGCAACATTGACCTTGAGCTCGATAAAATATAACCTTTAATAATTGGAAAATTATTGGAGTTATATAAACACATAACTTAAAAACTTATGAAAGAAGGTCGTAATTAATTTACAAATAAATTCTATGGCAGAGCACGGCCGTTGAAAATATGATTATTTGTGTGTGTTTACACACAATAAATTAAAAATCTAAGTTTTCAATAAAAACAAATCTTCATGTCGTCATAGTTAATATCAGCTAATTGCTGAAGCTAAGATCGACTGTGAAATAGAAGAGCAACAACAACTTGCACAACAAAAACCTTTGAGTATTTAGAAAAGCTTTGATCTATCTTCGAATAATAGAACATACTTTCCCTGAAGGTATGCTTCACAAATTAGAAGAACTTTAAGCTGCTTTCATATCATTTGTGTTCTCGTACCGCAATTCAGGGTAATTTACTAATTGCATTCGTGAAACAAGTAGAAAATTAAGAGCTTAGTGGATCACAGCAAGAATCACGATAAAAGGCTACTGATGAGTTGGTGTAGCGGCCAACGAAACAGCTGTCTTGTCTGCTATGTGATTGATACTCTATAAAGTATTGTTGTTGTTGGTTGTTGTTCCTTCAGTTGTTTTCTTCGGAAAGCAACATTGACCTTGAGCTCGATAAAATACAACCTTTAATAATTGAAAAATTATTGGAGTTATATAAACACATAACTTAAAAACTTATGAAAGAAGGTCGTAATTAATTTACGAAAAAAATTATTTATTAAATTTAGAAAAATAAGAATTCTAAAAAATTTTTAATATAATTCTTTGATATAAAAGTTTATATAGGAGAATATTAACAGAATATAAAGTGCGTTCATGCACAGAAATGTTCTACTTAAAAATGAAACAATGCAATGTAGCACTAAAACGTAAAAAAGAAAATCAGTTTCTGAAAAATTTAAAATTTAATTTAAAAATTTAAGAGAATCATTAAATTAATAAAGTAAATAAAGTACTTTGCAACCTCGCTGCAAACAACTTGCAGATAAGGTCAACGCTATACTAATGAATACTACTGAAGAAATAAAAACAATAAATTTAAACACTTTCCAATGTGAATGGAATAAAATAGAAAATTTTAACACAAAATATTAAAAAATATAGATACAGCTATAAAACGGCAACACTGCAATATCGAAGAAAGAAAAACAACAATAAAAATTTTAGAAAATACAATGACTTATTTTATTTTGTGAGGGATACCACCTCACCATCACCGATACCGCGAATCATGAAATTATAACAGAAGAAAATAAACCCCCTTTATTTGACTCCCTGATGTAGAGACACGATACAGCACCACGGAAAAAGAATTGCTGGCGAAAGTCTATACGGTAAAACAACTCCGACCTTACATCTATAGAACAAAATTCACTATCTACACTGATCACAAGCCACTCGAATGGTTAATGAAGCTAAAAGATCCTATGTCAAGATTAGCTAGATGGCGAATTCTTTTGTCAGAATACTATCTCCATAACTTTCTCCATAAGCCCCCAACATTTGAATCTAACTTTATCAGAATGAATACAGACATTAAATTTCTAAGAAACGTGTTATTTTAATTTGAGATTCAATTAAAAAAAAGTAACAGTAACAAACAATAATAAATATAAGAAATGTAACTGCTTCGAGTGGGTTTTAAGCCCAGGGCTCTCCGATACTGAAGCTAGAACATTTCTATTGAGCTAAGCAGGTGACGAAAAATTAGTATCCACCAAGCAACTTAAAAATGTAATTATCGACCGCAATTCAAAAGTTCCGCACTTACCCAATTCTATGAAATAAAATATCGTCACATAAGTTACTACAACTTCTAACATAACTTTGCTTCTACTTGCCACAAAATGTCACCAGCATCGGGGTGTTTTTTTTTTTGATGATGTGAATGCGCGAAGGAAAACACCGATGCTCTAGTGACATCTTGTAGCAAGTATATATTAATATATATAGATTACCATATATTAATAGATTACGCTGCTATGCAGCAACATAGCTTCTGTTTTACTTAATATTGAATCAACAGATCAACGTAACAAAGGCTTTTTGGATTGGTGTTTTTTTTTAATTTGATATAAAGTTTTTTTGTTGTGATGAACACAAGCACAAAAGAAACATCAATTATAATATTAGAAAACAGTGTCGGAATAACGAAATGAATAAAATTATCTGGTGTGAATATTAACGTGTATTTGTGAATATATTTTATGTTATTTGAAATTTTTGAATTCAAAAGTAAATTTATCAAAAAGAAAACACTATTACGCTATCAAATCTATGTAACTGCGAAAAGCTTCGCTTCTCTCGTGTGTCCAATGACGCACCTGTGTTTTTTTTTAAATACCACACCAGCTAATGTTTTTAATAAAGGGTGATTTTTAAGAGCTTGATAACTTTTTTTTAAAAAAAAACGCATAAAATTTGCAAAATCTCATCGGTTCTTTATTTGAAACGTTAGATTGGTCCATGACATTTACTTTTTGAAGATAATTTCATTTAAATGTTGACCGCGGCTGCGTCTTAGGTGGTCCATTCGGAAAGTCCAATTTTGGGCAACTTTTTCGAGCATTTCGGCCGGAATAGCCCGAATTTCTTCGGAAATGTTGTCTTCCAAAGCTGGAATAGTTGCTGGCTTATTTCTGTAGACTTTAGACTTGACGTAGCCCCACAAAAAATAGTCTAAAGGCGTCAAATCGCATGATCTTGGTGGCCAACTTACCGGTCCATTTCTTGAGATTAATTGTTCTCCGAAGTTTTCCCTCAAAATGGCCAACTTTTTGTTGCCAAAAATGGAAGAACTGAACTTGGTTGACATGTGGTTTCAACAAGATGGCGCTACATGCCACACAGCTCGCGATTCTATGGCCATTTTGAGGGAAAACTTCGGAGAACAATTAATCTCAAGAAATGGACCAGTAAGTTGGCCACCAAGATCATGCGATTTGACGCCTTTAGACTATTTTTTGTGGGGCTACGTCAAGTCTAAAGTCTACAAAAATAAGCCAGCAACTATTCCAGCTTTGGAAGACAAAATTTCCGAAGAAATTCGGGCTATTCCGGCCGAAATGCTCGAAAAAGTTGCCCAAAATTGGACTTTCCGAATGGACCACCTAAGACGCAGCCGCGGTCAACATTTAAATGAAATTATCTTCAAAAAGTAAATGTCATGGACCAATCTAACGTTTCAAATAAAGAACCGATGAGATTTTGCAAATTTTATGCGTTTTTTTAAAAAAAAAAGTTATCAAGCTCTTAAAAAATCACCCTTTAGAAATATTTTGGGAATCATCATAACATAAGCCATGGACTATTTTGAGGAACCGACCCGAACAACTTTTTTTATGGAGCGACAGACGACTTAATGTGTATATGTATGTGGTTATATGTATATATCACGTAAAAATTCCGAAACCGCTAAACCAATTTGTATAGAAAAGTATTGAAAGTGTTCCTGTAAAGTCTGGTGCCGATTGTAAAAGAGGGCGCGGCATCTTAAATACACCTCACATTTTCGATATCGAACAGTTTTGGAATTAAAGGTCGCACAGCCTCGGAATTCAGTGTTCGACCTCAATTTACACATGCCGTTCTTCTGGTAACAGTTTAAAAGCGTTAGACGAGGGGCGTGGTACTTTCAGCACCCCAAATTTTCGATATAGCTGTCGAAATAAGTCACACATCAATGAAACTCGGTTCGAACTTAATATAAAATCGTGGCCCCACTGTAGCTACGCCCACTTTTGGGGGATAAGGTATAAACTAGTATATTATAAAATTTGAAATATTGATTTCACATTATACACAAAAACTGAAATGAGCAGTTATAATTCCGATTTGTAAGCGTAAACACTAAATATACATGCAGTTTTTGCTCTCTGAGGTTTGCCATTGTCTGCAGAGAAGTGACGGCCGACCAGAAAAATTAATTCAATTGATAAAACTTTGTGTGTCAGGTGGGATTCCAATCAGGGTTCTCTGGCGCATGGGCCACACACTCTACCCACTGCGCCACGGCCGCCAACAAAAAACCTGTTCATCAACATTTTTATGCAAATTAGACAACACCTTGTGATTTTGTCCGTCTTTTTTCGATTTGGAACCATTGTGCGCCCTGCAGTGTAAGACTAATCAGCAGTAAATCATGAGTAGTTTTTATACTAGTTCAAAACAAACTAGTTCATATTTTGTCACAACCCTTCAGCGAGCTGGTAGACAATGAACACCGTGCACTAGTTTTGTACTAGCACTAATAGGTCATATACGAACTAGTGAGCTATCGTATCCTTGTAGACAAAAACGCGCTAGTAAATTCAATTAGAGAAAGTGGAACAAAGCTATTTAGCAAGCTGCGCGTATAAACGTATATACATGCCGTTTTGGCTGCAACTTAAATTTTGTTAAATTGTTCTTTTTACCGGAATTTACTTAAAAAGTGTTAAAAAGAACTAAAGCAAAATATAATAAAATAAAATAAATGAAATTAAATAAAATAAAGCAAACAAAAGTAATAATAATTAAACATGAACACAATGCAATTGGCACTTTAAGCAAATAGAAAGCGATGTGGCTAAAAATGAGACAATGGAGGTCGAGTGTGCGTCTAATTGGGAATTGCATGCGGACCAACTACAGCATTCCCAAGAAGTGTTTGTTTTAGAAGAAGGGGAAGAATTTGATGTGTGTAGCATATATATATGCTTGTAATATTGCTACAAATATGTTAATAAGTTTACATGTACCTGTATTTATATAAAAATAAATAAATATTACATTAAACTCCTATTTTATTAATGTGTTTGACAATTTCAAATATCTATCCCTAGAGAACAAGTTTTAGAACTAGTGCTATATCTGCCCAAAGGTACTAGTGCAATATCTCTCCCAAAGAACCAGTTCTTGCACTAGTACGCGTTGATGCAGTGGGTGAAAATTTACCCTTTTCGTAGGACAAGCCCATGTTAAATGCGACAGTCAAAAGCATTGTTTGGAGATAGGCGAGGTACTAGTAGCTGTCTTCTTAGTACTATTGAATTCACTATTTTTGTACCAGTTCTTGACGCTGCAGGGAATTTACTAGGTACAACATTGTTGGAACTTAACTAGCTTATTGCAAGTCACAATAAACCAGTTGCAAAGCTAATCAAACGCAACTAGTTTAAATATTATCAGAACTAACCATGACTCTTTGTCAACCACTCAGAAATAGTTAAACTATAAACTAGTTTAAATTTGACAACATGTAATTTGTTTGCAACTAGTCAAAACAAACTAGAATTAATTAGTCAAAACAAACTAGAACTAACTATAACATACTAGTTGTAAGCTAATTTCAACTGTTCAGACTTGAATATTGAATTGATATTTCCTATGACATCGCCATGTTATCTTGAACTAGTACTGCTCAGTTGTCATCTATTATGAAGACTGGTTTGAAACTATTGGGTTACACTGCAGGGTTTATACAATGTAGTTGTTTTATAATTATTTTTTACATCAAAATCAGTGTACACGCATTGGTTTCTTCTGCGATCAAAAACAGTTATACCAAATTTTTTTCAGAGCATTTCTAGTACTGCGAGCACATAGCTTATAGTACTGCGAGCACTGTTTCTCATCATTTCTCAACCGAAAGAGATATAAAAAAACTGCAAATGCAGAAATGTGGGCAAAAAAATTGTGGTTATAAGATGTGTAATAAAAATTGGCTGAAATCACAAAGCTGTTTTTGTTGGCTCAGCGACCTTCTTTTATATTTCTTGAAGTCTTTTGTTCAAAGCGAATTTTCAAATGGATAATTATTTTCTTTAAAAAGAAAACTAAATACCTTTTAGATTGCCATACAATTTCCCAGTCCATACCCAATAAAAAGTTATTTTCTCTTTTTTTTTTTTTTTTGTTGTTAGTTATAGGCCATTCAAATCACTTGAGCGGATTCGCTCTAGAGTGTGATTTAAGAAAACTCAGGGACCCAACTCTGTAATGCGATTCGAAAACAAATTCGATTCAAATACCAAATGCGATCCGAATTTAAAATCGCACTCTGTAACTCTTTCGCTTGAGTGAGAGTGTTGCTTGCTAAATGTTATAGGAAGTTTGTTCTTAATTTGGCATCAGTGGAGAAATTGTCAAGAAATTTGTCCAAAATTTGGTATCACTTTTTACTAAACGTCAAAAAATTGTCAGAAAAATATAAGTAAAGAAATTTTGATGGCTGAAAGAAAAAAAATTATTTCAAAAACTTTAAAAATTAAATTAAAAAATGGATTCAGTGGCTTAGTGGATTCATGGTGATGATGAGCAGCAAGAAAGGTTGCAGCGGCGAATTATAAGGGATCACTGTAATGTGATGGCTATCAGTGACAAGAAGTAATTAAGAAGCAATGAATATTGTGGCCCGCTAACTACCTACAACTCTACCGCTATTCCTTCAATAATCAAGCTTTCAGCGTCATTAAAATTTCTTCCTCAGAGGTCTACCACTATTCCTTCAATAATCAAGCTTTCAGCGTCATTAAAATTTCTTGCTCATGGGGTGGGTACCAACACCAAATTGGCCAGGACCGCTTTGTTGGCATAGCACAACAGACCATGTCTAGTTGCCTATTTGAGGTATGCAGTGCAATTGCAAGAATACTTTGCCCAAAACATATTTCATTTAAGATGTCTGAAATGAAGAAAAGAGAAGCAAAACTATTTTTTCATGATAAGCCCAAAATTACAATTGGAGTGGTAGATGGTACCCATATCCAAATGATAAGGCCGTTGAGGAACGAGCACTTATATTTTAATAGAAAACTGAAGCATAAAATAAATGCTATGGTGGTAAGTTATCTACAGTTAATAATTTTCATTGCTTTGAAATTGATTTTAAATTAATTTAGATTTGCGATCACAAACTGATCATAAGGTCAGTTAATGGCCGGTTTGAAGGTGCATCTCACGATTCACATGTGTGGAATCTCTCTAGGCAAACACAAAATTTGAAGGAAGGTTATGAAAATGGCCACAAGGGAACCTGAATTCTTGGCAAGTACATCTTTACTAATTTTTTATTTAATTTAATTTTTAATCACTTAAAACTACGTGTTGCGTTTACTTTTCTTAACCTGGAGGTCATACCGTGGTAGATTTTCACGATCGCCAAAAAGTATATAAAATTTTAAAAATTTATCTAATCGACCTGTTTTCGCTCAAGGCTGAACAATTACGTGTATTTACATTTCCAAGCTTGGGAAATTTGGGAATTTTTCCATTTTTTTAACTTTAATTTTAAACTTCTGCAAAATCTAAAAAAAGATGAAGTAAAATATAAGTCTTATACAGTCGTCTGTCTTAGGATTTATATTTAACTTTTGTGAATTTTTATGAAGTTCGGCCACGTATGTCAACGTGGCTCCAGCGGGTTGACACAACGCTGGTCCTTAACGAAATACGTTTTTGTATATTTTTTGTTGTTTTGTGGAAATTCTTGAGACCAATATTAGTGCAAAATGCTCGACTTTGCTTGTAGAATATCGTACACTGTCGATCAATTTGAAAATTAAAAATCTCGAGGTGCCCACTCCATTTTTATATATTTTTTTTTTAATTTTTTGATTTTTTTTTCTAAGTTAGACCAAGCTAAACATTTTTGGAAAGTTCCATCATTCTAGCTCAACGGGAACATGGGTCAATTCATAATGGGTTAAAATTCATACAAAACAAGTTAACTGAAATATGTAATTGATTTATTCATTGTAGGTGACTCTGGATATCCTTTTCAGCAGAATTACTATTTAATGACAACTTTTCCAAAGCAAGGTCAACTATTGAAAGAGTTTTCGGAATGTTGAAAGGACTACTGTCTGCAAGAGAACTCCGGAGAAAGCTGTTTAAATTTTGAATGTTTGTTGTGCGTTGCATAACATTTGTTTGCTTTTTAATGTTGACATACCTACAGACTTATCGATCGAAGAAGAACAGCGACTCCTTTTAATGAAAACTCTGCTGAAAATGTTATTTTAGCAAATATTGCTAAGAGAATAATGAATGAAATAAAAAAGAGCATGATATCGTAAATTTATTATTTTATATTATAAAAATTCAACTAAGTTTTTTTATATGTATACCGTATTTTAGAAAACTGACCGGGAATAAGATAAAGAGGAGTGTAACGTTAATTTTAATACTTTATCTCAGTAAATTTCTAAACGATCGTTTTTAGTTTAAAATTCATAATGTTCATATCATTTTTTTGATTTAATTTGATTGACAACTTTTTGCAGATTATACATAAATATTTTATAGATGGCTAAAGACTTCGAATATACTTAAATACTACGGCCGCGGGGGGGGGGGGGGCAGGGTAATTTAGCTTCGGTACCCTACTGAAGCTCCATTCTTTAATAGTATCTTCACCGTTGGAAATAGATTTAACCGGAAAATAAAAAGTACACTAGTACGGTTAACTTTCGTTTTATTAAAAAAAAGCATTAAATAACATTGTAATATAACGAAAAAAATCTTAAATTCATTTTGAATTTTAAAGAGATCATTTGTTTTATTTTCGAGATCATTTCAAGGGTTTATTGCAAAAACATGATATGCCAAACGAGTTCAAAATTGCTTTTGTGTGGCATATCATGTTTTTACAACAAGCCTTTCATTTAATAAAAAAAAGCTTTAAGGCTCTATTCCATCCTTTTAGCTTCTATGGCAAGTATTTGATGTTTTAATTTTAGTTTTGTTAGAAGTAATTTCTTGTTTTTGTTATCGTTTCTTTTTTTATATTCGAACTTTTCTTTTTCGCAAGCTTGTGTTTCTTTTGTTGCAATTCTAACTACTTTTTTGAAATATTTTTTATATCAATTAAGTTATTACGAAATTCTTTAAGGACCTTGATAAATTCAAGAAAATTTCAAGTTGAAAATAATTTAAAAGTAGTGAGTTTGAAAATTTTAACAATAACCTCTGTCACGAACCTTATTAGAGTTTTCTTGATATTTAATTTGGTTGTCTACTCGTTTTTGGAAAAAGTTTTCTTTGCCCCTCGAAGCCGACCTAAAACGTCCACGCTGTGGGGTATTCACACAAGCAGTGGTGCGCACAGGAGAAATGCTGCTGGCTCTATCCTCCGTTATTTCGCGATTTTCCGTCACCGGCAACTGTGAGCTTAAACATTGACCAAAGCCGAACTCCATTGCGTTTATACCCCTTACAGCTTCGTCCATGCATAGCAATTGGCTGATTTGCTCCTCCAACGTATTCACTGCGCAATAACTTGAAGGGTCACCTCCTGTGTCAAAAACAGAAGTCTTGTTGCGCCTTAATTTTGTTTTGAGGTGATTTTTGTAGTACGCTGATTTATGTAGTAAGCTAATATTAAACAAAATTAGTAGAATTCTTATTTTTTCTATCCAGCGACATCGCGCGATGGTGGCCCAGCAAAATTTAATTCGGTTGCCAACCTCTTCCTGAGTTGGTTTCCATGCGTTTTTGCAGTTGCCGTCTTTAATTGTCCCTTGGGCAAGTACGGATGCTCCTGGAACAAATCCCCCAACATTTCGAACTGCCGCGGCTTTGTGTCTTTATGAAATTTTCAATCGTTTAATGAAATAATAATGTACTTAACCGATTTAATTTAATATTTACGTGAAAATTTTATTTGGAACCATTTTCGATGGCTTTGATTTGAATCCCAAATTATCTTGTGACGTTCCAGTTTTTTTTTTATGAAAAAGTTTTTTTAAGCAATGTATAACTCATAAGGACGTTGTAAAAATTAAATTTCTTTGATGTATTTTCTGATAAGAATAAGAATAAATATAAAAATCGGAAAAAATATTGGCAAAATTATTGTAATTATCCACCAAAATATGGTGATGTTCCAGTCTTTTTCTTTAGAAAAAACATGTGTTACTTAATTATTAAATCCATCAACATTCTTACAGGCAAACCAGAGCAAAGCTCAGAAAAATCATAATTACCTAGAAAAATTAAAATCCACTGGTAAATACGAAGAATACAAAAAGGGTAAAGCTGATAAACTGCGAGAACGACGTTAGAGGGGAAAAAATACGGGACGAGAAATTGCCGCTTGAGCAACGTAAACAAATATTGGTTGATCGGCGTCGCGCTGGTCGTGAAAGAACACAAAAATATAGAGCAAATAAAAAAAATAAAATTGTTGATCTAAATGGAGCTAAAAAATCCTTCAAAACGAAGTCTGTTCTTAAAAAGGCAGTAACAAAAGCAAAGAAAGCTCTCCTGCGGTCACTATCGAAAAAAACAGCAGTTTTGATAAATTTATTTAATAATATGGAGGATCAAAGCCAATTGCTTAAAAATTTAAAGCCTAGCCAAGTTCCAGTCGTATCAAATAAGAATCTTGAATTGATTACCGACATTCGACAATTTTTTGAACGGGACGATGTGTCCGTAACATCGCCAAAAGTCAAGGATGTTAAGAAATATTTAACCAGATCAGGTGAGCAAATTCTTTTTCCCACTAGACACATGACATTGATTTTAAAGGAAGCTTATGGATTGTTTGATCAGGAAGGAAACAACATTGGAAAAGGTTAGTACAACTGTAACTGCAAGCACATATCAATTGTGTTAAACATTTTTTACTTTTTCTTTGCACAGACTCATGTGGCTTGACATTTTTTAAAGAAAACCGGCCACAAAATATTAAAATTATTGGCGATCTACCAAAGCATTTATCTTTGTGTATCTACCATGCCAATTTTAAAGAAGCAGTGTCAGCTTTGCATAAATATGTTCCAACCGTGCCTGATTACGATCAAGGTTTCGTAAACAAATTTTTGTGCATAGAACCCGAGGTGAATTGTTGGTTCGGCAAATGCTCTAATTGTTCTGGAATTACTGTTCCTGCGCTAAAAAATGTGCTTGAAGTTGATTCTTCTCATTTACATCGTGATGCAAAATGGATGGTATGGAAATAAAATTCCAATATTAACCGATATGAAATGCACGAAGAAAATGGTAATTTGGTAAATCTGATTGCACACTTAACATCACTTGCACCACACTTCTTGCGTCACAGCTACATATATCAAACGTTCACAGTCAAACACGTTCATAACTTTTGATCGGCCAAGAGCAAGTACCGCCTTCCAATCCAAAGCAGTGCTTCAAACCGACTTTGCCGCAAACTTTGTATGCAAAATGCAGGATGAAGTGCAAAGCGCATTGGAATCAGCGGCAGCTTACCCTATTTACGAGCGCTCTTTACCATAATGAACATTTCCGATCAAAAGTAATGATATCGGATAACTTAAGCCATACAAAACTAACAATTGCGCCCTATTTATTTAAGCTATTAACAGACTTGCCAAAATCTGTAACTATTTTAAAGATTTGGAGTGATGGTCCGTCTTCACAATTTAAGAACAAGTTTATCGCCGCTGTTATTCCAGTTCTTCAAGAAAGCTTCCAAATTAAAATTATCTGGAATTACTTCGCTAGTTTGCATGGTAAAGGCTGCATTGATGGGATTGGTGCGACAGTTAAAACTATCGTTCGGAAGCACATCAGACGGTATCGTAAATAATTTGACTCAGTTTGTTCAAGCGTTTAATCGCAGATTATCGCAAATTATAGTCGAGGAAGTGACTGATAATGACTTTGAGACAATAAACAATGATTTAGAAACCGCTGATATTTAAACTCATGCTAAAACTGTGCGTGAGATCTCGAATGCACACCAAATTCAAATCATTGATGAAAACATAATTATGTATGACACTTCTCTTGAAGGATACAATTAATTTATTTTTTACCTACTCTTTCTTTTCTTTTTATTTTTATTTCGGTTTCTATTTTTAGTTTCATTTCATTTTTTCTTTACAACTTTATGAGAAAATAAGTTCACTTAATATTGTTTTTGAAAGAATTTACGTACCTACGGAATAGTATAATCAAACAGGAAGTGATGTTTTTTTCTTTTTGATATAATAAAAAATAAACAATTTATTTTATTTTTTAAGTAAATTTTAAGGTTTTATTTATTCACATTGGTCGTTTTTGCATGGCTGCTAAGTAAGAGAACTTTATGTGTTATTCCAGTCTTTTTTTGGTGACGTTCCGGTCTCGCATTGTTGCATCCAAAACAACTATAAATGTAATTTTTTATATATATTTTTTGTGCTTAGAGTATTCTTTGATCTTTCACCTACGATATGTTAGAGGGAAACGTGTCCATGTTTTTGAAAACATTACGAATTTTTGCAGAATGTTGTACAAGCTCTTTGACCACTTCTCTTTTAGTGTGACGTTCCAGTTAACTTTAAATGGCTGTAGCTTTTAAGCCGCACATTTTTTTTTTGCGCCAGAGTTAGAGCCTGACAATATATTTTGAGTGAACATAAGATATCGCTAGTTTTTTACTTTGTTCATCAAATACACGTCGAAAATTGCGCAAACTGGTGACGTTCCAGCCCACGGCCTTGACCATATAATGTTCTTAGGTGCCAAGTCACGTAATCTAACTACTGTATTTCTCATACTCATGTAAAAATAATCTGCTTTGTATTATATCCGCAACATAAACATTAATTGATTTGAATTTAACTCTGGCCTTGTGATTTAAGATAAGACTTTATTTTTTAATTGTATATATTATGGTAGTCTATAAGAGCTTGTACTCTGCTTGATGAAATGAAATAAATAAATAAATAAATAAATAAATTTTAAGATTCTATTGATTAAAAATTATAGCAAAGTAATATGTCACAAGCAACTACTCGCAGAGAAAAAAAAAACGTTTATCGCCAGATTGCCACAAATTAACTTCGTTTGTCGTGCTTGGAAACGTTTCTTGCATACGTTTCAATAGTTACGAGGAAAGGAAAGAGTTGCGGGAAACGGGTGACTTATTTGCAGGAAATGAACTTCCTTTGTCATAAGCTCGTGCAATTTTTCAATTGCTCCAAATAAAGAATTTGCTTGCTGCAACTTAAAATTCGTTTGTACATGGAGAAAAATGCTTGGTACGTTTGGTTGGAGATTAATCTTGGACATAATTCCCAACTACTTCTATTTTGCTTGTTTTCAGTAAAAATCAATTAAAATTTGCAGATTGGTACGGTACCAATTATGCATTTTATAATAAAAAGCAAAACATAATAGTTATATTTTGACTTTTAAAATTTTGAGCAAAAACTAATAATTATTTCTGCTTTTAATTTTTTAAAGCAAAAATAAAATGCAATATCTGACCGATAGGTTTTTGAGCACTAAATAACTATTAAGTTTTGATTTTTATTTTTTAAGGCAAAAATAAACAGCAAAATGTGGATCCAAATATAAGAATGAACCAAAGTTTAACTAATTTTTAGGCAAAAAATTCAAGCTCCACTCATGATGATGATAATGATGATGATGGTGACGCATGATGAACTGTAAGCTTAGATTCACTTTTTGCTTTTTATTTTTGCCTTAAAAAATAAAAATCAAAACTTCCCAGTTATTTAGTGCTCAAAAAAATATCGTTCAGATTTTGCTTTTTATTTTTGCCTGAAAAAATGAAATCAAAGCATACCAGTTATTTAGTGCTCAAAAAAATATCGGTTAGATTTTGCCTTTTATTTTTGCTTTAAAAACTAAAAAGCAGAAATAATTATTATTTTTTGCTCAAAATTTTGCAAGTCAAATTTTCAAAAATCAATACGAAAACATGTTCTATAATGTGATAGGAGTCTAAGGTACCTTCAAAACGGCGGTACAACAATTTTTCACACTGTTTTTTTGGTTTCAAAATCTAAAACTAATTATTATTTACAGTCTCTGAAAATTTGCTATTTAAATTTAAAAATAACTAAGTTAATATATTAAAAATATTCTGTGTCAGCCGGAACTAGAACCTGGGCTACTTCGCATACAAATCAAGCACCCTAACCAGTATGCCACGGCCACCAAAAAAGTTTGGTGTAAAATTTTCGCTACTATCGGGCTTCTGTCGATGTAACGAATATTGTAAATGTTGGTGTAAAATTTTCGCTACTATCGGGCTTCTGTCGATGTAACGAATATTGTTAATTATGTTAAACGAAATAAAAAGTCAGCGCGCTTCTCTTGTTGGATACAGACTGATTTATTCGTTGTCAATTTGATTTACAAGTGACGCTACTTATGTGAACCCTTGGGCACACTACTTATAAAGGTCATGACACATGGGTATCAGTGAAACCTAATACACATTACACCTTCCCTTTTTAAAGCTGAGAAGTTTTGGTACATAGATTTTTAAACTTAAGATTTACATTATTAGCAGCCTATATAATTATGTTTACTATTATATTTACATATGAAGAAAAGAATTTACTTCTTATAAGACAACAAGAGTAAATTTTAGTTTTAGTTAATGTGAAATATAATCATGAAATGTTAATATATATAATGAAGTTTGATTATGTACAGATGATAATATAAAGTAATTGAATAAATTATAGTATGCGATATATACATATATATATATTTGTATTTTTTTTTTTTTTTTATTTTTATTTTAAGTACTTTCTTACATTGTTTTTGTGTACTACTTTTTTTATGTTTTTGTTTAAATCAATTATTTCAATGTTTTCATCAAAAACTTTTGAAATTAAATGAGGTCCTGTATATAAAGGCTGTAACTTATGTCTAGTTTGATCAATAAGTAAAACTTTATCATTTTTCCTTAATTTAATAGGATTTATATTTTTGTCGAAAACTCTTTTTGAAATAACTTTCGCCCTAATAAGTAGTTCTTGTGCTATTTTATTAGAATTTTGTAATTTAAAACGCAACTCTTTTGCGTAATTGTCTATATTGTAAATTGGATCAATTCTACCATCCAGAAGATTATGGGGCGTGTCGCATCTTTTGCCGAATACCAACTCAAATGGAGAGTATTTATATTTTAAACTTGTATGTGGTGTTATGTTGTAACAGAAGGAAAAATAAGATAAATATTCTTCCCATTCGTCAGTACTATTTAAATAAGCGCGCAGATATTTGTTAAAAACGCGATGTGACCTTTCTATGGTGCCAACAGTTTCGTGATGATAGGGAGTTGATGTCTTTTGTTCAAATTGTAAAACTTCAGATATTTCTTTCATAACTTGGTTCACAAATTCAGTGCCACAATCAGTTAAAACTTCTCTAACTGGACCGAATATAAGTATTAATTTTTCAACTATTGTTTTGGCCACTGTATTCGCATCTTTAGACGGAATAGGCGCCATTATCAAAAATTTGCTTAGGTCGCACATAATTGAAATTACGTAGGAATTACCATTAGTATTCCTCGGTAATGGACCTATTGTGTCTATGATAATTTTATCAAATGCTTTCTGTGGAGTATTTGTAATCTCCAATGGTTCAATGTTCCTAATTTTTGCTTTATTGATCTGACATTTATGGCAGTTTTTAATGTATTTGGAAATATCTTTCGACATTCCTTTCCATTTAAATTTTGATCTTAATTCAGCATATAACCTGTTTGATCCTTTATGACCACCAAAAATTTTATCGTCATGGAATTTTTTAATTATTGCGAATTGTTCGTCTTTATCGTTGACATTTTGACAAGGTTGAGTAAGGATAATATGTAAATTTCTTAAAACTTTGTTGCCTAGGTCTTTGAATTTAATGATTGGAAACGTTGTAAATAAAATATCATTTGTTGCAATTTTTATGTTTTTAATGTTGCATTCGTCGGCCACTTTTTGTAGCTCATACAGAAGCGATTCTAAAAATCGTTCGTCGTTAGCGAGTGCAAGATTAAATTTGGAAATGTTTTTTGCCTTGTGAGAAATGTTAATTGTTAATATTACAGGCCTGTTTTCATTTTCACAAGTCGAAAAACATTTCATAAATGGAATTCCTACATATTCTGTGTTATTTAATGCTTCTATAACGTTTGGTTGCGCTTCCTGATTAATTTTACTCTGTGGTTTTGGATTTATTGGTTTGTTTGACATTGATCTTGTTACGACGAGTACTTTGTTGGTTTCGTTTGCGAGGGTATGCTTAATGTCGTCAAGTGTTATCCTTGAAAGCGCGTCCGCCACGACATTATCTTTACCTCGAACATGTTCTATGGTAAATGAATACTCCTCTAAATCAAGTCGAATGCGCGTTAAGCGCGAAGATGGTTCTTTTAGTGAAAATAAATAAATTAAAGGCTTATGGTCACTTCTTACCGTGAAATGGGTTCCATACAAATAAGGTCTGAATTGTTTGATTGCCCAGTGAATAGCAATAAGTTCTTGCTCAATTGTGGCTTTATTTTGTTCACCTTTTGTGAATGATTTTGATGCATAGCATATGGCGTGGTCAACATTATTAATTATTTGGCTCAAAACTGCTCCACAAACTCTTTTTGATGCATCCACAGTTATTGTGAACTGTTCCGCAAAATTTGGGTAAGCTAAAATCGGTGGGGATGCCAAGTGGGTTTTGAGCTGATCGAAAGCAGACTGGCATTCGTTCGTCCAAATAAATTGAGTATTTTTTCGTGTAAGTCTATTTAGCGGTTGAGCAAGTTCAGCAAAATTTTTTATAAATCTTCGATAGTAATTTGAAAAAGCTACGAAACGTTTAGTTTCTTCAGAATTTTTTGGAACTGGATAGTTTGTTACTGCCGAAAGCTTGGAATTATTTGGCAAGATACCTTTATCAGTACATCGATGGCCAAGGTAGATAACTTCATTTCGAAAAAATTGACATTTTTTCGGACTTAACTTTAAATTTGTTTTTCGACAAACTTCAAATACTTTTCTTAAATTTTTTAAGTGATCGTTTTCGCTTCGACCAGGAACAATGATATCGTCTATATATAAAAAACAAGTTGAAAGTGGTAAACCTGAAAATGCCATAGCCATCATTCGACTAAATGCGCTTGGACCAATATTTAATCCATAAGGTAATACTTTATACTGATAAATACCCGTATCGGAACTAAAAGCGGTAAGTGGTCGCGATTTCTCACTTAGCGGTATCTGATGGAAACCATCGTGTAAATCGATTACGGAAAAGAATTTGGCATTACCAAGGCTGTCGAGAATGTCGTCAATTCTTGGCAATGGGAATCGGTCTGGAATTAGTTTTTTGTTTATTGCTCTGTAATCTACACAGAGACGATACTTTTTTTCGCAGTCTGTACCTTTTTTTAGGAATCAATAGAATTGGGCTGTTATTATGCGAAATTGAGGGTTCAATTTGGTCGTTTTGAAGTAGTTCAGTTATTTTTTCATTTATTATTTCCTTTTGTTTGTGTGGAATACGGTAGTTTTTAATGTAAACTGATTCGTTTGAGTTTTCTAGCAGATCTTGTATGTAAAAATTATTCACTGTTACCCTATCTCCCTCTATCGCGAAAATATCTGCAAATTCTCTACATAATTGCGTCATATTTGTATTATAACATGTCGGCCATTGATTTTGCAAAATATCTAATACTTTATCTGTCCTTTCATTTTCTTTTTCAATTTTGTCTATTGAGCATACTTTAAACTCAGTAAGTTTCACGATATTGTCGCTAAAATTTTTATTTATTCTTTGAAATTTGTTGGTTGTATTCAAAACTCTTACATATGGATCGTTTGGGTCTATTATAGATGATGACATAAAGACGCCAGCTGTGGGCTCGATGGCTTCGAAAACCATGGGTTCATTAAAATCAACGTTAGTAACTGATATTTTACCTATAGCTTCACATCTTGGAGGAATTACTATACTGTCATATGTTGGTCCTTCAAAAATGTTTATGAATATCTGATCATGTGGCAAGTTAACTGTTAAAGTCATTTGGCTGAAATCAATGTTGCAATTGAAAGATTTGAGAAAATCTCTTCCCAGTATACCGTCGACTGGAATGCAGAAATTCTCGTCAACAACATATAATTTTTGTTCAAATGTTTGATTTTCTACTATAAAAATTGAAAAAATTGTACCGATTGATTGATTGATTGATTGATTGATTGATTTCGTTTGTAACGCCTTTAATGTTAATTATTTCGTTCGTATCTATTTCGCATTGATTATTAATAGCTGAGATTTTTACTAACGATATGTCAGCTTGAGAATCTATTAAGAATGTATTATCAACGAATTTTGCAATGTTAGTATTAACTGAAATGAAATCAGAATGTTCTGATTTAAAGGCGTAAACGTGAAAAATTTTTAAATATTTGTTGCATCTCCAAACCCCGATTGAGGTTCTTGAGAACTTTCCAAATTAGTAACTGAACGCACATTTCTGGTGTTATTATGATTGTGGTTATTGTTGTTCGAATAGCTACGATTAGCACGATAACCACGATTGAAACTTCCACGAAATGTGTCGTTATTGTTTCGATAACTATTTTTATTAAAAAAAATGCGTGAATTATGTTGGTTGCCTTGACCATTCCGATTTAAACTTGTTTGAGCAAAATTATTTCGAAAATTATTTCTACCACCGCCTCTAGTAGCACGAAAAGCGAGTACTTGATGCTCTGTGCGAGCTTTGTCTATTTGGGTTACCATTTTTGCGACTACTTCCTTTGGAGATTTGAAAGAAGTTGATTCTAAAACAGATTTAATTAAATCCGATTGGGTGTTTTTTCTGCAAACGTCAATGGTTTTTTCGATTGCCATTTCATCAGCTTTAGCATGAGAAACACCTTCCAAAACCAAGGATCTACGAAAAGCATTTGACAATTGTTCTATCTTGTCTGAAAAGTCAACCTGATTTGCTGTGGTGAATCTTAACGCTAACATTCGGCCTTCAACAACTTTAGAGCTATCTGGTTTAATATGAAGTTGTAATTTTTCTATTATGCCATCTACGGTTTCTTCATTTGGAATAACTTCTCTGACTCTTCCTTCAAGTTTCGTTTTGATGAAAGAAACAAGAAAAGTTTGCAACCCGTCCGTAGTGGCCAAAGTTTTTAAAAGATTAACCGAATCAACAAACGCACCTAAACTCAATGGATCTCCAGAAAACGGTTTATTTATTTGGCTCGCCGCCAATTTAAGGAATTCAGGCGTTGATAGCGCCATTATATTATTTTGTTTAGCTTTTGTATCTGACTCTGGTTCTGTTGTTAAAATTTGTGACACCCCAATATCTTTTGGAATTATGGCTGTTATTAACCCTTCTACGATGTTATGTGTGCAATTTAGCTTTTCTAAACACTTTAAAAATTTTTGCTGCACAAAAACAAGTGAGTCTTTGTATAGCTTTTTATTTTCTTCAGTGTCTTCACTTTCAAATTTTTCAGTGCCGTAGTAAAAAAAAACGTTATAAGCATCAATAATTTGTGTGCGGTAACTTTCCCGTGTTTCTTGATTTTTACTTAAATTCTCTTTTAAGATAAATTTAGATTTTGTTCTAAATTTTTCAAGTTCTTCTTGAAGAGACATTTAAATTACAAAAAATTCCATAAAATGTTTACTTATCAAAAACACAAGAAACTCAAAAGAGGACAAAATATTCGTAAAGTGTATTTTTAGTTTTTATTTAAGTTTTTATGTTTTGTATATATATATTTTTTATATATATATTTTTTATATATATATTTGAACGGTTATGAAGATTAATTCAACAATTTAGCATTAGAACTGAAGGTATTGCTTAAATGTTATTTGTAATTTTGAAATTCGATTATATTAAAATTAATTAGGTATTAGAAAATTATTAATTTTAATAACAATGTATTTTCTTAACGATAATCATATTGAGATCAATGTGTAAGTATTATTAGCTTAATTTTAAATCATCAAAAATTCGTAATTATAATTTAATTCTAATTGAATTAAAATTAACAATTTTCGTGATCTTAAAATTAATAGAACTGATTTAAATCTATTTGAAATATTTTTATATAATTAAAGAAAAGTACAATGTAGTTATGAATTGATAGGTGGTTACTAATAGTTACTGGTGGTTAAAGTTGCAGTTGTTTGTGATTGTACTTGTATTCATAGATGTTGTTGTTAAAATTCGTGTTGTTGAAAAAGTTGTGTAATTTTCCATTTTTCCTAAAGCTGCTGTTGTATTTGATTGTTGTTATTTCTGTAGCTGTTGTTGTTGTTAGAATTTGTTCTGTTGTAATTGTTGTTAAAGTTGATTAAAAGTTTATAATTTTCTTTGTTGTAAATTTGCTTCTTTTTGTGATGTTTTCTGTTCTTTAGCATGTTTGATTTATTTTGGTTTTTAATGTTCAAACATTTATATTTATTTACAGTGTATTTTTCATTATGTCTGCAATATTTTTTCACGTCCGGGTATTTTATATTATTGTCTTTAAGTTTGTTGCTTACTCGCATTGATTTTTTTTTCCATTATATTTAAATTTAGCTTCTGGTTATTGCGCCATGATTTATTCTTAACTTCACTCATTATTGTTCAAGTTTTCACATCCTATTCTTTTCTTTCATTTCAGGTTTTCTGTAGTCTTTTTTCACATTTTTGTTTTTCAGGTTTTCTTTAGTCCTTTTTTTTCAGTTTTTGTGCTGTTTTCTTATTTATATTTTAAGTTTCTTAATGTTTTTTCACATTTTTTCTTTTCAGGTTTTCGTTGTTTTCTTTGTATTTTCCTTTTAAGTTTATTTAAAAATTTTTGCTTATTTACTATTTCTTTAAATACATATTCATTTTTACCATGTAACTTTTCAATTTTTCTCACTTTTCTTTTCATGTTCTTTTTGATAAAATTACTTATTGTTTGTTTTTTGTCTTTTAATGTTTATCACTTATCGATAGTCCTGTTTGATTTGGTTTGTCATTCTGCATGTTATATATTCGTTTTTTTTATACATATTTTTGTCTTATATTATTTCATAAATTTAAAAATTTCATTTCAGGTATGTTTTTTTTTCTTTGTATATTTTTCCTTTTATTTTCTTTTTATGTGTTTTTCTATTTGTTACTTCTGATGGTTAAAAAGTGATTCATATTATATAAGCATATACTTTACTTATAGAATTGTTAAATTTGATATAACTTATTATGCATGTTAATTATTTACCACTTATATGCGGTATTATAGAAATGTTATTGTCAAATTTATGTAAATTATTATTTTTGTTATATATTTTCCGCTTCAAAACAGTATGTGTTTTTGTATAATTGAATATGTATAATGTTTTGCTTGTTACGTATTTTAGTTCTCTTCACTAGCGGTAATCGTTGTTTTACGCGTTGTTGATTGCAATCGCTCTGTGTTGCGGTGTAGTCTCTGCTTCAGTTAACATTCTTACGCACTTGCTGTCGACGACGTCGCTTCGGTCGCCCGTTTTTTTTTTTTTTGTGTGTTTGTGTCAGTTGACTTGACTTATTTCTCTTAATTGTTTCTCTTACTTGCTAAATTTTTAGCATGCGTAAGAGGGATGCAAATAAAAACACTTGTAGCGGCAATTTTAACGCTTTATACGCGAACATGTCATGGTGATGAATTTTTTTCTATTCTTTTTGCACTTGACAAGGTTTTTTTTTTTGTTGTAACTTGGTACAGTTTTTCTTTTAAGTATAGCTTTTTTGTTTTTTACAGTTTCAAATATTTCACTGACTTTTTATTAATTTTATTTTCTATTCTATTTTCTTTTCAGGTATTTAATTTTTACTTTCTTGTCTTTTACTTTATAACTTTCCATTTCAAGTATTGTTCCACAGCTTTTCTTTTCCAATTTTTCTCGTTTTAGAGTTTTTTTTTTTTCTTTTTCAGGTTTTAAAGTCAATGTTCATTTTTTTTTCACTTAATTTCGAAATCTTTTTTTTTTTATTTAAATTTTTTAAATAATTTTTCTTTTCATTAACATGTCAATATGCAGCAAGATTTCTTGCCGGCTTTTACACCATTAGTTGCTTTTTTTTTCTGCCACGTTTTTTCTTTATTTTAATTTTTGTCACGGTCGCCATATTATGTTAAACGAAATAAAAAGTCAGCGCGCTTCTCTTGTTGGATACAGACTGATTTATTCGTTGTCAATTTGATTTACAAGTGACGCTACTTATGTGAACCCTTGGGCACACTACTTATAAAGGTCATGACACATGGGTATCAGTGAAACCTAATACACATTACAATATTATCCGATGTCGGCGCATCAGGTTAAGCAGATCATGCAGTAAACCCGACATCGACTCGGTCAGGGTTCGAGTCCCAACAATGGAAGTAAGAAAGTGTGTTATTTTTTCAAATAATATTAAATTTATGTGTTAAAAATGAATGTTTAATTAAATTAAAATGTAATTATAAAAATAAAAATAACAAAAAAATAGTTTCAACTGTAGGGTTCGCACCCGCCATCTAACGGTTAGGAGATCAGAGCTCTATCATCGCGCCAAAGTCAATAAATTTTTGCGCACTGTTTAAATTCAGTATAAGTAGTGCAGTGCTATTTTTATTAGAAAACAAATTGCGTTTCATTATTTTTTCGTCAGGTACAATTCGTTTTCAGCTACAAGAGCTCGCAAATGAAGTATAGTTGGCTAATTTTTCAGTTGAAGTAAACGAAAAATTTTTCTGCGTTTAGCAAAAGAAGTAATAATATTACTCGACGTTATTACGTACTTTGTCAGAAATAAGTTATATTACCGAATTAGGAAAAAAGTAATATATATTAGTGATATATTATATTACTAATATATTACATCACAGCACGCTTAGTAGCTAACTTCTCAATCATATAAATAAATATTTTTCGCTGTCGGTAATCAGTCGCCGAATAATAAAGCTGTACATAAGATTCGAACTCTTGTCTTTTTATTGCAAAAACAATAACCAAAAAAGCTTGGTGCGTCAACCATTGGTGACCCCAAAGCACAGTGATTTCATAGAGGAATTAAATAATTTTTTTCATGTTGTAATTTTTGTGCGGTTTTCTTTTATTTAACTTTAAAAATGTTTCAATAACATATTTAAAAAAAAAGATAAGTCTTCTCAATTTTTTTGGACGAGCAGTGAATGTCGGCAAAATTTTTCCTCTCAAAAACAGCCATGATTTTAAGCTAGTTCCTAGTGGCTCCGACATAGTTGCTTATATTCACTTAAATCTTTTTAATCACAATATTTTGATGTATTTAAAATAACGTATTTTAATGATGAATATTTTTTCTTTATAACTGTTTCACTTTTTTAATAATTTTATGAAAACCATGTTTTTTTCCAGATTCCAAAGATTGGTGGACCAGAACTAAGTTATCGGCCCTTATCGGCGGTTTCTAATCATAAAAATTTTAAATTTTAGGCTTTTAATAAAAAAAAAAATGTTGGGCTGCTTATAGCTGCCAACCTGCTTTTAACGAACAATAGTGTATGCATATTTATACCCATATGCTTATTGCTATAAGCTTAATATTTTCTTTTCTTCTTTCTTTTTCTTATTTTAATTATAAAGGAAATTCCTTAATGTAATATAATCAAAAAAATATGTATTTTTTAACTATAAAAATTAAAAAAAAAAATTGTGCACCAGGCAGGTATTGAACTTGCGACCTGGCAATTGGAAAGCGAAACCAGCCGTTTAGACAACTAGGCTACCTCAGCAACTTGTGGCACTTAGTTAATTGCCAAGGCGCATTCTGTTTTAGCATTCGTTGTCATTTTTATGTGGCATATGTAACAATAAAAGAAATCAAAACAAATTAAGCTTAAATTTAATCTCAAAACATAAAAATGAATAAACTGCACTAAAGAAATTGGCAACATAACTTTTTTTTTATCATTTAGAGATATAACATTGGTACTACAATTATTCATGTATTGTTTTTTTATAAATTATTAATAAAATATATTTAAAACAAACATATTTTTAGTTTATTCAATTTATTTCATTTGTTAACTAAGTAAAATGGAATACATCTATAAGAATTATGGAAATTTGAAGTTTTATTCTTAAAATTAACTACATGAGTTATGTGCAATTCAATATCTCAAGTTTAGCTGTTATTATCTCCAAAACTATTGAGCTTATTTACAAACATATACACATTTTTAAAAAATTTGGAGTTTCCTTTTTACAAAAATAATATAAGTATTGAGAACATTATAGAATTAATTTGGCTTCAAGGTTAGTTACAAGAAAACTCCCTTAAGGAAAAAAACTTTGCAAAAATTCACAAAGTTTAGCAGCGAGAAGCAAACAAAAAATAGTTGTCGATTTTGCTTTAACTTCTGTATAATAATAATATATCCAATACAAATACAAATAGATTGCAAAAATATAGATTTGAATTTTTGCGTAATATGTATGAAATTCAATAATATCTAATAACATTTTTTCGCAGAAAAATGTCTAAGATGCAAATGGAGTGAATTACGCAAATTTTTGGGAGTATTTTGGTGAGTATTTTCTGATATTTGTTTTCACTGATGCAGGTCATGTTATATATTTTTTAAAAATATGAAATTTGTGTTTTAAATCTGTAAAGTTTGCTTAATTCTGGTGAAGAGTTAAAAAGCAGTTATGCATTTAAAAACCTGTTTCGATGTTCTTGATATTTAGTAAAGTGAGTTATACAAAATAAATCGGCGATTGGCCGAAGCGCACCACAGTGGGTCCCTTTTCATACCCATTGGACAAAGGATGCTACCGCCCGGAGCCCTCATACGTGACCATGCTCCTTACTTAAGCATCCTTTGTCACCCCAAGCATATCCTTATAGGTCAGCTGACCAATCTCGGCTTCGCCAATAAATGGACGTCCCATAATGGTCAATATTATGCTTGCCAACACCGGACACTGGCAAAAAATGTGTGCTACCGTTTCCGGCTCCTCTAGGCATAACTTACACGCATCGTCCTCGGTCAGAGTCCTCTTCCTGAGATGGTACATGTAGGGACCCTTTTCTGTGACCAGTGCAGTAAACTAGCTTAAAGTCCTTCGATTGTAATGGATAACTGTTGCTGCCTCACTACAAGACCACTTCACGGCCGCCTTCGATTGCCTGCAATTAACAGCTTCTTCCCACCTTGTGCGGTATTCCGAGTCCGCCCATTGCTTAATAAGGCCTGCCACCATGTTGTCGCCTATGGCGATACGTGGCTCTGGTCGACAGAACTCTTCTGCTGATCCTTCTCTCGCTAAAGAATCAGCATTTTCATTCTGTTCTATGCGAGAATGTCCTCTCACCCACATAAGTGTGAGCTCATTTGTCTGAGCGCACCTATTGAGTTTGGTAGACACTCTATGGCCAACCTGGAAGTGACGCCTGTACGCTGCATGCACCTACTCACAAACACAGCCTCAACCTCAGTACACAGGATAGGTTCAACTCTTGTGAGTAAACGCCTGCCCCGGCTCTGCCATTCATCAGAAAGCCGTCTATGAATATCGTGATATCGTTACCAGCCAAAGTGAGTTAAACTGGAAATGTTTCCCAACTTTAAGTGTGAATAGCATAAAAACATAATCTTCGATTTTTCTTAAATTTCCGTATAGTGATTCAAAACAAATATGTGTAATATATGTAATATATGTACAAAATTCAATAATTACTTATAGCACTTTTTTTGGAAAAAATTACTACATAAAAACGATTAAATCGCTTTAAATTCTACAAAGATGAATTGAATGACTTAAAATTCTGCATATATAGCTTGATTATAGTTTAAGTTACATCAAAATCGAACGAAAATCGCACCTACATCCGGTACAAAGTGACCATATGATATCGGTGAAATCGCATTGAATTTTACAAAAATTAATTAAATGACTTACAATTTTGCACATATAATTTGATTTTAGTTGTGCACTCTCACTTTTAGTTGTATCAAATTCGAACGAAAACCACGCCTACCGCCCATACAAAGTGACCACATAAATATGTTAAATTCTATTTAAAATCATAAACATGGTAAATTCTATTTAAAGGGGAACAGGGGGAAGGTTCGCCCCCTTCCATGACATGGCAACGTCTCTGACTGCCTCAACTTGGCTAGGCCAGCATTATCCATGTCGAAATCGTCCCAAGTCGTCTCAAGCCTCCACGTGGTGTTCCAAAGGCAACGGAAAACTGGCATCCATCAGTTTCACGGTTAATTTAAGCGGTGGGTTACCTACCTTTAAATAGGTTGTGCGTCGGGTTTGAAACCCACCAAGTAAAAAAACATTTCAATGAAAGGTTACATAAGAAATATGAGAAAAAGTATCCCCAAATCTGATGACGACTATCGCAAACGAAAAACTGATAATGATTTACGGATTTGCACCAGGAATGTCCGAACTCTTAATTCGGAAGGTGCCTCTATCCAACTTCCAAGCGATGGAAGGGACAGGGTTGCTCTCTGCAAACATCCTGTGGTATCTACTACAGCGGCCATGCGGAAAAGCACGAGTTTGGGTGCGGATTTGTAGTTGGCGAAAGATTACGGCATTACGTCCTGCGATTCACTCCTGTGAGCGAACGACTTGCCACAATCCGCATCAAGGCAAAATTCTTTCATATAAACCCATGTGCACATGCTCCGACAGAGGACAAGGACAATGAGATCAAAGATGCTTTCTACGAGCGCCTTGAAGTCGGTTACTAGTGCTGCCCCCGTCATAACAAAAAAATTGTGCTTGGTGATTTCAACGCTGATTTGGGCAAGGAAAACATCAGCAACATCATAGGCGAAGCTTTGTTTAAATGAACAGAAATGATGTCAGAAGATTGCATTCCTCAGTGTAATCCCACGTTAAGCCTGCTAAATATCGCATATAATGTCCTGTCGAGCGTATTATGTGAAAGACTGAAGCCCATCAAAAAACAACTGATTAGGCGTTATCAGTGTGGCTGAAAAATCTACCACCGACAAGATATTTACGCTTCGACAAATCTTGGAAAAGACCCTAGAGAAACAAATCGGCACCCATCATCTGTTTGTCGATTATAAAGCCGCTTTCGACAGTCCAATCAGGAATCAACTATACTCCACAATGTCTGAATTTGGTATACCTGCAAAATTAATCCATCTATGCAGGATGACGCTGGGCAACAACAGCAGCGCAGTTAAAATAGGCAAGGAAAGTTACCAAGCGAGGCTTCAGACAAGGTGATTCCTTACCATGCGATTTTTTTAATCTAATTATGAAGAAGATCATTCGAGCTGCTGATCTGAGACAAAGCGGCACAATATTCTATAAGAGTGTTATACTGCTAGCGTATGCTGAAGATACTGATATCATTGGCCATAACATACGTGAAGTCGGTGCAGCATTCTCCAAATTAGAAAATGAGTTGATTCGTATGAGTCTTGCAATAAAAGCAGATAAGACGAAATATCTGGTGTCAACAAACAAACAGTCCCAACAGCGTATTTGCACCAACGTCACTATTGACAACACTTCCTTCGAGGCTGTGAAGGACTTCGTCTACTTCGGATCCAGCATTAAATCCACCAACGATATCAGTAGAGAGATAAAACGAAGGATAGCTCTTGCCAACAGGCGTTACTTTTGGCGTTACTTAGGCAATTAAGAAGCAAAGCCCTCTCTCGACGAACAAAAGTCACACTCTACAAGTCACTAATTATGTCAGTCCTGTTATATGCAGCACAAACCTGGACGTTGAGCAACTCTGATGAAAAGACTTTGGGAGCGTTCGAGAGAAAGATCCTTCGTAAAATCTACGGACCAATCTGCGTCAATGGCGAGTACCGAATACGATAGAATGATGAGCTGTACGAGCTATACGCTGACATCGACATAGCAAAGCGCATAAAAATCGAGTGGCTTCACTGGCTTAGTCATGTTGAGTGGATGGAAGACAACGCTCCAGCGAAGAAAATATTCGATTCGGTACTCAACGGTGGTCAATGCAGAAGAGTACGACAGCATCTCTGTTGGAAGGACCAAGGAGAGGACAACCTGACGAAACTTGGAGTTTCCAGCTGGCGCCAGCAAGCGCAAAATAGAAATGGCTGGCGGAAATTCTTACACCAGATGAAAACCGACTTATGGTTGTAGGCGCCAAATAAGTAAGTAAGTATTTAAAATCCATACTAATTATATCTTAAGTTTAAGAACTTCAAATATTGCACATCAGCTTTGATCTCATATTATAACTTCGGCCCAGTCGAATGTACTTCATTACTACTTTTTGCATGATTTTATATGGGAGGTATGTACAAAATTAACAGATCTTAACAAAACTTTATAGAAAGACTTGACATGTGCCTAGATATAGATGTGTACAAATAATTTAAAAGTATGTTATTATTTTGACCATCACTGTATATTGAAGTTTTAACGCAAAATTTTATTTATAAAAAAGTATTTCATAGCCTTAGGATACACTTTTTATGTTTTCTCTATCTGATTGTTAAAAACATATGATAAATACCGTTACTCAAAACCAACACAAAGTTAAATTTTGTTCGATTCAATTTGCTATGTATTGGTGTGTATCAGCTCCAAGAATAAAAACACGTGTGCTCTTTTTAAGTTTGGTTTTCCGAATGCCTTTTATTTATTTTTCAAATGTGTATAAGATAATTTTAACAAGTATGTTACAAAGTATGAGCAACGCCACATTGGTAGAATTCATAATATTTAACACGCCCCCCTTTAACTCGCCCTTTAAGAAATTGATTTGTTTGGTCAATTTTTCGTAAAGAGTTGATCGAACTTTAAAATGTATTGGCTCATTTTTTTTATTAAGTAAATTGATTTGTGCTCAGCATTAATAGGTATTATGTTGTTCATACTCGTGTGTGAAATTTTTTGAGTAGTGTTGACTAGTTGAAGACCATGGACCGTTAACTTATTATTTTTAAGCATGCAGTTTGACTTTAGTGGGAGAGTTCCAGAACCAATAAGTGTGACTTGAGAAGATTCAAATCCGCAGACTGCGTTCATCCGAGTTGGAAGAGTATCACCGAATATCCATTGATTGGAGCTTTCCATTTGTTTCCATGAAAAACTGTCATGAGTTTCCATTATTTCACAGTTGACCTTACTTGCATTGGTGAATATTTCGACTTCACAGGAATTGATGCCAGACCCATAATTGTACACAGTCTGGGTATTTGGACACAAATATTTATTGCTGGTTATTGTCAAACATAGCTGCAACAAGGTAGAGTTCATTGGTAAATAATTGTCCCGGTGTCGAGAGATGGCCAAGTAATGGGTTGAGATCTTTATTGTGTTGTTGACCACATGTGGAATTGGTAATAAGTTGCATATTTCGAATTCTCTTTGATTGCTCAGTGGAATTCGGATATTAAACAGAATATGATCTTCGGTTAGTCCGGGTACAACCTTCATAAGTTTGTTGAGGGTTAATAAATTGTCTTGATCAGTTGGTAATTGAAGTGTCGAAGGCAAATGGTTTTTAATTTTGATGATCTCCTCTTTAAGTTGGTAAGGTGATAATAATAATGGGTGCATTTTTCCATGATGAATGTCTGTTAATATGTCAAGTATGCCTGCCTGTATTTGTTTGATGTAAGCCCTTAACATAGTGAGTTGAATTGCTAAGGTAGTGAAGATTTAGGTAGTGAGCCCATTGTTTATGTAGTTGCGTAGTGCATCAGTTTGTCCATCCAGCTGTTGAAACCTTGTTGATATTATTTTGTGATCCTTTCCATTATGTTAATTGTTGAGTCAACGATTGAAGATTGGTTTTTAAAAAAAGTTAACAAGTGATCTGTTGATTGTTATACTGTTGATTGTAGATGACATTTCTTCAGCGTTTGTCGAATCTAGTACCCCAAATAAGGCTTTTGCTATGTTTCCAATCGCGATTATTGCTCCTCGCTTCTGTCGTCCCTTTGCAAATAGTTGATTGTTGCTCTGAAGATGATTTATGTCTTGTTCATATTGTTTAACCAGCAAATCAAAATATGTGTGTTTGTTTAATCGTTTACAAAGTTATTTCAAGAATGTACCATTAACAAAGATAGCAAGATTTGTTTTGATTGGTTGTAAATTGAAGAAGGCTATGAGATTCCATTCAGCTGTTACCAACTTTGTTGTGCCAATTCCCTCGAAGTGAATGCTTGGGGTTGAGATAAGCCTTGTTAATGTAATGGGTTCAGCTAGAACCCAAAGCAATGTCCGATTATCCAGCCTCCCGAAATACACTACCTTCAATTGCGTCTTTTAATATATCCTACCACAATTGTGGTGGCATGAGAGGCAAACTCAATAAACTGTTTGTTGAAGCTAAATCTTGTCATTTCAATGTTTTTGTCTTTACGGAAACGTGGTTGAATGACGCTATCAAAAATGAAGAAATTCTAGATAGCAACTGGACAATATATCGGAATGACAGAAACTATGCAAGCGAGGCATAGACAGAACTATCTCGAGGAGGCGGTGTCTTAATTGCCACACATAACTCCTTATCTAGTGAATTGATTGTAACCTGCTCCTCCAAATGCTTTGAGCACAAAATAATCAAAATAAGGCTAGATCAAAAAGCTTCCGTATACATAGGTGTTATTTATATTCCTCCGAATTCAACCCACAATTCCTACAATGAATTATGTGAAATCATAACGTCAATAACAGCTGCGTTAAACGAAGATGATAGAATTATTATTTTTGGAGACTTCAACCGTCCCAATATAACTTTTGTGCACGATGATGATGACAACCATCTCCTTCCAATTAACCTGTCCAATGCGGTCGACTTCGATTTATTAAGTACTTTTTATAGTAATGATTGTCAGCAAGTTGCTCCTGCTCCAAACCGAAACAATCGCTGGCTAGATTTGATTTTTACTAACTCATATGACGAAGTAAAGGTTAGTCCAACCTGTGAGGCTGAGCAGATATTTTCCAATACCCTCCACCATACTGCTTTTACTACTGAGTTATGTACTAACAACATAACTTTTATACAGTCATTCAATAATTCTATTGTATACGATGTCCTCAATGCCGATTACAATAACATTAAAAATGACTTAAATTGTTTGGACTGGAACCACTTGTCTGCACTAGAATTGGACGATGCTGTATCGTCTTTCTATCAAAAAGTCTTTTCTGTATTTGATACTCATGTTCCAAAAATAAAGAAAAAAAATAAACTATCGGAACCGTGGCTTGATTCAAATCTTAGAAATTTGAGAAATCAAAGAAATAAACTTTACAGAGTCATTAAAAATTGCGTCATTGTAAGTGATGAGGTAAAGGTTAGATACGAAGAGCTGTCTAAGGAGTTTTCCATTAAGTCCGAAGAGGCTTATAGGCTTTACACCAATTTAATTGGAGAAAGGATTATTGAAGACCCGAAAAAATTCTTCGATTTTGTAAATATAAAACGGAAATCGACCGGATACCCAAACTTCATGTTTAAAGGCAATGTTACTTCATCTAACTCACAGGAAATTTGTAATCTCTTTGCGGATCATTTTAAAGAAGTCTTTTGTTCAACTACTTCCCAAAATCAACCTACATTTGCCAGTATAACTAGTAGACCGACATTGGTTTGTGAAATAAATATTACATGGAGTGACATAACCAATTCCATTAAAGAATTAGATTCAAATAAATCTCCAGGTCCAGACCTTATACCACCAATTTCACTTGTTCAATGTTTAGACCAATTAATTACGCCGTTACATATGATTTTTAACAAATCCTTGCATACAGGTATATTCCCAACTTTTTGGAAATCTTGTCATCTTACGCCAATTTATAAAAATGGCGACAAGAGATCAGTTGAAAATTATAGGGGTATTGCAATATTGTCAGCAATTCCAAAGCTATTTGAAAAAATTATATGTTCCAAACTCACGAGCATAATTAATCCGTGTTTAAACGAGCAGCAACATGGTTTTCGTAAAGGACGATCAACAACCACAAATCTTGCAATCATGGCATCAGACATTCTTACTAAAATGGAAGAGGGCCACCAAATAGATGCAGTCTATACAGATTTTAGTAAAGCCTTTGATAGTGTTGATCACGAAATCCTAGCTAAGAAACTAGAAAAATTTGGTATATCAGGTACTGTGCTGAAATGGCTCAAGTCTTATCTCTGTGAAAGATCCCAATATGTAAAATTTCAGGGTACTTTGTCTAAAAAGATTGTTGTCTCGTCGGGTGTACCTCAAGGTAGCCATCTTGGCCCACTTCTCTTTAACATATTTATTGCAGACATATCTGAAGTTTTGCATGATGTCCCCCATCTCTTATATGCAGATGACTTAAAATTATACTATAACATTAGATCAGAAGTGGATTCAGTATTCTTACAGAATAAGCTTGTTTCTCTGGAACAGTGGTGTAGTAAAAATAAACTTTATTTAAATATAAATAAGTGCTACGTTATAAGTTTTGCCCGTAAAAACGTAATCACATATAGCAGATACATGCTAAATAAGGTAGAACTTAAAAGGGTCAACCACATAGCAGATCTTGGAATAATTCTTGATAATAAGATGCGCTTTAACCTTCACTACGATCATATCATATCCAGGGCAAACAAAATGCTCGGATTCATAAAAAGACGTGCAAAAGAATTCAAAAACCTTTGGGTAACTAAAACCTTATACTGCACATTAGTACGACCAATCTTAGAATACTGTTGCATAATTTGGAACCCAGCTTTTGTAGTGCATAGTGAAAGGCTAGAATCTATTCAAAGACAATTCTTGCTTTTTGCATTGAGAGACCTATACGATCCTCGTGACTATACAAATTTACCTCCATACGAGAGTAGACTTAAAATCCTCAATTTAATGTCGCTGTCATCAAGGAGAATATTACTTTGCTCATGCTTTACATTCGATGTTATTACTGGTAACATCGATAGCGAATACATCTCGAGCAAGGTACTATTTAATGAACCAATAAGGCGAACAAGGTATACAAAATTGTTAAAAGAATCGCATCACAACACTATTTACGCATTGAACGAGCCCTTGAATAGATGTTGTAAAATATTTAATAATATCAGCGAGCATTATACACCGCCAATATCGAAATTCAGATTCAAGCGTTCTCTTTCCAAATCACTTTCCTTTACATAACTACCCCCTTATTAAACACCAATTCACTTCAGAATCTTCTCCAATTCCTTTTCACCATTCTGACCCCTTTTCTATTTCCTTGATCTAGCATTTGTAGAAAAATTGTAAATCAAAAATTTTAATGTTAAATAAGTAAAACACCGCATTGTAATATTAACTCTATTCTCCCATATCCAAATGCCTCTTCTTACATTGCCGTCTACCACCCATACCTAAACAAAATTTAGTTGTTCTCCCACTCAGCTTTCCATCTTAATAATATTTTAGCATAGTATTAAAAATTAGTACATATTTTTACTATGTGTATAAAATCTGTTAGTATGTAAGCTTAGTATATAAGTTCCCCCTTCGTTCTTCTTCTTGTCTTTTCTTTTTGACGTGTTTTTGAAAATGTGTCGATGCATGTGGGCGGATTACGCCCACTGAGAATTGCATATCTTCTACACCTAAAACAAGGAAAGAGAAGAGAAAAACAAAAAATTAAAAAAAAAAAATTAAAAATAAATACAACAACAACCTGTTAGAAAAATAAGTTAGAATAAGTATATTGCCTTGTTTGGCTAAATAAATAAATAAACAATTGGTAAAAGCAATAAACAATATTGCAACATAGTTTCAGTAGAGAATTTTCTTCTTTTAGATGGAATATTTTGAATATTTCTATCTGCTTCGTGTCTTTTTATGCTTGTTGTCGGTTCTTCTTGAGTAGGTAGTGAAGCCAATCGGTGATAAGGACATTTCCAGATCCCTGATGAAGTTTTTACCTTTGCTACTCTAACAAAACCGTCGTCTCCTTTGTACGTCTTAATAATTCTGCCTAATGTACATTTTAATGGAGGAATGTTGTCTTCCTTGATTATTACTAAAGTGTGAAGTACAATACTTGGGGATCGACTTCTCCATTTTGATCTTTGCTAACTGATAGAAGTATTCAGTAAACCATCATTTCCAGAATTCTTGTTTGAGATTAGTCACCATTTTTCACCTTGTTGAAAAACTGGTATCCATGGTTTTAGCCGTAACGTCTATCGGTGTGGTAAGAGCTTCTCTGATAAGAAAATGCCCCGGTGTAAGTGCTGTTAGGTCATTTAATCAGATCAGATAACATTTGCCTTATTGGTCTTGAGTTAAGAATGACTTCAACTTCAACTACCACGGTCTCAAATTCTTCGTATGTCAGCGATGCAGATGATACACTTCTTGATAAAAAATACTTTGCAGATCTTACCGCGGTCTTCCAAAGCCCTTCAATATGAGGTGCCCGTAGATGATCAATGTTGAACTTTATGCCCTTAATGCTGCATTATTTGATAACACAGTGTGTAATTTTTTAAGTCATGACAAAGTAACCATATACGGACACCACTACGTGATAAAAGATAAAAAAAAGACCCCTGTCTCGCAGTTTTGCCCAAAGTCCTCCAGGTTTTTTTTTTGTTGGCCCCCAAAGAAGTGGGGCCCTGGTGTCATTTTTGGAAAAAAGTGATAATTTTCTCAAGCTCATTTCTTGCAAACCGTTTGGAATTTTGATTTACTCTCTGAGGCAAGCTACTCTGAGGTAGCTCTTGTCAGAAAGAACAAAAATTTTCAACATATAAAATCAAAAAAACTTCATCTTCAAGGTCAAAATCGCTAAACACTTTAAAAAATGCAATTTTTTTTACATTTTTCCCCCTGTTCAGGTCCATAGGTAGCAAACCGTTCAAAATTCAAGGAAACAATGAACTACAAAAATGAACCTAAAATCTCAATAAACAACTTTTTAGAACATATGAACTTCCTAGGAATGATTCTTAACACCGTTTAGGTAGCGCTTAGGTAGCCGCAAAAGTATAAAATTTCCCGAACATTTTTTAATTTCATTTGTTTTTTCTTTACTTCAACATTGAGATACTATAATGCCTTCTCCCGTAAGTGAAAAGGCATGTTGCAGGTTTCATTGTTACACTATTACTGATTTTATTAATCTTAGTAATTAGACATTTAGAGTTAGGGTTGTAACAAAGAGTAGTAGCATGGATATTTAGTAATAATGATTCAGTGTTGTAGGGATTAGTAGTCTCAGCAGGGATGTCACAACAATACTATGCTATCTATTACAAAAATTATAAAAAAAAATATTCGTATTATGTTTATAATGTTGATGGTCCTGGACTTGCAAATCGAACTCTCTTAAGTTGTGGATCCAAATCGTCGTCCGAATCTGACTCTGATTCAGAACTTATGGTGTCCACAGGCACGTTACTTCCAGACTGCCCTCCATTATCAGCTTTTTCTTCTTTTCAAATAGTCGAATGCGTTTGGACAATTTAAAACGGCCACTTCGATGGATTTTTTAACAATTCCCAATTTTATGTGGAGCGGTGGCAGCAAGATGTCTTGAGTATTGTCTACGCAAACGTAGTCTATTAAAGGTGCATTCCTCGGTTTATGTTGTTTCATTTGTTCCTCCACACTTTCTCTTGGTCTCCACGAATTACATTGGTATTGATTCAGAGGTGAGCGCGAATCCCAATTACAAAGAAAACAGGAATGGAGGGGTCGACACATGCAACAACACTGCTTTCAAGCTTGAAACAGAACCATCAATAAATAATCTCCACTCACTAGCGATGTAGTTCATTCCCATTTTTACCACCAAAGCTTTTACATCGTTGCAGTAAGCGAACGAATTGTCATCATTTAGAGTGTAGAGGCTCTGAAATTTAGCTTGCCGTTTGCGGTACGCCGTAGAGTTCACATTACCATGTGTGAGTTTTCTTTGCTTTAAAAACGCTGTCAAAAATATGGCAAGTCGCTGCGATAGTCCTAATATGGCCACAATGAAATCCATTTCCATTTGTGTTATTAGTTGTGGTCCATCTCTTCCCTGTTGGGGCTCATAATCGGTTTCAATGATCTTCATAAGAAACACCACTTGCCCTAGTCATTCCTGTACATTCTGTACTACGATCTGGAGTTGGCTGCCTTGGTGATACAAAATTTTCAGGTGCAAGCACTGGTAGTGTGGCTGTTACAGTTTTGTTCCTCTCAGCATATCAATTTAGACCACATGTGTAATTTACGCAACTAAATTAAATACATAGCAACTGGTCTCATCATGATCACATGGGAGATTAATCCAGTTTACCGGCTTACAATACTTCATACTAGGTTTGCCTCCACTCAACCATGCCATGAGATAGTTATAACATTGGCGATACACTGTATAAGGTGTGTAATTATACTGGTCAAGTCTTCTTCGTCGAAAAACAACTTATATGGTCTCTTAAAATCACTAGTTAAAAGATTCTTTTCCTTTTGAAATTTTGTAGAATTTTTTTTTCTGATTTGATGACCGCAAACGTAGCAAAATTAATCAATATTTTCACACTGCATATTGAAATTGTCAGTTGCCAATGTTGTGTGTGAATTATGCTGTAGCACTTTCACTTTTTTACTTTAACTTTCACTTTTTCACTTTCACCGCTGAGCTCTCGTTGACGTAGCGCTGTGTAATGCCTCGATGTGAGCGTCGTGTCGCTTTTATATTGTGTGCTGTGTCCCTTGTTGCGTGTGCTGCTGCCGTGGGTGCGTGATCGCGTGATACCTAAGCGCTACCTAAACGGTGTTAACCCTTGGACAAACACATGGTTCTGGCGAGGCATATTTCATTTTTGAGCGTTAATTTAACATACAAGACATTAAACATGACAAGATCTACAATGTGAATTCAATGCAGATGTTTGCTTCCAGGTAGTTGTTTGATAGTTTGGGCACTGGAACTCACCCACCAGCTTGAGAATTTTTATCGGAATGCACTTACTATCAGTGAAGGTACAGTGCACTCACACACTCGGCCTCCTGACTGACAATTATTTACGTTCAAAGTTTTGAAATCAACATTTTTTTTAAGAAATCGCTTATTTTCTTACACTTCAATTGTTTTTAAGCGAAATTTTGGCTCCCAGAAAGTACTTTAGTTAGAAAAACCTCATTATCTCCGGTCTTAGAAAGGTTAATGCGGAGTATTATACCTTAAAAAAAGCTTGATGTGTTGTCTTTTACTGAGTCTAGGAAGAAATAAGTTTACTAGGGCTGTTTTTTGAGAAAACCAGATTTTTATTAAAAAAGTGAGGTGAAAAAATCTTTTTTTTTTTTAATTTGCCCCAATGAGTTAATAAAAATTAACATATTTATATAAGTAAAGTTTTTCATTGGCCACATATGAAGAATAAAACTAGATTTGGTACTGTTAGACCGAGCCGTGTAGTTTATTTCAATATTAAAAGCAGACTAAATTCTAAAATACAAAAGTATTAAGGCTAGACTTAAATAAAAGACTTTAAATGCTGATCTTGCATTTACTGCAGAATGTTGAACTGCTGATCTTGCGCCTCGTGTGTGGTGTTGGGTAACTGTTGCACTATTTGTTGAAACCGCTGATCTTGCGCCTCGTGTGTGGAGTTGGGTAACTTTTGCATAAAACGGTAATAAGGTCAACGGCCGCTGTCGCTAGGCGATCGTGTTAACACCTCCCTCGCTTAAGTGATGGCCGTCCTCGGGCTTCCTGAAACTGTCGATCACGATCTTGAGGGATTTTTTCGTTTGTCTTCTTCTTCGTTGTTGGTATAGCTTGAGGAGTGCGTAGCAGCCAATTATAATGACAACTGTTGCTAGGCCGGATAAGAGGGGTTTTGTTGCTAATTTCTCCTCGACATCCCCGATATAATTTAAGTTCTCTACTCTCATTCTTTGGAGGTATGGTAGACTTAGTATCTCGTTATGGCTGGTTGTGTTCAGAGCAGCCATCGCGGCTGACCCTGGTGATGTCTTCAATACCCCATCTCGATTCATGTATGAGGACCCATTGATGCAAATTTCCTCGTTGAAAGTTAGGATAAGGTACCAGTGACCGTCCTGTTAGGACCGTTGGTGGAAGTTGTAACGGCGGAGTTCTCGTTGATTATAATGATGCCATCATCGACGACTACTAGCGGTTCAAGGTGACTTGGTCTAGTACTGCAACTAGCGATATTGCCAGTGTGAAGTTGTTGAGCGCATGTAGGGTGATTCAGTTCTTGACAAAATGTTGTGTAAGCGTCGCGGTGCAGGTTCCGATACCCAGTACTCGGCTGCCACATTCGGCAACATTGTTGTATTCGGAGAAGTGCAAGATAGTCCCGTTACGCTGGACTGGGAATAATGTTACCTTTTTACACTCTAACTTAGGTATTGGATATTTAATAAGAAAATGTAAAATCTTATTATCTAATAAAACCTTAATATAAGATACTTCCATAAGATCTGTTATACTAATATTTGTAGAACGCATGACAATTACATTTTTTATATCTTCAGAGTCCAAAATTGTGGGGTTTATTATTTTAATCTTTGCAAGAGTAATGGTTGGCATAAAATTTTCAAGTTCGGAAATCATTATTCTGTTTTTAGCTAAGAGTGAATCATATAAAATGAAAGTGTCAATTTGTTTTGTTTTCGAGTTTTCAATTATCTTGTTGACTGCATAGGTTATTTTGTTAATCTGTTCCTGTGTCTTTGAGTTTATAGTTACCTGTCTGTTTTCGGAATTTATAAGTTCTTGCTGTCTAAATTTTAGTTTTTCAAAGTCATCGAAGTCTGTGGTTCCTGCGATTACTTTGAGTGCGGTTCCCAAGAGGTTGATACTTCTAGCGTGTCGATGGTGCACGTTCAGGGTTGCCAAGAGGGTGTTGATGTGTTCAACATCAGCGTCAAGTAGCTTTCTCATGTGTGACAGAGGGAAATGATTTGTGAGCTGTTTAGTCTCACTTGCCATTGCTGAATATGATTCAAGGTTGGTGGAATGTTTAAAATAATCGAAGCCCTGCCAGATTGTTACATCCCCGTCTGAGATTGGAATGTAATCCGCGTTGGAGTAGTCCGTTATTTTTGCCGCTATCACTTGAACAAAAAGTATCCCTATATAGAACCTAAAATATAAAAAGAAAGGTGAAACCCCAAGATTAATCAGCTTAGAAGAAAGAGAGGGAAAAAAAGAAAGAGGGAAGAAAGAAAAAAAAAATAAGACTGGAATGCTCATCTAAGATTGTCCTTATGACCACCCTCCCTTTAATAAGAACCGTGGTTCCCAAATCAGCTTCTATTTTCTCTTCAGCATACAATGGCGTTAATTTGTTTCCTAGTCTTCTGTTCGATTTTACGAGAACACGCTCTCCCACCTCGAACAACCTGTTTTGTCGGGAAGGATTGTTCCTTTCAAGTTGAGCCTGTTGAGCCTGTTGAGCCTTTTCGATCTTTTCCATTATTACTTTTCTAGTTTCCTGGGGTGTGGCCTGGATTATGTCTATAGGTCTTTTGCCGGTTACTGAGTGAATCGATCGGTTGTACTCAACTGTGGTCATCAGTATTAGATCTATCACGCCGTCTATTTTGTTTTCCAGTTTTAGCCACCTTGCAATCTCCAAAAGAGTGCTATGGAGCCTTTCGACTTGCCCATTTAAAGTGCTGTGAAGTGGGGGCGCATTCACCACGTCAATCCCGAATTGATTTTTTAGTAGGGAAGAAATGGTTTCTGAATTGAAGGATGCTTCATTATCGCAATAGATTATCTTTGTGTTCGTGAAAATGTTCATTAACTGTAGAATTGGAATTGGTTAATGTCATTTATTGTACGTGATGGTATGGGTTGAACGACTGCGAACTTTGAAAACTTGTCAATGCAAGTAAGAAAATATTTTTTCCCGTCCAAAAAGGCATGAATATGTTGCCGTGGTAGTGCATCGGCCACGTAGTTTTCCCTCCCAGGTTTGTAGAAGATTTTTGCATTGTGGTCTTCCACAAATGCTTTCCATCGCTTAAAATTTGGGTTCGAATGTCTTTCGGAGACCGCAAACGTAAGCGGCTGATGATCGGTGAAGATATCTAGATCTTTAACCCCATAAAGGTAATTTCTCAGGTTTTTGAGAGCCCATACGGTTGCTAAAAGTTTACGTTCATTGGAGGCGAGATTTAGTTCGTTATCTTTTAGGGTTCTCGAAATCATTGTTATTGGTCTTTTATTTTGAAAGAGGACCGCCCCTAGCCCTGACGCTGAAGCATCCGTCGTAAGATCGAACGGCTTCTGAAAGTCTGGGTAAAGTAGGGTGACATCTTCTGATGCCAGAATTTCTTTGAGCTTGTTGAAGGCTTGGGCCTGTTTTTCATAGAGATTTATTATTACTTTTTTTGAATGGTTCGCACTAATTTTACCGTTATCACCTTTAAGTATATCAGTTAGGGACTTCGCCAAGGACGCGAGGTCTTTGATGAAACAACGAAGTAGCTAGTAGTAGTAGTAGTAGCTTGCCAACCCGAGAAACGACCTGACATTGAAGAGTGTAGAGGGTTGTTCATAATTGCGAATAGCTTCTACCTTGCTAGGACTTGTTCTTATACCCTCGCCAGATACGACAAATCCCAAGCATTCCACGCTTTCTTTAAAGAAGTGTGATTTTTCACGAGCGACTCTCATATTTGCTTGATATAATGCCCTTAAGACCCATTCTATATGTTGGATATGGTCTTTCGCGTCTTCAGAGAAAATTATTACGTCATCAACGTAAACGTAGCATGTTTTTCCTATTTGTTCTCTGAGAACATCATCGATGGCTCGCTGAAAAATGCTGGGGGCATTTTTCAAACCAAAAGGAAGCCTATTAAATTCATATTTCCCGTTACCTACGGAAAAAGCCGTTTTCTCCCTGTCACGTTCAGCGAGAGATATTTGGTGGAACCCTGACTTTAGGTCCAGAGTTGTGAAGTACCTAGCTTTTCCCAAGTTTGATAGTATTACCGAAATGTTTGGGATCGGATACTTGTCGTCTATAGTTTTTTGGTTTAGTTTCCGAAAATCTATGACGAGACGCTTTTTGATATTACCGTATTCGTCTCTTCCTTTTTTATCAACAACCCAAATGGGGTTGTTGTAAGGTGAACGGGATGGGCGTATTATGTCCTTTTTTAATAAGTCATTTATATCACTATTTACAAAATCAGCAACGCCCATAGGGTAGGGGTACAGTTTTGAGTAAACTGGGTCGTCAGTATCTGTTCGGATAGTTGCGACAATGTTCGTGTTGAAGGGTAGGGACTCGTTCGGGTCTGCAAAGACGCCAGACAATTTCCGTATGACTTTGTGAAAAATGTTTTTTACTGTTTGGGGTGCTTCCAAATCTTCTACTTGTGTGAAATTAACATCGACACATTTGAAAAATTGTATCTCCTCAGATCCGGTGTTGGTTCTGAGAGTTTTATTCTTAAAATCTAATGTTGACCCCGTCTGTGTTAACAAGTCAAGGCCAATTATGCCATCAAATGTTGATAGCGTAGGTAAAATAAAAAATGTGCTATTGGTGTCGAACAAACGGACAATGCACTTTTCCTTAATGTTATCAAATCCATGGATAGACTTTACGATGAAAGGTTCTTCCACAGGAATTTTACGTTTAAGTTCTGTTAATGGCTTTATGTAATTTTTAGACGCTCCTGTGTCCACTAACAGTTTAATCGTTCTCCCTGCTATACTTCTATTTATGAATGGTAGCAGGGAGTTTTGTCTAAAAAATTTATTTGATCATGCCCCTGGAGGTGATCAACTACTGCCAACGCTTTTGATTCGGCTAAGCTTTGATAATCAGATTCCTCTTGATCTACGGGAGGGTTATTCTGGAAGAGATTATTCACCCTTTGATGCTTTGGGCCTGTAAATCTAGTATTACCGCTAAGTGGCCTTTTCATTGTTTGGCCTAGATTATGATTGGTATAGTATTGCGCCGAGGCCTGGTTGTGGCCGGCCATAGCCTGATTATGAAACTGATTTCGACCGTGGATTTGGCCAGGACTATTCGACTGGAACTGAGTGGGCTGTCTGAATCGTTGTGAAGAGTCAACTTCCATTGGCTGTACCGGGCCTAAGTTTTGTGGAGTCCTACCTCCAGTATTCTGTTGTCTAAAAAAATGCGGATTTTTTCGTATATTGCCTGTCTGATTATCATTCGCAATGTTTTTTTCTTTGTTTTGCTGTCTCTGTTCCCCACGCTGTGTCGTGTCCTCTATTCAACCTCTGTTCAACCTCTGTTCAACCTCCTGAGCTAGTGCTAGCGCTGTCGGTAAATCGGCTGGTCTCGCCGCAAAAAGTATATCACTCAATGCTTTCCTAGTTCCCGAAATGAAGACTCTAAGTGCGTCCGCCCTATACTTCTCATTCAAAGATGCAGTAATAGTTTTTTCATATGTCATAATTGTTTTGTTCGTGAGGAGTGTTAGTTTTCGCTCTACTTCGTCATAATATTGTAGAATCGTCATACTACCCTGGCGAAGAGTTGACAGCTACTTACTTGCTTAGGTGGTCGTAACAACCCGTGTCCGGGTTTCAGTCGACCTCATCAGCTCTAGCCAGGCGCCTCTGCTTTGCGCGCGCCTTCTCCAATCGGATACACCAAGCGATGGAAATAAGTCTGAGAGTTGACAGCTCTTGCTCTATTATATAAATTGGTCGCTTGCCCGAGTACGTAAAGTCAAGGCGGCTAATAATTGCCTTAAAGTTAAGGACAGTATTGAAAGAGGAGAGCACTATATCAGCAGAGCCTTTGATTTTATTTCTAATGATTGCTACTGCCTGGTAGTGTTTTGAACTACCATTGTGACTTTCAAATAATTTGTACGCGGTGTGCGCCGCTTGTCTCCAAGATACGTAACTTTCTTGTTTACCTTCAAAGTCCGGCAGCGATTTTATAATGTCTAATGATTCGTCACATGATGTCCCTGGAGTTATTTCTACGTCCTTGTACGTTTCCAACTTGTGTTGTCACTGTCAAGGTTGTCAAACGTTCGTTAAGACCTGCTATAGTTTGTTCAAAATTAGCCCTCTGTACGGTAAGTGCGCTACTAACTGCACCCTCTATCAAATCCATTAACTGCGCTGGTTCCATTTTGTTTTTTCTGTCACTTTTCCTTGACCACTAATTGGTGTTACTACTGTTATCGCTTACTCTCTTCTCAGTAGTAAGTTTTTTGAAGAAAAATTCATGACTTTGTTCGTCGTCACTCATGAAATTATTTGAAAAAAGGAAAACAATTGACAGAGAATTGACACTAACACTTTATATTTTAGTTATAGATTAAAAAAAAAATTTAGTATTAAGATTTCGTTATACCAGTGATTAAAAATGTGAGAAAAAAAAATTGTATTTTTGCAAAGATTTAAGTTGGCGGTTTTTTTCGCAAAATTTTTTGGTTTGATTGAGAGAAAAAATTGTCATAAATTCTACTCACATTTCGTTATTTTTTTATTCTTATCTAAATAAGTCTGCTTTCTGTGGTCCGCTGGTGAATCTTTCAGGGCACTGTTGCTGCTATTATTTGGTTGACTGCGACGTTAGTTGCTCCTGTTGTTTTTTATTTTTTATTAGCTTGTTGATAAGTTGCAATTTTTGTTATCTTTTCAGAGTTTTTTGTATTTTTATTTTTTTCGATTATTTTTCCGGTGCGACGTTAGCTGCTGCCGTTGTTTTTTTTATTTTTTATTTTTTAATTGCTTGTTGATTTTCAGGAAATTGCTTGTTGATTTTTGCACTGCAATTTTTGTTATCTTTTCAGAGTTTTGTGTATTTTTATTTTTTCGATTATTTTTCCGGTGCGACGTTAGTTGCTGCCGTTGTTTTTTTATTTTTTAATTGCTTGTTGATGCACTGCAATTTTTGTTATCTTTTCAGAGTTTTTTGTATTTTTATTTTTTCGATTATTTTTCCGGTGCGACGTTAGTTGCTGCCGTTGTTTTTTTATTTTTTATTTTTTAATTGCTTGTTGATGCACTGCATTTTTTATTATCTTTTCAGAATTTTTGTAGTATTATTTTTCCGGTTCGAGTTATAGTTGGGCGCCAGTAAAGTTTTTCATTGGCCACATATAAAGAATAAAACTAGATTTGGTACTGTTAAACCGAGCCGTGTAGTTTATTTCAATATTAAAAGCAGACTAAATTCTAAAATACAAAAGTATTAAGGCTAGACTTAAATAAAAGACCTTAAATGCTGATCTTGCATTTACTGCAGAATGTTGAAACTGCTGATCTTGCGCCTCGTGTGTGGTGTTGGGTAACTGTTGCACTATTTGTTGAAACCGCTGATCTTGCGCCTCGTGTGTGGAAATGGGTAACTTTTGCATAAAACGGTAATATAGGTCAACGGCCGCTGTCGCTAGGCGATCGTGTTAACATATACAGATTTATAGCGTTTTCAAAGGTCTTCTCAATGATATCCATCTCAACCAAATCGTATAAGAAATGGGTGAGATATAAGCGATTATATACTCAAGCTATATAGTTTAGTTTAGTTTAGTTTAGTTTATTGTCTATAAATTTTTACAATTTTTTCAGACAAGCAGACAATAAAAATTAAAATAAGTAAATTAGTTATAATAAAGATCAAACGCATGCATAAATTAATTTTTAGAGTAAGAAAAATCAATACATATTTTTGAATTCCGTAAATTAAACTCACTTAAACATCTATTCATAGGTTCATATAACAAATAGTTTGATCTACAAAAGTTAATTTTAAAATAATTAAATTTCCGTAGATTTCTATTAGGACATTGAAATTTATTAAGCCAAGCAAATAGGGACAATCAATAATTCCACAGACAATGTCATATAAAAATACGAGTGAATGAATTCTCGTCTCATTTCCAACGACTTCAAGTTCAATAACAAACATCGAGCATTATATGATGGTAGCGGTTCAACAAAGTTTAAAGATCTTAAAGCGAATTTCAAAAATTTCTTTTGAATACGCTCAATTCTCATTATATGAACCATGTAATAAGGGTTCCATATAAAGGAAGCATATTCAAGACGCGACCTTACAAAAGCCATAAAAAGATTTTCCAAAGTGTAGGGATCAGAAAAATTTGAACAATTCCTTCTCACGAAAGCATATACCGAATATGATCGCGAAAGTGTGCACGTTAAATGTTGAACAAAAGAAAAACTTGATTCTAAAATAACACCTAAATCTTTGATCTCATCGAAGTAGATACAATATGTTCGTTCTGGATCAGGAGGAGCGAAGGAGCAAGCCGATGACGTCATGCCCGCACCCCAGCGCCATCTAGTGGGGGCTTTTTTTGCTCAAATGTGCAAAGGTGTATGTCTTTGCTAAAAGCTATTATGGTGTATGTCTTTGCTAAAAGCTATTATGGTGTATGTCTTTGCTAAAAGCTATTATGGTGTATGTCTTTGCTGTAAGCTTTTAAAAATTTGCAAGTTTGGTGTATGTCTTTGCTTTATTTATACTTTTAAATTAGCAAGTTTGGTGTATGTCTTTGCTAAAAGCTATTATGGTGTATGTCTTTGCTAAAAGCTATTATGGTGTATGTCTTTGCTAAAAGCTATTATGGTGTATGTCTTTGCTGTAAGCTTTTAAAAATTGGCAAGTTTGGTGTATGTCTTTGCTTTATTTATACTTTTAAATTGGCAAGTTTGATGTATGTCTTTGCTTTAAACTTTTTTAAATTAACAAGTTTGGGGTATTTCTTTGCTTTAAGCGTTGGTCATAATTTTATACGCTATATTGTCGGTAGTGGTAGTCAAGCGAGTTCTTATCAGTGTTTGCATGTTTTGTTTTTTTTCTTAACCCTCGCATTAGTTATAGCAATGACTCAAAAAATAAATATATATTTATAAGACTTCTAACGTAGACTGCGTGGTGGCATACTTATCAGAGTTCGCATGAGTAAACGAAATACATAGCAACCAAGAAGTTTCTAGAAGCTTCGAGATGCAGAAACGTCGAGAACATTTTAGAAGTTGACAACATCACAAAAAAAAAAAAAAAAATTTTTTTTTAAGTCAAAGGTGTTAAGTCTCAAGCTTCATGGTGTGAGAGAGAGAGAGAGAGAGAGAGAAAAGGAGAGAGAGAGAGAAAGGGAGAGAGAGAATTTAATAGTAAGAGAGAGAAAGGGAGATAGCAAATAGCGCGATCCTATACAAAGAATACTTCAGAATCAACCTAACCTAAGCCAATGCCAAGAAGAGTCAGGAAGTTTCTAGAAGCTTCGAGATGCAGAAACGTCGAGAACATTTTAGAAGTCGACTTATATTATTGTATGCCGATGACGTCACCCATACCCATCCTGGTACGGATTTTAATTTTATTTCATTTCAATTTCAATACTAATTTCAAGGTTAAAGTGATAAGAGCCAAGCTTTATAGTAAGCGCACTCATAACCCGCAAGTTCAAGATAAGGCAGCAATGGACAAGTTCAAACATGTTTTTTGTGTTACTTCTAAAATAAATAAACAATTTTTACGGTCAAGTGCAAGCGCAAAAAAAGAAGATAAGAATTTAAAGTTGATATGTCAAAAACTAAGCTAAGCTAACCTAAGCTAATATAAGCTAAGGCTGCGTTTATAGTGAACGCCCATAATCGGCTGCTTTTTTATAATGGTTCTTGTTGTTATTGTTCTTACTGTTGCTATTGTTGTTCTTACTTATGTTGTTGTTTTTGTTGTTGTTGTTGTTCTTGTTCTTGTTGTTGTTCTTACTGTTGTTGTTGTTCTTACTCTTGTTGTTGTTGTGGTTGTTGTTGTTGATGAGGCTGTTTTACTAATAAAAATAGGCAATCTAAAGTTACTAAATAAATAGCTAAACTTCTTTATTAAAATATTATTTATATTAATTACACCACATTTTGAGCCCAATTTGGTCACATCTGTTGATAACCAAGATAAGCTATGGAAGCTACGTTCAATTACGGACCATCTCAAGTCAAATATGTTGAAGAACTATCACCCAACACAACATTTATCTTACGATGACAATGGACGACACGGTTGCAAGCAGTTTTTTAAAGGTAAACCAATCGGCCAAACGGTTACATGTTAAATTTTGACATATATCAAGGCAAGAACCCACGTTGTACCAATCCATATGATGAACGATTCGGAAAATGTGCAGCACCACTTATAACTATGATCGACGACTTTCAGATGATTTGAAAGGCCTTATTGAATATTTCATTCATATTGAATTATTGTTTGATTGATTATCGATATTGTGATTGATTGATTGATTATCGATCAGTTTTAGCCGGTAGCTGTTGAACAGTACAGACCAGTTTTAGCAGGTAGCTGTTGAACAGTACAGACCATTTTAGCCGGTAGCTGTAGAACAGTACAGACCATTTTAGCTGGTAGATGTAGAACAGTACAGATCAGTTTTAGCCGGTAGCTGTAGAACAGTACAGACCAGTTTTAGCTGTTATCTGCTAAACTGGTCTGTACTGATCAACAGCAACTGCTAAAACTGGTCTGTACTGTTCTACAGCTACCGGCTAAAATGGTCTGTACTGTTCTACATCTACCAGCTAAAATGGTCTGTTCTGTTCAACAGCTACCTGCTAAAACTGGTCTGTACTGTTCAACAGCTACCGGCTATAACTGATCGATAATCAATCAATCAATCACAATATCGATAATCAATCAAACAATAATTCAATATGAATGAAATATTCAATAAGGCCTTTCAAATCATCTGAAAGTCGTCGATCATAGTTATAAGTGGTGCTGCACATTTTCCGAATCGTTCATCATATGGATTGATACAACGTGGCTTCTTGCCTTGATATATGTCAAAATTTAACATGTAACCGTTTGGCCGATTGGTTTACCTTTAAAAAACTGCTTGCAACCGTGTCGTCCATTGTCATCGTAAGATAAATGTTGTGTTGGGTGATAGTTCTTCAACATATTTGACTTGAGATGGTCCGTAATTGAACGTAGCTTCCATAGCTTATCTTGGTTATCAACAGATGTGACCAAATTGGGCTCAAAATGTGGTGTAATTAATATAAATAATATTTTAATAAAGAAGTTTAGCTATTTATTTAGTAACTTTAGATTGCCTATTTTTATTAGTAAAACAGCCTCATCAACAACAACAACCACAACAACAACAAGAGTAAGAACAACAACAACAGTAAGAACAACAACAAGAACAAGAACAACAACAACAACAAAAACAACAACATAAGTAAGAACAACAATAGCAACAGTAAGAACAATAACAACAAGAACCATTATAAAAAAGCAGCCGATTATGGGCGTTCACTATAAACGCAGCCTTAGCTTATATTAGCTTAGGTTAGCTTAGCTTAGTTTTTGACATATCAACTTTAAATTCTTATCTTCTTTTTTTGCGCTTGCACTTGACCGTAAAAATTGTTTATTTATTTTAGAAGTAACACAAAAAACATGTTTGAACTTGTCCATTGCTGCCTTATCTTGAACTTGCGGGTTATGAGTGCGCTTACTATAAAGCTTGGCTCTTATCACTTTAACCTTGAAATTAGTATTGAAATTGAAATGAAATAAAATTAAAATCCGTACCAGGATGGGTATGGGTGACGTCATCGGCATACAATAATATAAGTCGACTTCTAAAATGTTCTCGACGTTTCTGCATCTCGAAGCTTCTAGAAACTTCCTGACTCTTCTTGGCATTGGCTTAGGTTAGGTTGATTCTGAAGTATTCTTTGTATAGGATCGCGCTATTTGCTATCTCCCTTTCTCTCTCTTACTATTAAATTCTCTCTCTCCCTTTCTCTCTCTCTCTCCCTTTCTCTCTCTCTCTCTCTCTCTCTCACACCATGAAGCTTGAGACTTAACACCTTTGACTTAAAAAAAAATTTTTTTTTTTTTTTTGTGATGTTGTCAACTTCTAAAATGTTCTCGACGTTTCTGCATCTCGAAGCTTCTAGAAACTTCTTGGTTGCTATGTATTTCGTTTACTCATGCGAACTCTGATAAGTATGCCACCACGCAGTCTACGTTAGAAGTCTTATAAATATATATTTATTTTTTGAGTCATTGCTATAACTAATGCGAGGGTTAAGAAAAAAAACAAAACATGCAAACACTGATAAGAACTCGCTTGACTACCACTACCGATAATATAGCGTATAAAATTATGACCAACGCTTAAAGCAAAGAAATACCCCAAACTTGTTAATTTAAAAAAGTTTAAAGCAAAGACATACATCAAACTTGCCAATTTAAAAGTATAAATAAAGCAAAGACATACACCAAACTTGCCAATTTTTAAAAGCTTACAGCAAAGACATACACCATAATAGCTTTTAGCAAAGACATACACCATAATAGCTTTTAGCAAAGACATACACCATAATAGCTTTTAGCAAAGACATACACCAAACTTGCTACTTTAAAAGTATAAATAAAGCAAAGACATACACCAAACTTGCAAATTTTTAAAAGCTTACAGCAAAGACATACACCATAATAGCTTTTAGCAAAGACATACACCATAATAGCTTTTAGCAAAGACATACACCATAATAGCTTTTAGCAAAGACATACACCTTTGCACATTTGAGCAAAAAAAGCCCCCACTAGATGGCGCTGGGGTGCGGGCATGACGTCATCGGCTTGCTCCTTCGCTCCTCCTGATCCAGAACGAACATATTGTATCTACTCATCGACAAATTTAAGTTGAATACTTCTAATATAATAAGTAGATGAAAAATCTTTTTTAGTTTTAGCAAAAGAAATGTGATAACATTTATTTATATTTAGAAATAGGCAATTTCTCAAGAACCAATTAAAAACACAATTCAAGTCTAACTGCAATAAATAGACATCAAAACTATTATGAATAGTCTTAAATATTTTTAAATCATCTGCGTACAATAAAAGATTTGAAAAAGAAAAACATGAACTAATGTCATTTATAAATAGAATAAAAAATAAAGGTCCTAGTATGCTTCCTTGTGGCACGCCCGAAGTTGCTTTAAATTTGAAGGATCTAGCATTTTCCAGCTCCACATAACACAAACGATCGGCCAAATAGGATCTTATCCAACTCAAAAATTTAGAATGAAAACCGATACATTCAAGTTTTGCAATCAATAAGCTATGAGACACCTTATCGAACGCCTTCGCGAAGTCGGTGTATATAGTATTGACTTGAAAACCATCAGCAAGTGCAGACAAAGAAGAATTTGTGAAAACGGCCAAATTCGTCGTTATTGATCGACCACTAACAAAACCATGTTGTGCTGGTGATATTACATTTCTTAAAGCATAATTGACCTTGATAATGTTTTCAAAAAGTTTAGCCGTGTTGGATAGTTTCGATATTGGCCGATAATTTGTGGCATCATTTTTACGCCCACTTTTAAAAATAAATAAATTATAAAAGTGCCAGAGTGCAACGATTTATTAAAAAATCAATAATAATCGCTTCGCAAGAGAAATTGCGCATTTTTTTAAGAAAAACATTCAGACAACCCATCAATATCCGATTTCATTGAGCTTTTCATACTATCAATACCTTTAATAACATCCTGTTCTAACAGAGAAATCTCGCCTATATTAATAGTGTTACCAAACTCAAATTAAGATAAAACATCAAGAGAATCAAAATCACTATCATCCTCGTAATTGGACTTAAAGAAATCGGCAAACAGATTGACAGAATCTTGAATATTATTTAAAATTTTAGAATTGAAAGTTAAAGTAGAAGGAATAAATGAGTTGTTATTCTTCGCCTGAACAAAACGCCAAAAGACCTTCGGATTGGATTTAATATTTTGTTCGATTGAAAGAATATGCTGTCTGTATAAGAACTTATTCAAAAAATCAAATTCGCGCAAAATACAAATATTTGTCCTGATACAAAGTATTCTTCGTAGCCTTGAAAAGATTATAAAATTTGTTTCTTTGATTTTTCAATCTCTTCAGACCTTTCGTATACCAAGGTAATTTATGGATTTTTTTTTGGCAAATACGGAACATTTTGTTTGAGAACACTATTGATTGTCTCTATAAAAACTTCAAAACAGGCGCTGTGTCTCTAGTGTCAAATGAATCTAACCAATAAACGCAATTTATCACATAATTAATTAAGTGAAAATCACACCTATTAAAATTATATTTCAAATCAGCGTCTAGGGCTACAGGTTTAATAAATTCAAAAAATTCCAAATCTACACTTATAGGTTCATGATGGACGCTGCAAGGCGAGATTTGGAATGCTCAAATATCAATAGAAAATTTTATGTTTTCAGTTACGAAAATCAAATCAAGAATCCTATTGAGTCTATTCCTGAAATTATTTATCTGAAATAGATCGACACTCATAAAAGCATCTATTAAATTTATTTCATTCTCACGATTTACGTTAGCTGGGGTTAAATAGATATCATTTGACACGAAAGACCAGCTTATATCACAAAGATTAAAATCACCGAAAATACAAACATTATTATTGCCACTTAAATAACTAGCCAGTTCAACGACGTTGTTAACATGTGCAGCATAGAGTCCATAAGAACTATTAGGCGGCACGTATGAAACACAGATTTGGAGATCCCCTGAAACCCCGCAGATATTAACGCACAGTTGATCTAATAAAGTATCCATATCAGATAACATAACAACAGATGATCGAAAGAGGCACCTTACTGCTACCAGCACGCCTCCTCCTCTTGAATTCCCAGATTTCAAAGCATCTCTGTCCTTCCGATAGACGACAAAAATATTTGGATCGAAAAATTCCTCATCACGAAAATCGTAATTAAGCCACGTTTCAACCAAGATGAAAACATCATAATCGCTCACTGAGGTAAGTGCCAAAATATTATCAGCCTTAGTTCTCATTCCCGATACATTTTGAAAATAGATTTTAAGCAGTTGAAAATTTCCATTCATTTTTGGGTTGTCGACGGGTATTAGGACAGGTTTGGCCCTGGAGGTTTTTGAATTAACCGAAAAGGGCGCACCTTAATGTTGGATTGCCATAAGGTTGGTTTAAAAAGCAAATCGAAATAATTTAGAGATACTCCAAGTTTAAAGTTAATATATTTTAACTTTTCGTAGTCCACGTCGACTCTTACAAGCTTATAGCATTCAATATGTTCTCTTTCAATTTGGGTGTATTTTTGTACATAAGAGATTATATCCTCTTCAGTGACAGTAGGTTTGAAAGAGGAAATATAAACAAATTTCTTAGCAGCAACAACATCCAGATCAGAAACAGCATTGTTCCCAACAACAAAAGCAGGCACGCGTTTATTTATTTGTTTGGTTTGATTAGACGCAATATTAAGTTCACAGCTTTGAGTAGCAAGAGAAGCAACACTAGCATAACTTGAGCCAGCAGGCACGCTAACGTTAGTATTTCTTACAGCATAAGGCAAAAAAGTATTAGTTGACAAATGCTCAGAAGAAGCAGAGAGCGAAAGAGCACAACTGTTAGGGAGCATTGAGCTAGCAAATATATCCAATTTATCGGAGGCAGCAGCAGTGGGGTCAGCAATCGCAGCAGCAGCATCACCACCAACGACAAACGAAGGCGATCTTATTTTTTTTTTTTTTGTTTGGCTTGTTTAAAAACACCATCTGGTTCGCAGGTATTTTTCGTAGCATTAGTCAGAGTCGAAATAGTTGACGAATGCTGAGATGCAACAGAGGGCGAAGGAGCACTACTGTTAGAGAGCATTGGTACAGCAAACATTTCCAAATCAGAAGCAGCAGCAAGAGAGTCAGAATTTACAGAAACAGCAGTACCACAAGCAAAGTCAAAATTTGTAACAACAGCAGGAGCTTGTGTTAGTGACGCAAGTGTCGTTTTCCGGGGGCGGAGGCGAGAGAGTGCACCAGCAATTTGAGCGTCTTGGGTGACAACATTCGCACGAGTATCAACAAACTCACTTTGAGAGAACTCCGCGAACATTTTTTTTTAAACTATCAACTTCTCTTTTCAATTAAGCAAAAGCATAGAAAAAATTTGATGCATATCCAAGCAAATATAGCAAACATACAAAACATTTTGATTCTTATTTAAAAAGTCAAATTGTTTAAATTGTTTATTATCGAAATTGGCACATTGTTTATGAAAATTGCCTTTGCAAAAACCGCAGCAAACAGGCAAATCACTTGCCAAACACTTCGTACACTTCAAGCAAATCATTTTCGAGAGCAAAACAAAGCACGTCCGATTTAGACAAAGACGAGTCTAAGACTGATATAGGCCTATATCTCAAGAAGTTGGATTGACCAGGCCAAAGAAAATTGGCGCATTTTTAATAAAGTAAATTTGTTCGTAAAAGCGGAAAATAAAAAAAAAACGCTGTTTGGACCATTTTTCGCTCATTTTTTAAAGGTCATTTTGCGATTTTGACCTTGAAGATGGTTTTTTTTTTGATTTTATATGTTAACAATTTTTATTCTTTATGACAAGAGCTGAAACTTTGCCTCAGAGAGTATATCAAAATTCCAAACAGTTTGCAAGACATGAGCTTGAGAAAATCACTTAAAATAAGAAAATCACTTTTTCCCAAAAATGACACCGAGGCCCCACTTCTGGGGGGTCCATAAAAAAAACCTGGAGGTCTTTGAGCAAAACTGCGAGACAGGGGTCTTTTTTTTTGGTCTTTTATCACGTAGTGGGGTCCGTATATGGTTATTTTTTTTTCGTGTTGCACTGTGTAATTGCTTCCTGACCTTCTGCTGAGTGAACCGTACTTATTAGTTCTCGCAGCTCGTTGCCTTCCCCCACAAAGCTTGTTGCATTGTCATTGAATATATTAATACAGTGCCCTCTTCTACTGATAAAACGTTTTAAGCTCCAATGAAAGCTGCGGTTGTTAGATCTGACACTAGTTCTAAATGGACTGCTTTGATAGCAAAGCAACAAAATATAGCTATATACGCCTTACGGGTTCTTTTTCCTCGAATTGTGTAGTGAATTTCGAATGGTCCACAATAGTCTACACCGTTGTTAAGAAATGGTCGTGAAGGTTGGATTCTTTCTTCTGGTAAGTCTCGCATGAATTAATTTAGTAGAGTCAGTTTGACTCTACTGCATCGTAAGCAATTTTTAACAATGGATCTGGCCATTATTTTTCCCTTTATTGACCAGAAGCGCTGTCGGGTGTGAGCGAGGAGGGCTTGTGGTCCGTAGTGTAGATGAGTGTCGTGTATCATTTTTATAAGTAGTTTTATTATTTTGCCATTATACGGGAAAAGTATTGGGTGTTTTGCATTGCAACTTAATAACGATGATGTCAAGCGACCTCCTACTCTAACCACTCCCTTGTCATCCAAGAACGGGTCCAAGGTGGCTAATAAGCTGGACTTGTGCACTTGCTCGGGTTTCGATAATGATTTGATTTCTTCACTAAATTCTGACTGTTGTACTGTTTTTATAATGAGTGTCAGAGACTCATCGAGTTCTTGTGGTGATAGTTGTAATTCCTTTCCAGGCGGTTTTCCTTGTAAATGGTTGACAAAACGGATTATAAAGGCTACAATTCTTTGAAGCGTTCGGAATGAGTTATGGTGATTGATATTATAGATGATTTGTTCTTAAGGTTCGTTGGTAATAACCAATGTGTGACTCTTGAGCTTCCTTTCTTTGTCTGTTTCTATTTTTAGATCTGCACGAAATGATGATGGCAGACAGAATTTTTTACATGGAGAAAAACGGGTCCGTGAAACCACAATAAGCAGGTCTTGAGCTGATTTGACATTATTCCTCTGGATAACATGTCAGCACGATTTTGTTTTGATAGCACGTGATACCATTGTTGTTTGTTAGTTAACTCGTAAATTTTTGCAATTTTGTTTGCAGTAAATATATAAAAGTTTGCAGGAGAAGAATGAAGCCAGGACAGGACAATTTGTGAGTCTGTCTAATAATAGGTTGGATGATTGTTGTATTGTAGATCATTTTTTATTTTTGCCATGAGTTCGGCGTAAAGTAAAGCTGCACACAGTTCAAGTCAGGGTATAGTCTGTGTTTTTATTGGGGCAACTCTAGACTCGGAGCACAATATGTTGACTGTTACTGACACGTCTGGAAATTTCGATCGAATGTAGATCACAGCACCGTAGGCCTTCCCAGAAGCGTCTGCAAAGCCATGAAGTTGAACTTATTGAGGAATTTGTCCTTTGAAGATATACGAGGAAATTGAATTTCGTTGAGCATTGGTAACTTTTGATAAAATGATAACCATTTGTCAAGAAATTCGGTAGAAACAGGCTCATACCATTTTGATTTTCATTGCCATAATTCTTGAATGTATATTTTGGCTGTTACCACTACTGGCGCAACCAGGCCCATTGGTTCATTCAGACGTGCCAGATCGGACAAAGCAGTTCTCATTGTTATAGTAGTAATTTCCTTCGGAATGACCTTTATGTGAAGTCAGCCTTTGAATGCCAGATAAGACCAAGCGTGTTGATCGTTGTGTTATATTCATTCTCAAAATGTAATTTCAATTAATTCAGTTAGACTGTTTGAACCGGTTAAACCATCACCAACATAGAAATCATGAGATAAACCCCTTGATCCGAGTGGTAAATTGTGTGTGAACTGAAACGCCAATTCTTGTAAACACTTTGTTGCAAGGTTAGGGCTGATTTGGTTCCGTATGTCACTGTTTTAAGCTGATAATAGTTTAGATGTTTCTTAGAATCCTCTCGCCATACTATCGTTTGAAACTGTTGATCTTCATAGTTGATAAGTATTTAACGGTACATTTTGTCAATGTCCGTGGTGAAAACAAAACGTGGAGCTCTAAAACGAAGTAATACTGAAGACAACTTGCTTTGTACTACAGGTTCGTTACACATTATGTCATGTAACGAGTAGCCTGAAGAAGTTTTGGCGGACGCGTCATATACAACCCTCAACTTTGTTGTGGAACTTTCTGGTTTAAGTACATAATGATGCGGAATAACAAAATGTGGAGATAAGAGCAGATCTTTGTAAATTTTTGCATATGTCCAAGTGTTTCATACTCTTGCATGAATTATATATACGCTGCCTTAACTTCAGGTTCTTGTGCTAGTCGTTTTTCTAATGCATAAAGACGATTAGTGGCTATGTGCATGGAATCTCCTAATAATCCAAGATCTTCCATAAATGGAAACTTTACGATAAATTTTTTGTTCTTTTTGTTTGCAGGTTGAAAATATCTTCACATTTACTTTGAGATTCCGTGAACTTAACATGAGTGGATGTGACTTCTTCTAACTCCCAGAATTTTTTAAGCTGATTGTTGAGAGTTTCGTCATTTTCTGTAGCGATGCCGCAGTGGCCACTTGTGAAGGCCAATCTTTCCGAAGGCAATCCAACCAAAAACTGTGTTTGAAGAGTTGGCCCCTTATGATTCATTTTCAATTTACCGCTTGTCAGTATTTGGCAAAAGAATTCTGCTCCCAGAAGAACATCAATCTTGTCTAGTTGGTAAGGCTTGGTGTCGCCGAGGTTTATGTTTGCTGGAATTTTCCAATTAGACGAATCTAATTTATGTGTTGGTTGATTGGAAACAATGTTGGGTAGCATAAAAGCTTCAAAGGGTCCACAAAATTCATTCAACCTGGATCTTAGTGTGAGGAACACTCTTTTGTGAGCAATTTTTGTTCCCTCTCCAATTCCTTCAATTTGAATATATGTTTATTTGCAGCTAATTCCCAATATTTTAATGATTCGCTCGAATATAATATTTATTTGTGACTAGGAACCTAAGATGGCTCTACAATTAATTATTTTTCCAGATGAAGATTCCAAAATCACGCGTGCTGTGCTGAGTAAAACGTGTCCTCTTTGCGTGGATTTGCTCGATGTGCTTGTTATGATCGGCTGAAGATGCTAGTGGTGGTTGTGTTGTTCTTCCATTGATGTGTAGAAGCGTGTTGTGCTTCATGTTGCACTCAATGCAGGATCGTGATGGGCAGTTTTTGTTATATGATTATGCTTGAAGCAATTGACACAAAGTTTATTTTTCTGCACCCAATTCAGCCTTTCTTGTGTAGATAATTGGAGAAATTGTTTGCAGACGTACAATGGATTAGAGACTATGTTGCACAATCTGCATGCATTGTTATTCTTTTGTGTGATTGCAACTGTAGTGAATGTTCTAGTCGTAGGCTGTGCAGATGACGATTTGTCTTTTGAACCGATCGACTCCATTGATTGGAATTGTAGTTCCAAAAATGAGAAAAGCTCATCAATTCTCAGTAGTTCTCTCGGTCTTCTAAATGATTGCTCAAATCTAATATGCATCGATCTGTTGCATTTTTTGATCAAAATGTGCAATATCAGTGGGTCCCAGGAAGTTTTTTCCACTCCCAGATTGTTCAAAGCCAGCAAGCATTCTCTCGTTGTGTCGTGTAGATTTTTTACCGCAAGAGCTATTGATGCACCAGAAGGTTGCTCTAATAATTTTTGAACCAACGCTCCTACCTGGACTCGCTTGTTGTAACGGTCCTGCAACATCATCCAAGCAGAATTGTAATTTGCTTCAGTCAATTGACTTCATTCTGAAGGTCTTCAAGTTGATTCCATAATTGATTTATGGTTCTGATATTGATTTTGTAAAATTGAGTTGATTTCTCTTCATGTGTGACTGATAGTGCATTTAGCAAGCGCCGTGACGCCATCATGCGTGATGCAATTTTTTGAATCATGCCTTGATAATGATTGGTGGGAGCTGCCGTTGACGATGTGTTGATTGTCTTAGGTTGAGGTGCAGGTGTTGTACTAGCCCCTTGATTTCGCTCACGTTTGTTAGCATCAGCATTGAGTCCTGACGTGGCTTCAGCTTTCAATCGTATGATTTAATTTTTGAATAGCTCAATGTATGATTCAGCTAATCACGCGTTTTATCGTACTGATTTATGAAGTACTCGTGGTTCATTGGTTGGTCGATCTGGCACCTCAGCTTGCTGTCTCGATTTTCGTACTCTTCCCAAGCCACGCTCAGCCGTCGCAATCGCTCTGTGTAATATGCGGCGTTCGACTTCCTTTCAACAGAATCCTTTTTGGCATTTGTAATGATTCGCTGTATTTCATCTTCAGTTTTGTTTTGTGATTCCAATAAATCCTTAAACGTTGTCATGATGCTGGTGGAGATGGTATCTGTTAGGTGTTGAGCAAATTTTACATAGGTTAGTACTCTAGGGTTAATTACGTTTTTTTCTTGGAGCTCATTGTTTGGTTTCCGCCAAACTTTTTGTGCATCATCTGAACCAAAAAGGTTGAACCTGGCTTCATCACTAAATATTACACTGTTCCAGAATGATTCCGATTGATGTACATGAAGTTTTGCAAGCTCGAGCCTCTTTTTGGTTTGGTTTGCGCCGAGGAACTCTTCCATGAAAACCAGCTCTATGTAGAGTATTGCATATTGTTTGGGGATCGAGGTTTTAATTTAAGCTTTGCTGCATTTCATTGCATAATTTCACAGCCTAAATCTTAGGATTTTGGATCACTGCAGCTACTACAGTGCGCTCTTGGCTCTTCACGCTCTAATTTTCCCGTATTTATGTAATATTTTATAATGTTTTGCACACTTGTATAGGGCCTCTGCACTATATCAGTAATTTCGCTACAAGATTTTTGCTGCACATGAAGGTTTATAATAACTTTTCGAACATCTACCGAAATTTCTGTGCGACTGCTCATTTTGCTCATTCAATCACATCAAGATCAACACTAACTTAAATCAATTGACAATTAGATGGATGCGCAATAATTATGTGCAGAAAACGGATTAGATCAAAGAGAACTTATAGATTACCGTTATATTTGCAAAAACAAGGTTCATATACAGCCTGTGCCTAAAATTTTTTTGATATGCATTTTTTCTTCTTCCGCTTATATTTCGAGTAGTGTATGAAGTAAAGGAATTTTTTTGTGTATTTCAATTAAAATTCATCTAATGATACTAACTGCATCAAAAAGTTGGCCAAATTAGTTACTTTTAAATATTAAAGCAAAGTTCTCAGAAAAATTGACTGTGCCTAAACTTTTTTGATTCACTGTATTCACTTTTTGTCATTTGAACGCAATGCTTCATTTAAAGTATGGCGATGAACCTAATTGCGAAGCGCAAAATTGACTGTAACGTTAGTTAATGGCATACGTACCTATCACGTGCTGTTCTTTGTGGTGATGTGTTGCTATTATGATCGATAGGATCCAGCAAACCGGACTGGATGGCATCTGAAGAGTTTTCAAAAAAATCAAATGTTGCATTAAATGGCAGCCCAGTGCTCATCCAAAGGAACATTCCAGTACCAAGACGATTGCCTGAAGTCCAGAAATCATAATTGCCATAGCCAGCATTCTTAAGATAAGTGGTCATCGATTCAGTCTTCTCTTTTGTTTCAAATGATGCTAATTGCAAGCCTAAAGAGCGGCAGTACTGATAAGCAAGAAAATAGTTGAGTTCGGGAGAGTAAGGGTTCATACGGCTTATAAAGTACTGAACTCCGTCAAGATGTATAGTGGTTATGCGCTGTCCTAAAAATAAAAACCAATAAAACTAGTTCAATAGTTAAATCAAAATATGTGTGCTAAAAAATAAGATCTGCAAAAAACCCTGCATACCTCTAGTCAGTGGCGTAAATAGCTTTTGGTTCTGGAGGGTCCGTAAAAAAAATTATCTTACCCGTAGAATACTAACCTACGCAATATTCACTAGACATCTGCATAAATTCAAAAAAAGCTACCCATGAGACTCACTCACGTAATGAGCGCATGAGAAAGAGACATGAAGTTCATTGAGAATGAGAACAGCGAATTGTTTGTTCTCACAGTTCTCGCACCATCCTGGATAAACATTGTTCATTGTTTGTGTGGAATGAATGAATGTTGTACTGAGAAACGATTGCATGAATGAGGCTTGCTATTTCCCGAGCGATGGAGTATAGTGGATGCATTCATAGTGATGGGTATAGTGGATAAATTCATATGATTTGAATGAATTTGAAAGAAAGAATTCGAGAACATTTAATAAAATCTTGTATGAAAATGCATGACCATACGTTTTATATTTTAGAACTCTTAAATTATTTTATGTTTTTTAGTAGATACGATATGTTCGTTCTGGCGCAGGTGGCGCGGTGGTGCAAGCCGATGACGTCATGCCCGGCACTCAAGTATGAATGGATTTCTGCTTGTGCTGGTGGACGGACAGACAAAAAAAACCGCAAGTTGTTTTTGCTTTAAGCGTTGATCATGTTCTTATCAGTGTTTGTATGTTTTATGATTTTTTTCATAACCCTAGCATTAGTTATAGCAATGACTCAAATTCTGCTGGCTGACTTTAGCTGAAATGATATGACTTGCTATATGAAAATATATGTATTAATATGGGTTGAAGCAATTTAGATACGGCGATGGTTGAAGGGGGAAATAAATGTTTATAAATTTAATAAAGTTGGTAAGTATTAGGTGGGAGTCTTTGTTTTGAGCTTTTAAAAATTGGCAAGTTTGATGTATGTCTTTGCTTTAAACTTTTAAATTGACAAGTTTGGGGTATTTCTTTGCTTTAAGCGTTGGTCATAATTTTATACACTACATTATCGTTAGTGGTAGTCAAGCGAGTTCTTATCAGTGTTTGCATGTTTTGTTTTTTCTTAACCCTCGCATTAGTTACAGCAAGACTCAAATTTTGCTGGTCAACTTGCTTTGTGAAAATATATATATTTATTTGGAATGAAGCAATTTAGGTACGGCGAAGGTTGAAGAGGTTAAAGAAATGTTTATAAATTTAATAAAGTCGGTAAGTATTAGGTGCGTGTATTAGATTTGTGTAAGTAGTTTGTATATTAGATGACAACCATTAAAAAACATAGGCGTGTATAAATATCTATTCGTCAGTTGGGGGACATAGGGGTCACTTACACCCAGCAACTTCTCCGCCTCTGGCTTATATTTTATGTAAATTTAGGAGTCTGTGAAGCTTCGAGATGCAGAAACATCGACATTTTAGAAGTTGACTTATGTCACTGTATGCCGAAGCTAATGGTGTGAGAGAGAGAAAGGGAGAGAGAGAATTTGGTAGTAAGAGAGAGAAAGGGAGATAGCAAATAGCGCGATCCTATACAAATAATACTTCAGAATCAACCTAGCCTAAGCCAATGCCAAAAAGAGTCAGGAAGTTTCTAGAAGCTTCGAGATGCAGAAACGTCGAGAACATTTTAGAAGTCGACTTATGTTATTGTATGCCGATGACGTCACCCATACCCATCCTGGTACGGATTTTAATTTTATTTAATTTCAATTTCAGTACAAATTTCAAGGTTAAAGTGATAAGAGCCAAGCTTCATAGTAAGCGCACTCATAACCCTCAAGTTCAAGATAAGGCAGCAATGTACAAGTTTAAACATGTTTTTTGTGTTACTTCTAAAATAAATAAACAATTTTTGCGGTCAAGTGCAAGGGCAAAAAAAGAAGATAAGAATTTAAAGTTGATATGTCAAAAACTACGCTAAGCTAACCTAAGCTAATATAAGCTAAGGCTGCGTTCATATACTCTTGTTGTTGTTGTGGTTGTTTTTGTTGATGAGGCTGTTTTACTAATAAAAATAGGCAATCTGAAGTTACTAAATAAATACCTAAACTTCTTTATTAAAATATTATTTATATTAATTACACTACATTTTGAGCCCAATTTGGTCACATCTGTTGATAACCAAGATAAGCTATGGAAGCTACGTCCAATTACGGACCATCTCAAGTCAAATATGTTGAAGAACTATCACCCAACACAACATTTATCTTACGATGACAATGGACGACACGGTTGCAAGCAGTTTTTTAAAGGTAAACCAATCGGCCAAACGGTTACATGTTAAATTTTGACATATATCAAGGCAAGAACCCACGTTGTACCAATCCATATGATGAACGATTCGGAAAATGTGCAGCACCACTTATAACTATGATCGATGACTTTCAGATGATTTGAAAGGCCTTATTGAATATTTCATTTATATTGAATTATTGGTTGATTGATTATCGATATTGTGATTGATTGATTGATTATCGATCAGTTTAAGCCGGTAGCTGTAGAACAGTACAGATCAGTTTAAGCCGGTAGCTGTTGAACAGTACAGATCAGTTTTAAGCCGGTAGCTGTAGAACAGTACAGATCAGTTTAAGCCGGTAGCTGTAGAACAGTACAGATCAGTTTAAGCCGGTAGCTGTAGAACAGTACAGATCAGTTTAAGCCGGTAGCTGTTGAACAGTACAGATCAGTTTTAAGCCGGTAGCTGTTCAACAGCTACCTTAAGCCGGTAGCTGTAGAACAGTACAGACAGACAGTACAGATCAGTTTAAGTTTTAAGGTAGCTGTTGAACAGCTACCGGCTTAAAACTGGTCTGTACTATTCTACATCAACCGGCTAAAACTGATCTGTACTGTTCTACAGCTACCGGCTAAAACTGATCTGTACTGTTCTACAGCTACCGGCTAAAACTGATCTGTACTGTTCTACAGCTACCGGCTTAAAACTGATCTGTACTGTTCAACAGCTACCGGCTTAAACTGATCTGTACTGTTCTACAGCTACCGGCTTAAACTGATCTGTACTGTTCTACAGCTACCGGCTTAAACTGATCTGTACTGTTCTACAGCTACCGGCTTAAACTGATCGATAATCAATCAATCAATCACAATATCGATAATCAATCAAACAATAATTCAATATGAATGAAATATTCAATAAGGCCTTTCAAATCATCTGAAAGTCATCGATCATAGTTATAAGTGGTGCTGCACATTTTCCGAATCGTTCATCATATGGATTGGTACAACGTGGGTTCATGCCTTGATATATGTCAAAATTTAACATGTAACCGTTTGGCCGATTGGTTTACCTTTAAAAAACTGCTTGCAACCGTGTCGTCCATTGTCATCGTAAGATAAATGTTGTGTTGGGTGATAGTTCTTCAACATATTTGACTTGAGATGGTCCGTAATTGGACGTAGCTTCCATAGCTTATCTTGGTTATCAACAGATGTGACCAAATTAGGCTCAAAATGTAGTGTAATTAAAGAAGTTTAGCTATTTATTTAGTAACTTTAGATTGCCTATTTTTATTAGTAAAACAGCCTCATCAACAACAACAACCACAACAACAACAAGAGTAAGAACAACAACAACAACAGTAAGAACAACAACAAGAACAAGAACAACAACAACAAGAACAACAACAACAACAACAACATCAGTAAGAACAACAATAGCAACAGTAAGAACAACAACAACAAGAATCATTATAAAAAAGCAGCCGATTATGGGCGTTCACTATGAACGCAGCCTTAGCTTATATTAGCTTAGGTTAGCTTAGCTTAGTTTTTGACATATCAACTTTTAATTCTTATCTTCTTTTTTGCCCTTGCACTTGACCGCAAAAATTGTTTATTTATTTTAGAAGTAACACAAAAAACATGTTTGAACTTGTACATTGCTGCCTTATCTTGAACTTGAGGGTTATGAGTGCGCTTACTATGAAGCTTGGCTCTTATCACTTTAACCTTGAAATTTGTACTGAAATTGAAATTAAATAAAATTAAAATCCGTACCAGGATGGGTATGGGTGACGTCATCGGCATACAATAACATAAGTCGACTTCTAAAATGTTCTCGACGTTTCTGCATCTCGAAGCTTCTAGAAACTTCCTGACTCTTTTTGGCATTGGCTTAGGCTAGGTTGATTCTGAAGTATTATTTGTATAGGATCGCGCTATTTGCTATCTCCCTTTCTCTCTCTTACTACCAAATTCTCTCTCTCCCTTTCTCTCTCTCACACCATTAGCTTCGGCATACAGTGACATAAGTCATCTTCTAAAATGTCGATGTTTCTGCATCTCGAAGCTTCACAGACTCCTAAATTTACATAAAATATAAGCCAGAGGCGGAGAAGTTGCTGGGTGTAAGTGACCCCTATGTCCCCCAACTGACGAATAGATATTTATACACGCCTATGTTTTTTAATGGTTGTCATCTAATATACAAACTACTTACACAAATCTAATACACGCACCTAATACTTACCGACTTTATTAAATTTATAAACATTTCTTTAACCTCTTCAACCTTCGCCGTACCTAAATTGCTTCATTCCAAATAAATATATATATTTTCACAAAGCAAGTTGACCAGCAAAATTTGAATCTTGCTGTAACTAATGCGAGGGTTAAGAAAAAACAAAACATGCAAACACTGATAAGAACTCGCTTGACTACCACTAACGATAATGTAGTGTATAAAATTATGACCAACGCTTAAAGCAAAGAAATACCCCAAACTTGTCAATTTAAAAGTTTAAAGCAAAGACATACATCAAACTTGCCAATTTTTAAAAGCTCAAAACAAAGACTCCCACCTAATACTTACCAACTTTATTAAATTTATAAACATTTATTTCCCCCTTCAACCATCGCCGTATCTAAATTGCTTCAACCCATATTAATACCCATATTAATACCGGCTTAAAACTGATCTGTACTGTTCAACAGCTACCGGCTTAAACTGATCTGTACTGTTCTACAGCTACCGGCTTAAACTGATCGATAATCAATCAATCAATCACAATATCGATAATCAATCAACCAATAATTCAATATAAATGAAATATTCAATAAGGCCTTTCAAATCATCTGAAAGTCATCGATCATAGTTATAAGTGGTGCTGCACATTTTCCGAATCGTTCATCATATGGATTGGTACAACGTGGGTTCTTGCCTTGATATATGTCAAAATTTAACATGTAACCGTTTGGCCGATTGGTTTACCTTTAAAAAACTGCTTGCAACCGTGTCGTCCATTGTCATCGTAAGATAAATGTTGTGTTGGGTGATAGTTCTTCAACATATTTGACTTGAGATGGTCCGTAATTGGACGTAGCTTCCATAGCTTATCTTGGTTATCAACAGATGTGACCAAATTGGGCTCAAAATGTAGTGTAATTAATATAAATAATATTTTAATAAAGAAGTTTAGGTATTTATTTAGTAACTTCAGATTGCCTATTTTTATTAGTAAAACAGCCTCATCAACAAAAACAACCACAACAACAACAAGAGTATATGAACGCAGCCTTAGCTTATATTAGCTTAGGTTAGCTTAGCGTAGTTTTTGACATATCAACTTTAAATTCTTATCTTCTTTTTTTGCCCTTGCACTTGACCGCAAAAATTGTTTATTTATTTTAGAAGTAACACAAAAAACATGTTTAAACTTGTACATTGCTGCCTTATCTTGAACTTGAGGGTTATGAGTGCGCTTACTATGAAGCTTGGCTCTTATCACTTTAACCTTGAAATTTGTACTGAAATTGAAATTAAATAAAATTAAAATCCGTACCAGGATGGGTATGGGTGACGTCATCGGCATACAATAACATAAGTCGACTTCTAAAATGTTCTCGACGTTTCTGCATCTCGAAGCTTCTAGAAACTTCCTGACTCTTTTTGGCATTGGCTTAGGCTAGGTTGATTCTGAAGTATTATTTGTATAGGATCGCGCTATTTGCTATCTCCCTTTCTCTCTCTTACTACCAAATTCTCTCTCTCCCTTTCTCTCTCTCACACCATTAGCTTCGGCATACAGTGACATAAGTCAACTTCTAAAATGTCGATGTTTCTGCATCTCGAAGCTTCACAGACTCCTAAATTTACATAAAATATAAGCCAGAGGCGGAGAAGTTGCTGGGTGTAAGTGACCCCTATGTCCCCCAACTGACGAATAGATATTTATACACGCCTATGTTTTTTAATGGTTGTCATCTAATATACAAACTACTTACACAAATCTAATACACGCACCTAATACTTACCGACTTTATTAAATTTATAAACATTTCTTTAACCTCTTCAACCTTCGCCGTACCTAAATTGCTTCATTCCAAATAAATATATATATTTTCACAAAGCAAGTTGACCAGCAAAATTTGAGTCTTGCTGTAACTAATGCGAGGGTTAAGAAAAAACAAAACATGCAAACACTGATAAGAACTCGCTTGACTACCACTACCGATAATGTAGTGTATAAAATTATGACCAACGCTTAAAGCAAAGAAATACCCCAAACTTGTCAATTTAAAAGTTTAAAGCAAAGACATACATCAAACTTGCCAATTTTTAAAAGCTCAAAACAAAGACTCCCACCTAATACTTACCAACTTTATTAAATTTATAAACATTTATTTCCCCCTTCAACCATCGCCGTATCTAAATTGCTTCAACCCATATTAATACATATATTTTCATATAGGAAGTCATATCATTTCAGCTAAAGTCAGCCAGCAGAATTTGAGTCATTGCTATAACTAATGCTAGGGTTATGAAAAAAATCATAAAACATACAAACACTGATAAGAACATGATCAACGCTTAAAGCAAAAACAACTTGCGGTTTGTTTTGTCTGTCCGTCCACCAGTACAAGCAGAAATCCATTCATACTTGAGTGCCGGGCATGACGTCATCGGCTTGCATCACCGCGCCACCTGCGCCAGAACGAACATATCGTATCTACTTTTTTTTTTTAATATGCAGGGTGTCCCGCAATTGAGTGCAACTATTTATGGAGGTGAAAGGTTATGTCGAGCTGAGCAAAAAATCTTATTTTATTTCTACATTCTATTTTTACATCCTTAGGAGATACAGGGATAGTTAATATTTCATAGCTCATTGTAAACGCAATGAAATAATCTTTTCAATGGTATGTCAACAATCCCCACCAACTTAACTGTACTCGTGTGAAGATGAAATCAATCGGTTGAAACTAACAAATTTCCACTTTAAGTGCATTCTTTGAGAGAATTTCGCGAAATAAATAAATTTTTTTTAGAGACAATTTTTTAATTAATTTAATTTTTTTGTTTAATGCCACCAAAAACGTAAGCATATCTCAAAAAATGAAAAAGGTGACTGTAATAAAAAAATTATACTTATTGGAAAATAGTGATAAATACTGACATTACAATTAGGAATGCAATAGGTAATATCATTGTTTTTAATAAGTATAATTTTTTAATACGAGTATATCCAACTATTTTATTTTTTGTTTATGTGTTTGAAGCCATTAGAAAGAGAATTTAATAAATTACAAAATTGATGATAAAAAATTTCATTTATTACGCGAAATTCTGAGAAATTTTAACTCAAAGATTTCATCTTCACATACAGCTCGGTAACGGTTAAGTCGGTGGGGTTTGTTGATATGCCCTTAGAAAGGTGATTTTATTGCCTTTGCAACAAAACACAAACACGCACAGCCAGCACTTGTAGGTATTTCAAAAAACTAACTAAAACTTGACAGAGGAGTGAATTTAAACGTCAGCAAAAAAAAAAACAGGTATTAAATAATATTGGCACTTATGTACGTTAATAATTATGGAATTACAATGAAAATTTCTTAACAATTTAATTCTTAAATTGTTGATTAATATTTGATGTTCACCAAAAAGATTACAAAAATGTTAGTAGATACAATATGTTGGTTCTGGCTCAGGTGGAGCGGTGGAGCAAGCCGATGACGTCACTCTGGCCCAGCGCCATCTTGTGGGGGCTTTTTGCTAAAATGTGTAAAGGTGCATGTCTTTGCTAAAAGCTATTATGGTGTATGTCTTTGCTAAAAGCTATTATGGTGTATGTCTTTGCTAAAAGCTATTATGGTGTATGTCTTTGCTTTATTTATATTTTTAAATTAGCAAGTTTGGTGTATGTCTTTGCTGTAAGCTTTTAAAAATTGGCAAGTTTGGTGTATGTCTTTGCTAAAAAGCTATTATGGTGTATGTCTTTGCTAAAAGCTATTATGGTGTATGTCTTTGCTTTATTTATACTTTTAAATTGGCAAGTTTGGTATATGTCTTTGATGTAAGCTTTTAAAAATTGGCAAGTTTGGTGTATGTCTTTGCTTTATTTATACTTTTAAATTGGCAAGTTTGATGTATATCTTTGCTTTAAACTTTTTAAAATTAACAAGTTTGGGGTATTTCTTTGCTTTAAGCGTTGGTCATAATTTTATACGCTACATTATCGGTAGTGGTAGTCAAGCGAGTTCTTATCAGTGTTTGCATGTTTTTGTTTTTTTCTTAACCCTCGCATTAGTTATAGCAATGACTCAAAAAATAAATATATATTTATAAGACTTCTAACGTAGACTGCGTGGTGGCATACTTATCAGTGTTTGCATGAGTAAACGAAATACATAGCAACCAGGAAGAGTCAGGAAGTTTCTCGAAGCTTCGAGATATAGAAAAACTTCGAGAACATTTTAGAAGCTAACAACAACATCACCAAAAAAAAAAATTTTTTTTAAGTCAAAGGTGATAAGAGCCAAGCTTCATAGTAAGCGCACTCAAAAAAAAACCGCAAGTTCAAGATAAGGCAGCAATGTAGAAGTTCAACATGTTTTTGTGTTACTTTTAAAATAAATAAACAATTTTTGCGGTCAAGTTCAAGTGCAAGGGCAAAAAATAAAATAAAAGATAAGAATTTAAAGTTGATATGTCAAAAACTAAGCTAAGCTAACCTAAGCTAATATAAGCTAAGGCTGCGTTCATAGTGAACGCCCATAATCGGCTGCTTTTTTTATAATGGTTCTTGTTGTTGTTGTTCTTACTATTGCTATTGCTGTTCTTACTGATGTTGTTGTTCTTACTGTTGCTATTGTTGTTCTTACTGATGTTGTTGTTGTTGTTCTTACTGTTGCTATTGTTGTTCTTACTGTTGCTATTGTTGTTCTTACTGTTGCTATTGTTGTTCTTACTGTTGTTGTTGTTGTTGGTGTTGTTGTTCTTGTTGTTGTTCTTACTACTGTTGTTGTTGTGGTTGTTGTTGTGGTTGTTGTTGTTGTTGTTGTTGTTGTTGAGGAGGCTGTTTTACTAAAAAAAATAACCAATCTAAAGTTATTAAATAAATAGCTAACTACTTTATTAAAATATTATTTATATTAATTGTTCTTTATTTTATTTATTAGGATTTTAACAATAGGAATTTCAAACATAGATGACCACAATTTAGGGTATTAAAATTTTGAAATTTATCATAATTATAGCTAATGTTTTGGCCTAAATATTTTATTATTTCTTTTGGAGGATGCAAATTTCCAAAGCTATCGAAGTATTCAATTTGATTCTTGTTTTTCCAGTATGCTACCCAATGTGTTCCAGGTCCATTTGAAGTATCTAGATTGATTATTCCACATTCTTTTTTAAGCGGTTTCTTTGGAAGAGTGTCACACATAAACACTCCTCTGAAATTTGGAATGTTTTTGGCATATTTTATCAAATCTACATCAGAAAGAGCTCTTTTGGGTAGCTTCATTAAAAATTTTGTTGATAAGGTTTTAAATAAAGGCCAAATCCTTTTTTATACGGTTTTAGAAACATGCCTTTGCCCATTGCAATAGACTCCATTTTATTGTTATGTCGTTTTGCTTCATTCAATTGCTCTTTTCCAGCTTTAACTGCATTGATTGCTTTTGTAACGCCAGATACTCCACCAGCTAGACCACCAAGTGCACCCAGGGCAGCGAATATAGGTGCGAGCGGAAGAAAACCTCCAGATTTAGGTAGAGGTATTACTCGAGGTGTCTTAATCAGAGATTTTTTTCCCTTAAAAATATTGTTTACAACTTTTCTTGAAATTTTAACAGCATCATCTAAATTTTTAGTTTTCTTAATTTTCATTTTAGCACTTTTTAAGGCATGTCTAAATAAGCGATGTCCATTTACTTGAGGAGATCTCTTAGTTTTACTGTTAACATTGCCCATACCAAATTTTGTTTTCAACTTCATTGCGTTAGTGACAAGCCAAGCGTTTGATTTTTCAGCAATACTACTATCACTTGCGTTAACCCTTTGCCAAGCCTTTTCAGCCAAGATTCTATCAGCAGTATGTCTTTTTTCCAAATCTTTGTTGTTTGCGTATACTATATCGTGTTGTCTGCAAGCGGTATCCAAAAGATTAATTCCTTGATCACCTCTAGCTAATCGCTTCTTTAATTTTGTACCAGGCCCACAAAATTGATATCCAGGTAAATGAAATTCAATCGGAAGTTTGTCTATTAAATTATTCAGAATGATAGAATGAACCTTTTCCAATGAAGGATGGACGAAGACTGATTGTCTTTTTATAAATAATTGTCATTAGTATTTATACTTTTCCGAGCAGAGGTTCAAAGTAAAGTGATGCAAAATTAATAAAAACGAACTAATTATATATGATATCATTTAGTAGTTTACATAATGCGGTTCTTAAAGCAACATAAAACACTTGACGTAAAGAATATTGATAGCAAGTTAAATGCATCAAAAAGATTGCGACATAGTTCATTACTACCGAACTCTATTCGGAGTCTTATTGTGGGCCCGTCTAATTGTGGAAAAACCAATGTGATGATAAGTCTTATTGAAAGTCCCAACGGTTTGAAATTTAAAAATATTTACTTATACTCAAAGTCAGCACAACAACCAAAATATCAATACTTGGAACGTCTAATTAAACCTATTAAAGAAATACATTTTTCAATATTTTCTAATAATGATGACGTCATAGATCCAGATAAAGTACAACCAAACTCAATATTTATATTCGACGATGTAGCTTGTGAGAAGCAAAATCATATACGGTCTTACTTCTGTATGGGTCGTCATAAAGACGTTGATAGCTTTTACTTATGTCAAACTTATACACGGATACCAAAACACTTGATTCGTGATAATGCTAATATGATAATAATGTTTAAACAAGATGAAATGAATACAAGACACATTTACAATGATCATGTTGGTTCTGATATGTCTTTTAAGATTTTCCATGAGTTATGTTCAGAGTGTTGGAGAGAAAAATATGGGTTTTTAGTCATTAATAAAGATGATCCTATAAATAATGGTCGTTATAGAAAAGGATTTGATGTTTTTATTAGCTTATAAAAGATACAGTATAGATATTTAAATAACAGTACAACAACAACTGCTAAACTGTTCACACTAAACTGCTAAACTGGAGCTATATACTGTTTAAACGACCAACTTTCAATATGAATAAGAAAACAAACCTTGTTAATAATCTTATTAAAACTAGAAATATTTTGAAAAAGAAATATAAAAGTCTTCAGCTCGGAGAAGTTGCAAGTGATAAGCTTTTGGAAGAAACTTTTAAACCAATATCAAAACCATTACAGAAATAATTCAATCAACTAATAAGAGAAAGTTAGTTAAAAATGAAAAGTATTCAGATAATTCTTTTAAGGATAATAAAATTGCTACCAGCACACCATTTAAAAAGAGCAAGCATGATTCTAATACATTTTCTCCAAGCTTTGATAGCAAGGAAATCGAGAAAAGTTCATCAGCATTTAAATCATTTGATGTTGGTAATGACGATGATGATCATACTCATTATGATGATGATAATGCTTATAATGATATGGAAAATGACGATGTCACTATTGCAATAAATCCGAATCAAAGTATTCAATATGATTTATCAAAAGTTATTTTAAGCAAATTCGATAAAACCTACGGCCCCCACAAGGATAAAAATCAGATATGGAGACTGGGCAATGAACCAATTACTTTTGATTCAACTAATATAACTATAGGTAATTCAAAATGGGCTTTCACGTCAGGTTTATATGAACTATTAGTTTACAAGGAACCAATCAGTTTTAATGAAACAGATTTAAATACTTATAAGCAAATATTAGAGATGACTAATGCTCATAAACGGAATAACAATAACAATGAACAAATTAAAGGAAATCGATCAAAAAAATATACAACGATTATTAGAAAATTATTTAAAGAAAAAGTTCATAGAGGTAAAGGTTTGATGATGAAGTTGAATACCCAAAAGTCAAATTATATATATTGGGATGACCCAAACGAACTAGTAGATAGATTACGTCTTTTGTTAACGTCATCAATAGCTGGACACTCAAATCATAATAATGAAATATACTCAATTATTGAAGAATTGAGAGAAGCAAAAATTATTATATAAATAGCCTGCAAAATATATAATCATCAATATTTATAAAATGTCTATCGACAAGTTTGGACATTATATGGGTAGCTTTGAAAGATATCAAAACCCACACACCAAGATTCATTTAGATAGCGATCGCCATTTCAACTTTAACTCACGTAGGATAAAAAATATTGCTAACCCTGTATTAGAAAACGATGCTGTTAATAAAGTTTATTTAAAAAGTTATTTTGATAAACAAAAGAAACAATTGGACACATTATATGAGGAGGGAATTAATGAGATGAGAGAACATTTTACAAAATTAATACAACAACAGAACATATCGCATACAACAAAACTTTTAGACTTAGAAGCAGTACTAACGGATTTAACTCAAGATCAAAGTAATCTCAACAAATCATTAGAGGAGATAAAATCAACGCTTACATACAAAATTGATGTAGCTGAAGAACAACTTTTAAGAAAAATAGCAGATCATTATGAGTTTTTAGATGAGAAACTAAATCGTGTTGAAAGGAATTCACCAGCAGAAGCTCTTAAACGAGTGTGGTCTAAGGTGGCAGCTAGAGATGGAGAGGTGGAAGCTCTTAAACGAATAACAGCCGCTGAAGACACTAGAAATGGACAAACAAGCAGTCGTGCAGGAGCTTCATAAGCAAGCACGCAGAAATTTCATAAGACGACGGGTGATAACTAAGGGAATAGACGATCTTTGGCAAGCAGATCTTGTTGAAATGGGTGCTTATTCAAAATATAATAAAGGGCATCGGTTTATTTTAATGGTAATAGATTCATTTTCAAAGTTTGCTTGGATTCGTCCCGTAAAATCTAAAGGCAGCGAAGACATTACTAATGCAATGAAATCCATTCTTTTACAAAAGAGAATTCCAAAAAACTTGCAAACAGATAATGGTAAAGAGTTTTATAATAAAACATTCCAAAACCTGATGAAAAAACATAATATTAATCACTATTCTACATATAGTATCATGAAAGCATCTATTGTAGAACGATTTAATAGAACTATAAAAGGAATGATGTGGAAAAAATTTAGTTTGCAAGGAAATTATCAGTGGATAGATATATGTAAGGACTTAATTAACCAATATAATAATCAAAAGCATAGAACTATTGGAATGATGCTAAAGTCCGTTAACGCAGGAAATGAAAACTCTATACTTAAACGTGTTTATAATCATCCTAAAGTTTTCAAAAATGGTAAACTTAAAGTTGGAGACCACGTTCGAATTAGCAAATATAAGCATATTTTTGCAAAAGGATATACCCCAAACTGGACAACTGAAATTTTTAAAATTCGCGCTATTCAGAATACAAACCCTGTAACTTATTTATTAAACGACTATCAAGACAATCCAATTATCGGAGGGTTCTATGAACATGAAGTACTGAAAACACATTTTCCGAATACTTACTTGATTGAGAAGGTTCTTAAAACAAAGGGACAGCAAGTTTACGTTAAATGGCTTGGATTTTCTAATCATCATAATTCTTGGATTAATAAAGATGAACTACAACAACAATACAATTAAATACTTATCTTTACTTGATATATATCTGAAAACCTATACTTAATAAAGAAAAAATTTTGTTTTTTAATAATAATAATGAAAATTTTATTAACTTTTTATTGAAATTTTGTTCTAAACAATGTTTTTTTTTAAAATTGATGTTTTAAAAGATGTTTTTCTACTACACATGAATCATCAGCTTCATCATCTTCTCCAGAACTTTCATATAAGTTGTTGTTGTTGTTGTTATAGAATATATTTCCATTTTCCTTCTTCTTCTTTTTAACGATTAAGGAAAATATACCATGCATGTCTTTGGTTTTCATTAGAACGTGTAATGTTTCATTTAAATAATCCATCTGATTCTTAGTAATTATCAGAAATCTTCTCGGCAAATAAATGTGGAATTCCTTATTAACAAGACATCTAATACTTTCACCATATTTTGAATCTATTCTCTCGATTCTGTTAACTTCATATGGTACGTTTACTTCCATATCCTTGATGGGTAAGTATTTAATACTAGGATTTTGGAAAAGATTTTTTAAGCTTGCTTTCATCATTTTTTAAACTTTACACCGCGATAGATATGCTTATACTGATTTCGTGAAATTTAAAAAATGTATTTATTAAGCATATTATATTTTATTATTATTATTATTTGTCGAGTTCTTATCAGTTGCGGTTTTACATCCGGTTATTTATTAATTTCTTATCAGTTGCGGTTTTTTTTGCATCCGGCTATTTATATATTTTTAACCAAAACGCGCATGAAATATTACGAAATGTGATGAAATTATAGGATATATATCAAGAGAGAGAGAGAGAGAGAGAGAGAGAGAGAGAGAGAGAGGGAATACGTTTTTAATTTTATAGAGAGACGTGTGCAAAATATAAATATAGAAAACTATGACAAGAAAGAGTTAGTTGTTGTATTACATTCTTCTTCATTAAATATGTATTGGGGACAACTTTTAAAAAGTCATGATAAATACTGTACTTGTCATGCTCAGTGGAAAGCATTCCAAATAATAAATGTCATCGTTTTAGATATTATTTTGCAGGTGTTTCTAACCGCAGAAGGAGGGATTAGAACACAAATATTTTCTCTCAGTAGAGGACAACAAATGTCCACAAACCTTCCAATATTCGAATTCAGTCACAATCAACATATAAAAATTGAAGTTACTGGCGGGATGATATCGCTAATTGGAACAGTCTATGAAGGTGGATATAAAGATATAAATGTATATTCATACAAACCAGGGTGTGTTTTCCGAGAAATAGATGGTTCTTTTGGAGGTATAGACAGAAAATATATAAGTAAAGTAGGAATCCCTGTAAACCGACTAACCCCATTACCATCAACGAATATTAGTAAACAAAAACCGCCCACCTCAAAAAAGAGAAAAACTTTCGATGATGATAGCGAAATTGTCAAAGTAGGGGGTGGTGGTGGTGGTGGCAGCGCAGTTGACAGCTCATTTGAAGGAGAAGATGATGATGAGGATTATTAAATTAGACTATAAATATGAGTACCAATTCTTATCATGCCATTTAAAAATATTCCGTTGACAAAAGAAGACATCAATTAAGAACAAAAAAATAAAAAATGAAAAATAATTTCATCATATTACTTACATATTTTTTTATTGTTCAAGTATTTTCAGCTGCAGTACCTATTGATTTGAGCGAAAATGAATTTAAAAATATAGAGTTTGCTATAAAATTACCTAATAATGATACTGTAAGCATACAACTGAATTTCAAACTTTTAAAGTTTAGTAAAGATTTACTTGAAAACGCTGAGTCATCAACAGAAGTACAACCTAAGTCAGTTGGAGAGGAAGAGTTGCATTTGCCTAGGGATCAATCGTTTACAGTGGATGAAGCTATTGAAGCATTTAGGCAAGACTTAGTTAAAAAGGAACAAAATATTGCAGGAATTATTGAAAGTTCACAACCATTTTATAGGCATTTTCAACTGCAATACAAAGATAATATAAAATTGAGAATTCGTTGTACATATGACAGCAATTACTTGAAGCGTCTACTAAATATTTCATGTTTTGAATATCGTCAAGTTGAATACGAGAGATTTTTGAGTAATGGTGAAATTGAGGTGGTTACTCAGGATGATACTACTTTCCGCTCAGATATGACATTAATCAACATTCAAGATTATAAACATGACTTGGAAATGGAAATATCTTAAATTTTATTAAATCAGTTATAAATTTATCGTCGTCATGTTAAGAGGTCTCAACTATAAAAAAATGAATAACGAGTTTCGTGTAAAAATTTTGAAAGATTTCTTAAGCGAAGAAATGCTTTTATGGCCCGAGCACAAGATTATTTTACAAAAATTAAAGGATCGATTCGATGAATATGCATTATATAAGATACATACGTCAAAATTTGGTGATCATTATAACAATTGTGAATGGGCAAGAGATGAAGCAACTTGCGGTCCTGATACTTGTGGGTGCTCCTCTATCGATAGAATGTGGGATGACGCATTGGATATAATAAACTTTTATTATAATATAAAAGCTCAAATTTTAACAAATTTCCTTCAGTTAACCTCGTGATAACATCGGGATAACGTTAAACGCCAATGTCTGACGAGAGAATTTTAGTTCTAGACGTTCAAGGTTTCTACATAAATAATGATTTTAATATAAAAGAATTGAGTATTTCAGTAGACAATGACTCACAAGTTCAAACATTTATAATTAAACCACCTTTTCAATTTACATCTCTGTCAACAAAGGAACAAGTTTTATATAATTGGCTTTATAGAAATCATCATGGATTAAAATGGAAAGATGGCGATTCAACTTTAACAAATATTATAGAATATTATAAAACATATATTAGAGATAAAAATTTTATTTGTTATGTTAAAGGCTTAGAAAAAATTAAATGGTTTAAAAAATTGTTTCAAGACTACAATATTATTTACTATAACTTGGACGATTTAAACTGTCCAAATTTAAAAACTTTGTATCAAAATGATCAATCAATAAATGTTTGTAGCTATCATAAGAAACATTTTACATGTGCTGAAAAGAATGTATTGCTATTGAGAAACTTTATAAATAAAAAATTAAAATTATAAAAACAATGTTATCATTTAATACTTAAACCAAATTAAATAAATATCGATCGTCAGTTCATAACGCATACTCGTCATGTCTATAACAATCTCTTTAAACGGAACCACGTCAACTCTTACTGGAAAATATTTTCCCCCAATTGAATTTGCTACAAAATATGTCTGCGGGCTTGTAGACTTTGTAACGTTTCATTCTATACCCAATGTAGACATCGACAACAATTTATTTCATATCGGTCCTCACACTATTACAATACCTGTTGGTTCATATGAATTTGAAGATATTAGCTTTTTCTTGGAAACGGCCGTAAGAGACATTGATAAATCAATTTTCCTAGCAATTGAATCGAACAACAACACTCTTCAAACTGAAATTGAATCCTCTTTAGATATAGATTTTTCAAAACCGAACAGTATAGGACAGCTACTAGGATTCAGTAAAAGAAAATTGCTAATAAATGAGTTACCGTATGAGGACTTTATCAAAGTGATTAATATAGAGCCGTTACAAAATATAGAAAAAGCAAAATATATACATGTAGACCAGTCAGTTAATAGAAAAAAATTTGACTCTGATTTACCTTTAAATATTACAAATATAAACACAGTCCGTATTGAATGCAACTTAACCATAGGATCATATATTAACAGCACACCAGTTCATACTATTCACGAATTTCCTCTCAATGTTGCACCTGGCTATAAAATAAATGAGAAACCTCAAAATGTCATTTATTTACCTGTCAACTGTCAACAAGTAAACAACATTACTATAAGAATCTTAAATCAAGACGGTGAGCTTATAAATTTTCGAGGAGAAAAAATTTCAGTAAGACTTCACTTTAAACCCGAATAAAAAAAATGATTATTTATAATAATAATAAAAGCATAATTCAGAAAGGATTTCTAGTTAGTCCTTCATCAACGCTCGACCGAGTCTATACAAAAAAGAAATTGTTGACTGCAGCTAATAAAGAATATTTAACATCCTTGGGACTTAATCTACAATCATGAACGAGATATTAAATGTCCTTCAAAAACCAATATATGATGAGAGCATTATAAAGAGGGAATATCATAGTTACTCTCCATATTTGAGGTCCTTCAACAATAACGATGAAATTCGTATACCAATTCAAAATCAAGACCTTTTTGTCCTACCAAGTGAGAGTATGATTTACATTCATGGTTCTATAGTAAAAAAGGATGGAGGAAATGATGTAGTAACAACAGGAGTAAAATTTAAAAATAACTTTGTTACATATCTGTTTGATGAAATTCGATATGAAATTAATGGTTTTGAAGTTGATCGTACACGCAATCTTGGAATTTCATCTACCATGAAAAATTTTGCATCATTAAGTGCGGTTGAAAGTGATGCATTAAAAAACGCTGGTTGGGCTCCTGATGAAAATTTCACATTGGAAAAATCACATTTTAGTTGTTGTGTGCCGTTGAAAATGTTGCTGGGTTTTGCTGAAGATTATAATAAAATAATATTAAATTCGAAACATGAGCTTATCCTTCAACGTTCATCATCTAATGAGAGATCATTTCATCCATCAATTCATGCAACAGATCAATTAAAATTTACTATATTAGATATAGTATGGAAAATGCCTCACATACAATTATCGGACTTTGCAAAATTGGAAATGTACAAAATAATTAACAACAAAAATCCTATATTAATGCCATTTCGAAGTTGGGACTGTCATGTAAATCCAATGCTACCAAAGAGTACAAAGGTTTTATGGAATGTAAAACTGGCTCCGCAAAATGAAAGACCACGATTTCTCATCATCGGTCTACAAAAAGAAAAAAGTAAAGAGGAAGGAAATATATTCGATCATTGTAATATCTCTAATTTAAAAGTTTATCTAAACTCTGAATCATATCCCTATGATGATTTAAATAGTCGCTTTGAAATGGGGCAGTATGCTGTACTATATGATATGTATGCAAAATTTCAACAAAGTTATTATATGCGGGAACCTCAACCATTGTTAGATGTCAGTACATTCAAGGCTATTGCTCCGCTAATTGTTGTTGATGTAACACACCAAAATGAGGCAGTTAAAGTTGGACCTATTGATATACGAATTGAATTTGATACCGAATCACTCAAACCAATTCCAGATAAAACATCAGCCTACTGTTTGGTAATTCACGATCGTTTAATTGAATACTCACCTCTAACCAGCGAAATTAGGAGAATAATTTAAATATTCTATCAATTAATTTTTCTAAACCCAAATAAAGAATTTATAAACGATTTTGTTTTTTTATATATAGTTTTTATTTATTTAATAGTTTTGATTAAAAAATATATTTTCTTAATTAATTCTATAGTGACCCCATGCAAGGGTGTCAACACCATTTTCTTTAATAAATCGCTTATCATCTAAATAACTTAACACTATTTTATGAATTTCTTGAGTATATATAATATGTATCTTAGATCTAAAAGTAAACATTTTATCATAATAAATTTTCTTATCAAATAAACATTTTTTATAATCATTAATACTAAGATTCATTAATGCTGATTTTTTTACACCTTTTGCTTTTTTAATATCATTGTCACCCTCGACACTTATAGAATACATTTTAGATCTTAGTCCAATGAATTCCCTCATTATCTTCCCATTATTTTCATCTTTCATTAAACCTAATACCTTTTTATTTTTTTGTTCTATACCATATGGATTGTTAGGCTTATAGTCAGATGTATCAAATTTCAAATTAATATCGGGTATTATATCTTTATAAAAATCTTCGGTATTAATTGAATATATGAATGAATCCGTATCCATATAGCACAAACTCAAGTTTTCATTATATTTTGGAATCATATAATTATAATGAAAATCATACATTTTTTCCTTAGACTTTTCGAGAACTGCAAACCCTACAGAAATAGGTTTATTAAATTCGATATGTACTCTATCCAGTTGGATAGCTGCCATATTTTCGGTAAACCTTGTAGAGCTATGAAAATTCGGTTTTGCTATAAGACTCCTAGCTCCCAATCTTTTTCCAACACTTTCCCACTGGCATACAATTTTTACATCTTTCCTTTTCTCTACATTTTCCATGGTTTTACCATAGACAGCATTGTTTAGTAATTTAAAAAAGTTCTTTTCAAAGTCATTTTTAGCGTTTGTTCTATGAAAAGTATTTAGATCTATGTATTTCTTGAGCCAGGGAGATTGTTTAAATTTTAAAATTCTATGTACTTGTTTAAGCTTTAAGCCATTTCTTAAACATTGTTGTAAGTTAGTATAATGTATGATATAATTTGATTTATTATATAAATCAATAATGAGCTTTTGATGTTTACCCGTAGGACTTTTTTTGTTTTCAGCGCAAAACGGTAAATCATTATGCAAGTTATGTTGTTCAAAAGGAACCTCCAAGTCTACTTCTAAAATAAAACCTTCGTCAGAATCATCTTTACATTCATTTAAATTAAACGAATTAATATTTTCAACCCATTCAAACTTTCCTTCGGGTAAATATTGAGACATAGCCCATCCATATAAATTATTAGCGTCTAAATACATGAGATAATTTGAAGGCTTCCTACTATCGAAATCAACCATATATTTGTTGTTTGCTTTAACATGGCGTTTTGAACATTGAACTATGCCTCCTCTTATCCCGTTTTGAATGAATTTAATCATATCAATGTCAGTTAATAGATCCAACTCAATTTTAGTATATTTTAGCATTGCACTCCAAGATAGCCCGGGTGCTGTATAATACTGACAAGGATCTAAATTGTAAATAGATTTACATACTTTTCTGAAATTTTCAAATACATCAGTTAACAATAAAACATCTGTCTTGAGATATAGTTCCAAGTAGTCTTTAAAATTAGAACAATTAAAAGTTGTCCACACTTTTTGAGCATGTTCATAATCAGCAACACTACATTCTTCATTCGTTAATTTATTAAAAAACTTATCTCTTGAAGGCAGACATTCCTCTTGAAGTCGATTAATGGAATTAAAATAATCGTATGGAAATACTCCCTTTCTCTTCATAAGATTAAATTCGTTTTCATCGGTAAACTCAGACCGTAGAACATAAAAATCTGAAATCGATAAATTTTTAGCTAAACTCTCTAAACTTGAAGCCATAAATCTAAATGAATCTAAAAACCTAAGTTCAACGCTATCACCGTCATCAAAATGAATATGTTTAGAAACTGATACATATATTTCTTTGTTAATCGGTACTACGTTTATTCTTCCGGGGATCGTTGAAAGTTCTTTAATGAATAAATGACAATCATATGAAGAAAGATTGTGGAAAAATATTGGAATGAATTTTGAAATTTTAAAGTTTAAATTGCAATCATTATGGGCTGGGCCTCGATATTTTCCCGTTAAATGACAATGATCTGCTACTCTATCAACTCCCAACGGTTTTTCGCATATATGACAATCACTACTATTATTTTGAATATTTAATTCTACTGGGGTGAGGAAATTCATTGGAATAACTTTATTAAGATAATTACTATAAATATCTCTAGCATCGGCAACTAAAGAAGCAATAAATTTTTGAGGGGCATCTTCACCTGTATATAATCTAAACTTATCTAAAGAATTATTAAAACTACACTTAATATAATAACTAAATGCACACGGCTTATGTGTTTGTATAGTTTTTACAGATCCCGAGTTCTGAATATTTTCCGGTGTTAGGAAACACTCGAAATCTGCATATATTACAAACGGTATATCTAACTTATGTTTAAAATTTTGAAAATAAACTGTACTTTTTTCTGCATCCGGCACTTTGGTAACAATTCTGCTACATTCCCTGCGATGACGTTGCAACTTGTAGTCGGAATCAAAAAACTGCAAGCAGACATTGCATAAATGCATTTTATTAGGATGTCTTGTTAGTTGACTGCGTAAAAGTCTGCAAATAAAAATAAAAAAATAAATTTTAAGATTCTTTAAATATTATAAATGTATATAGCAAGTAAGCAAGTAAGCAAGTAATAAAAAAAGAAAATGTATAAATATGATATTTACCTTGAAATATTTTTAATCCAGATGTAATGAAATTTTTCTCCTTCCTGTAGCAAAAGTAGGTTAAGATGAGTGGTTTTCTCCTCCTTTGTATAGTAATAGGGTCCTACGATACTTTTAAGGTCCTCGTCGAATCCAAAAACATTAATGCTTATTTCGGGATTATTTTCCTCGAAAATTTTTACATCTTTCGCTTTCATTGGAAAGACAAGACTTTCAAAATTGAGAGCGATGCTATTGGCTAGCGTTATTTCAACTGCAGTTATATCTATGATGTTGTAACTGAAACATCTATGTGAATTAGCATTGATAGGATTTAGCGCTGAGATTACTGCCCATTTAAAGCAGTATTCGTCATTGTTTTGTACATTTATACAAGCTTTTTTATCTTCTAGTATTTTTGGTAATTTAATGTATTGTGAACCTTTAATTGGTTTGTATTGATTCACGTTTATTTCCAAATGAGAGATTCTTATAAGTGTCCAACCACTATCACGTTCTTGAAACTCTGACATCTTTGTAATTAAATTATTGCATTTTGTAACATAAATCTCATACAAATTTGTAGCCTGTTGCACCATGATCATTTTAGTTTGATGTGATTTAAGGTCTATTGTTGCCTCGTCTTCACTCATTTTGATGTATTCACAAAACAATTCCATATTAAATTTAAAGTTGGTGTGTTTTTCCAACATTTCTTCAAGTGTTTTTAAAACTATATCTCTGATGTTTGCTAAAAACTCTTCGGGAATCAATAAACCCTCCTTATGATTTTTAATCATAAATGATTCTATCCGCTCATTAAATATTGAGGTGATTCTTGTTAGGTTTTCGTTAACTATTTCACCACTATTTCTCTTATGTTCGTTTGTCCTGATGTGATAAGCCCAATTCTTAGTTACTATCTCTTTCTTGCACTTGTTGCAATAGAGATACGGAATTGTTTTCTCCACAATAGCCCGAAGACTTGGAACCACATTTGATGATGGAGATGATGTTGATGCTGTTGCTTTTGAGGTTGATGCCGCATGTTGATTTCTCTTATGTTTTTGTAAAGTATCTTTTCGCGAAAAAAACTTTTTGCATGTATCGCATTTAAAATGTTGCGATGGTTGGTCTTGATGCTTTATCCGAATGTGCCGATTTAGGTTAGATTTTTTTGTGAAAGTGGAATCACATTCGCTGCATTTAAATTGATCCATTTTTAATTTTTTATTTAATGACTGTGTTTGTAAAATTACAACCTTTTTTATTAATCACTTTATTGATTGTTTATTGATTCCGGATTGTTTTAAAATTACTTTTTATTGTATTTTACACTAATTGTTTATATTTTTAGATATTGAATGTTTATGGAACGTTTTAACCAATTCACTTGTGTCTCTTTTAAGAATTATCTTTAAGCGCACTTGTAGTCGATAGAAAGAACTTTTAACAACTGAAGATTAAATTAATTTTGTTTGACTTATCAACTTTAAATTCTTATCTTTTATTTTTTTTTTTGCCCTTGCACTTGAACTTGACCGCAAAAATTGTTTATTTATTTTAGAAGTCACAAAAAAAAAAAAACATGTTGAACTTCTACATTGCTGCCTTATCTTGAACTTGCGGTTTTTTGAGTGCGCTTACTATGAAGCTTGAGACTATGAAGCTTGGCTCTTATCACCTTTGACTTAAAAAAATTTTTTTTTGGTGATGTTGTTGTTAGCTTCTAAAATGTTCTCGAAGTTTTTCTATATCTCGAAGCTTCTAGAAACTTCTTGATTCTTCCTGGTTGCTATGTATTTCGTTTACTCATGCAAACACTGATAAGTATGCCACCACGCAGTCTACGTTAGAAGTCTTATAAATATATATTTATTTTTTGAGTCATTGCTATAACTAATGCGAGGGTTAAGAAAAAAACAAAAACATGCAAACACTGATAAGAACTCGCTTGACTACCACTACCGATAATGTAGCGTATAAAATTATGACCAACGCTTAAAGCAAAGAAATACCCCAAACTTGTTAATTTTAAAAAGTTTAAAGCAAAGATATACATCAAACTTGCCAATTTAAAAGTATAAATAAAGCAAAGACATACACCAAACTTGCCAATTTTTAAAAGCTTACATCAAAGACATATACCAAACTTGCCAATTTAAAAGTATAAATAAAGCAAAGACATACACCATAATAGCTTTTAGCAAAGACATACACCATAATAGCTTTTTAGCAAAGACATACACCAAACTTGTTAATTTTAAAAAGTTTAAAGCAAAGATATACATCAAACTTGCCAATTTAAAAGTATAAATAAAGCAAAGACATACACCAAACTTGCCAATTTTTAAAAGCTTACATCAAAGACATATACCAAACTTGCCAATTTAAAAGTATAAATAAAGCAAAGACATACACCATAATAGCTTTTAGCAAAGACATACACCATAATAGCTTTTTAGCAAAGACATACACCAAACTTGCCAATTTTTAAAAGCTTACAGCAAAGACATACACCAAACTTGCTAATTTAAAAATATAAATAAAGCAAAGACATACACCATAATAGCTTTTAGCAAAGACATACACCATAATAGCTTTTAGCAAAGACATACACCATAATAGCTTTTAGCAAAGACATGCACCTTTACACATTTTAGCAAAAAGCCCCCACAAGATGGCGCTGGGCCAGAGTGACGTCATCGGCTTGCTCCACCGCTCCACCTGAGCCAGAACCAACATATTGTATCTACTAATGTTGTCATCACTTTGAAGTTACTGATAGTCTCATAAGTTTGTTAGATTCGCGTATTGCTTATAAAAGCTACAGTTCATCCGATTCATCTGATGAAGAGGAATTAAATATATCTGAAAAATAATTAATTTTTGGTGGAATAATATAAGTTGCTATTGCAAGAATGATAACTTTTCTAACCTTTCAATTTTATAAGAATATATGAATTTTTTCACTTTTTCGCAATTTTGTACCTATATATTTAAAATAAATTTTATGTTACAAATAAAATGAAAACCAAAAATTGTATGAAAAATGCTGGCCTTTTTTTAACTTTGTTTTTCAAGCCATTTAGCCTTTCTTGACTTTGTTTTTGCTGATTTAGCTTTCTTTTTATCTAGCTCGTGGCCACACTGAGCTCTAGTTGCATTCAACTGCGGGACACCCTGTTGGACGCATTTTATAGAATTTTATGCTGGTTTTGATTTAGTTACTCTTAAGTTATGGATATATTTTTATTATTTACATGTATAATTAAATTAAGAGATATAAATTTCTTTCTTTGTAAAGAAATTCATTTAATTAAAATAATGTCAAATTAATTAAGTGTGCCTAATGACAATCAAATTAGTATTTAACTTCCAATTTGTATCGTATAAGACAAAATGTTTTATTGTTACTCAGAAACATTAAATTTATCTCAATTTTCTTAAACATAAGTATATACTTTGTTTGACATTTATTCAGGGTTTGTTTATTAAACATTAGGTAGCAGAAGTCTTTTATACGCGTATATATATTTAGAAATTTTTTCCAATACAATACAAATTGATAGTTTTTGATCATTATTAATGGCGTATAAATAGTGTATTCTGCTTTAAAACCTGTTATGACGTGGGTGGCCACATTATTATTTATTAGTAGTTTCTTTTTTTGAGAAATGACGCGAAAGATCAGATCAATATAATACCTGCAGTAAAATCACATTATCAGATTCTTCACAAGATTTTACATCAAAAAAGATGGTTTATGTTTTTTTTTTTGCAAATTCCAATTATTTTTTTTATTTTAAATATAATAAAAAAAACCTCAGAAAAACTGGCTTTCGAGCAGAACCTTTAATAACATTTAAAATAGGGCTTCCATAGGTCTACAGTAGGGGTGGGCACAAATCTTACTCAGAAGCAGAGTGCAAAATCAATTGCTTGATGAATTAGGGGGTGAATCGGATTGCGGGACGCAAAATGGTTAGAGCACACTTGAGATTGTGTTAGTGCAGAAAAACGAGTGTTGCCACTTTGTGAGGAATTCCTCAAAACGTGAGGAATTTACAGTGATTGTGAGTAATTTTTAAGGAATTTTATTTAGAGGAATTTTTGAGGAATTTGACAGTTTTAACCATTACTTTTATTTTACTCGTTAACGCCCATAATGACACTTTTTGTTTGAAACTTTGAGCAGAAAAATAACAATAAGCACGGCAAATATTTTAGAAAATATTTATTCCTACTATTTTTGAGGGTGCAAACACAAAAAAAAATATTTGAGAATTAAAAATGTTCAGTATTTCCTGTGATTCTCAACAGTCTTAAACATTTTCCCTTAGTGTCGGAAACACAATTAAAGGTGGTGAGAGGGTTTTACTTTTCCAAATCTGGCTAATATTTTGACTACGATTTTTTTCACAATGGCGCCCCAAAAAGGAAGACTTACAATTTCTAATTTTTTCGGTTGAGACTCTGAATGAAAAATTTAACAATTAATTACCAAAAAGCCAAAATATATAAATTACTATTATTCTTACATAATTAAAAAAAATAACGAAATGGTCATATCAGCCGCTGACCTTGACCGAGCTTATTATGATCAATTGTGTTTTGTGTGTTGTGAAAATGTTTGAACACAAATAATCGAGAACTGGACCTACATGTTTTCTGCCGACTCCGAACGGCTTATGTTCTCAAGAAGCTTTTCATGGCAGTTTTTACTATCTGAGGTTTGCCATTGTCTGCAGAGGGGTGACGGCCGTTCCCTGTATGGGCCACACACTCTACCCACTGCGCGACGGCCGCCACTTCTTCCAACATGATTACTTAATCAAACATTTTATTCTACTTAGTCGACTCCACATAAAATTCTTATCTCATGAGAAAAATGCCTCCTTTTTTTTTAATTTTGGGAAAAATAAAAAATTTTAAGTCTTACTTTTTGAGCCGCCATTTTAAGAGAAAAATCGTAGTAAAACAATCAACCACATTTGGAAAATTTAAATGCATTCATCTTTTATTATTTTTCCGACTGTTAAAAATTTTTTTCTGAACACAGGCCACTATTTCAAAGGTGATCCTGAGTCAAAATTAAAAAAAAAATTTTTATATATATGTTAAAACTCATTGCTCATTTGAAGATCTATAAAAATTTGTGTGTTAAAAATAAAATCAAATCTCCAACGTTATTTATAAATTTTTTTTTTGTTTATTTGCATTTATCATTTCCCATGTTCCCATCGCCGTCCCAATATGTAATTTTGTGAACTTTTAGCTGAAATATATAAAAACCATATAAATTAAAAAGAATTTAAAAAGAAATAAAAAGTTTAAAAGTGAAAAGTTAAATTAAAAAATTCGATCTTTTTTATAGAATTTTAAAAACGACCAAAATTATTCTCTCTAGACTAGAAAACTGTCTTAACGTTGGTTGATTTCATATGGACTGTCCCAATAAACAAAATTTTTTATTCCTAAAAATAACTGCATGATGCATTTCATGGAGTGTCATAAAAATGTAAAGTTGTAAAATTTCTGCACAAAAACTATTCTATTTTCTATTTTCGGCTTAAAAAATATTTGTACTTTTCGCTTTTCGTCTGGCTTTTTACATGTCTGTCTGCTTATCAGTATTTCACATTATCGGTCTGTCAGTCTATTTACATTTGATAATTCGTCCACTACACATTAATTTAATTGAAGTACTACTTTTAATATAATTAAAAGTATATATCAAAGTACAAGAAAAATCACGTAATGCCTTTAAGATTTCTACAAAATACTGATTCTTTCTTTTCAGTGTTCGTTATAGAAACCGTAAAAGTGACAGAATGCTGTTGTGGAAAGCAAGTGTTGCTATACAGTAGATTATAAAGATTGTTGTTAAAAAGGGAGTTTTTATTTTATGTCACTACCAGCAGCTATCAAATTGCTTTGGGAAAATCAAGGTATATTTAACAAGATAGTGTCGTCTCGGAGCAGAGGGTACAGCAGCTGTCAAACACATAGAATTATATAATTTGCAAATTTTGTCATTTGTTTTGCTTTTATTCGTAAAAACCTAATTTTGACAGGTGCTGTAACCACCACAAGAGAGAAATTTAACTACTAACACTACCTTGTCTTATGAGACCATGGGAAAATAAGTCCTTGGCATATTTACAAGGGATTCGCAAGACCATGACACTACTTTAATTGTACATATTCCACCGAACATATTTTTAGCTAATATTTTTTTAGAACTGAATCACAAAAATAAATTAATACTTTTACTTTGCGCATAATTACTTACTGCGCATAATTGCATACTGGAAATATAAACTTTTATCGAAATATAAACATGGTTAAATGCGAAATATTATATAGCAATATTATAAAATTCCCTTTCTTATATCAATGGGATGCAGCATTGATTTTGAACTACTTCGAGCGCAATAATGATTTTTACAATGCAAACTCAAATACTAGGGTTGCCAAGTAATTTTTTTTTTTTTGGTTTTTAAAACAAATATTATATTTTTAAGTAAAGATTTTAATATATAAGTAATTAAATTAAATTCTCATATTGTTATAAGAAATGTATGAAACATTTACCTATAAAACAACTAACTGTCAATTTCTGTTACAATTTATAATATTTTTTAGTTTTTAGGTTTTTCTCTTTGCTTGACAAGAAATCATGTAGTTTTCGCTTCGTTTTACAATTTCGACGAATGATAGCTAGTTAACTCAACTTTAATTCTTTTTTAAAAAACCTCAATTTGTCTTTATTTATGTTAAAAATTGGTATATGTATTACTTGTACATAAAAACAAACAACTCATCGTCCAGTTATCTTCTGAAAACTTAATTTGAAAGATATCCTTACATCTAAGATGATTTTTACTTTCTAGGTCAATTTGCAAAATTGGTAATTATTGGCACATGTATACATTTATATATACAGGGTGACCCACAATAATGAGCTATCAAAATAAGTTTTAATTATGTACGACTATTGCCATAATTTTAAAAGTGTTAGGAATACTTTATATAGCTGTGATATTGAAACAGGAAATGGGGTTGCAAGTTGGTCAGTTATAAGGGAGGTGTATAACATAGACCAATCTGCAACCCTTAAAATGATGCCGAAATTAACGGACATCCATATGGACCCTAAAAGTTTCGAAAAAATGAGAGTTAGTCTGGCTGTCCAAGTCTTAAGCCAATCAGTAGCTTCAGGCATTCGCCATTGCATTGACATGCATCTTTTGAAGAATTATGTTTTAACGGCGCTGTTATTTCTGTCCGAATATCTCTCAGTATGAATGGGTGAATGTCTGTATGTTTGTATGTGCTTAAGTCTGTCTCTATGTAAGTCTGTCTATCTATATCTATATTACCGCTTGGCTGTTAGATATATATTGCATTTTCAATTTCATTTGAGTTCAATATAAATAAGAATGCGGTAAAGTAGGAATATCGTCCTTGTGGAGCTTTTAATTTGGTCGGGAGTCTATCGAGTCTCTGGTTTTTTTCATTTATTAAAGCTCTTTTTTTGGGAAGTGTGTTAGGATCATTGTCATTGGTTTTCAGCCCTTAATAATATGTTTGACATCCGCTACGGTTCCGATATCCATCCGACCGTCCGTCCGAAAGTCCGTCCGTTTGTGTGTATGTGTGAATGAATGGTCGTATGACTGAATGTTTGTGTGAATGTTGTGAAAAATACAAAATTTTTTTCAAATTCGCCTTGCGCCTGGCTTCACTTCTTAACCTTCTTCGCCTTTTCCCATATTCAATTTGCTCCTCAAACTCTTTATGCTTCTTCAAAACTCGTGTCATAGGCTCTTTAAGCACTTTCAAAACTTTCTTCTGGCATTGCTTACAAACTTCCACATTACAATGACCATTTTCAACTTTGGACTCCCTACAATTATTTATAATTTTTCAAAATTTTCTATTTCTGGTCTTAGATTCTTTTCACAATATTAATTACTACTATTTCTCCAAATTTTCTATATTCTATTTCTGGCTTTAAATTTTTTTCCAAAAACTACTCAGTCGAAATGTTTACCGCATATTAATTTACCTAAGTTATTATATGATATAATAAGATTTCACTCTAGTATGTAAGTTATTATATTATACAATAAGATTTCAGTTCACTTTGGAACTTATTATATGATATAATAAGATTTCACTTCACTTTCGTAGCTCTTATATGATAGCAAAATAGGAAAATAATGGTCAAATAGCACCCAATATCGATGAAAAATTATTTTTTCAGTGCACTTTTTTATGTTTACCTTAATTAAAATTATTGCAGTTAATTTTGCATAAGCCAAAGTTTGTACATATTTCACATATTTTTACATACATATTTTGTGGAGATCATTTTTGAAAAATGTTTAAAATATTTTTATATAAAATCCACATTTATTCTCTAATATTTGAATAAATACTACATTGGATTAAATGAAATATTTAACATAAATAAAATTTTATATATATGTTTTTCTCCTTGTTTTATTTGTTTTTATTTTTATTCATTTTTTTATTTATTTTTATTTATTATAATAGTGTTTTAGAATGGAAGAAAGTCTTGTACTGTTGGCATGCATATTTAAGTGGAAACAAAGTAAGTATGTACTGTAGAGTGTTCTATTAAAAAAATTGGAAAAATGTAAATTAAAAAAAAAAATTAAGTGAAATGTCATGAAAATACTTTCTAAAACTATACCTAATACTTACTTACTTACTTACTTAGTTGGTCGTAACAACCCGTGTCCGGGTTTCAACCGACCTCATCAGCTCTCGCCAGGCGCCTCTGCTTTGCGCGCGCCTTCTCCAATCGGATACACCAAGTGCGGTTAGGGCTTCCTCAGCCTGGTCTATCCATCGGAGGCATGGTCTCCCTCGTCGTCGTTGACCAGCGACCCTCGCCTCGAGCACCTTTTTCGCTGGAGCTTCGTCGTTCATACGAAGGACATGACCCAGCCAGCGTAGTCGCTGCACAGTTATACGCCGCACTACGTCAATGTCATCATAGAGCTCATACAGCTCGTGGTTCATTCGGATGCGATAGTCATCGCCGACTCGAACAACACCGAAGATTTTGCGAAGAACTTTTCTCTCGAACACCCCCAGAGCGGCTGCGTCAGTTTGCGAAACTACCCATGCATCAGCGCCATAAAGCAGCACAGGTAGAACGAGCGTCTTGTAGAGTGTTAGTTTTGTCGATCGAGAGAGGGCTCTGGAACTTAGTTGCTTACTGAGCCCGTAGTAGCACCTATTAGCAATTATTGTTCTTCGCTTTATCTCCAGGCTGATTTCGTTTTTGGTATTAATGGCGGTGCCAAGGTAAACGAACTCCTTGACTACTTCAAAGTTATAGCTGCCTGGAGTCTAAACGCCGAGCTCCCTTGTTTGTAGACAGCATATATTTTGTTTTGCCCTCATTTATCGTCAAACCCACTTTGGCTGATTCCTTTTCGATAGCGGCGAAGGCAGCGGTAACATCTCTCTTGGTTCTGCCAACAATATCAATATCATCAGCGTACGCAAGGAGCTGGACGCCTTTGTAGAAAATGGTGCCATTACGATGCACACCGGCCTTTCGTACGATCCCCTCCATGATGATGTTAAAGAGATCGCAAGACAGTGGATCGCCTTGCCTGAAACCTCTTTCGGTATTGAAGGTTTCGGAGAGGTCATTTCCTACCTTGACGGAGCTGCGTGTGTTGCTCAACGTCATTCTGCAAAGTCTAATCAACTTTGCAGGTATACCGAACTCAGACATTGTTGCGTATAGGCAATCCCTTCTCGGGCTATCGAACGCAGCTTTAAAATCGACAAAGAGATGGTGTGTGTCAATTTGATTTTCGTGGGTTTTCTCCAGGATTTGTCGTAGCGTGAAAATCTGGTCTATGGTGGACTTACCAGGTCGAAAGCCACACTGATAGGGTCCAATCAGTGTTTTTGTAATCGGCTTTAATCTTTCACACAGTACGCTTGAGAGAACCTTATATGCGATGGAAATAAGACTGATACCTCAATAACTTGCGCAGATTGTTGGGTCTCCTTTCTTAAGTATAGGGCACAGTACGCTGAGGTTCCAATCGTCGGGCATGCTTTCTTCTAGCCATATTTTGCTGATGAGCTGAGGCATGCGCCTTATCAATTCATCGCCGCCGGTTTTAAACAATTCAGCTGACAGGCCGTCAGCACCCGCTGCTTTGTTGTTTTTGAGTCGTTGGATAGCAACTCGAACCTCATCATGGCTAGGTGGTGGTACTTCCATTCCGTCATTGTTGATTGGTAGCTCTGAACTGCGCTCTCCATGGGCGGCTCGCCAGTATGTCGCCAGTAAGTAAGTTGGAGAAGTGCCGTCTCCACAATCTCAGCACACACTGCGTATCCGTATTCAGATCTCCATTTTCGTCTCTACAAGTGGATGCTCCGGGCTTGAAACCTTGGGTTAGACGCTTAACCTGTTGATAGAATTTTCGTGCATCCTTCTTGCCCTGGTATACCTCTAGTTCCTCACGCTGACGCTTTTCCTGCTCTCTTTTCTTGCGTCTGAAAAGGCGCCTCTCTTCCTTCCTCTTTTGGCGGTAGTTTTCTCGCACGGCTCGCGTTGCAGCTGACTGCAGCGTTTTTCTATAAGCGGCGTTTTTTACTGCAGTCGCAATGCGACACTCCTGATCATATCATTGGTTCCGAGGTTGCGGGCGCCGGAAACCAATGACTTCTTCAGCGGCAGCGCGCATGGAGTGGGATATATGCGCCCAAAGTCCGCCGGCGTCGTCGGGTCCAGAGGTTGGTTGGCTGAGCTTAACCGAGAGTTGAGCGGAGTAGGCCTCGGCAGTCCGTTGTAATTGCAGCTTAGCGACATCTAGCTTTCGTTGCATTCCTGTGCGTATGTTCTTCGCATTGCATAATCGCATGCGGATCTTGTCTGCAACAAGATAATGGTCGGAGTCAATGTTGACCCCCCGAAATGTACGCACATCTAGAACACTAGAGGCATGCCTTCCGTCGATTACAACATGATCAATTTGGTTTCGCGTTTTTTGATCCGGGGACAGCCAGGTGGCCTTGTGGATGTCGAGGTGCTTAAATCTGGTGCTACTAACTACCATGTTTCGCGCCGCGGCGAAGTCAATCAGTCTTAGACCGTTGTTCGTGGAGGTCTCATGAAGACTGAACTGACCGACAGTGGGGCCAAAGATGCCTTCCCTTCCGACTTTCGCATTAAAATCGCCGAGGACTATTTTCACGTCATGGACCGGAAGGTGGTCGTATACGTCCTCAAGGCTAGCGTAGTAAGCGTCTTTGACGGCTTCGTCCTTTTCCTCCGTCGGGGCGTGCGCGCAAATAAGGCTGATGGAGAAAAATTTTGCCTTGATGCGGATCGTGGCCAATCTTTCGTTGACATGTGTGAACCGGGAAACAAGGTGGCGTAGTTTCCGGCTAACAACGAATCCACATCCAAATTCGCGCCTCTCCGCATGGCAGCTCTAGTAGATATCACAGTGTGCTTGTTTAGAGCAGCCTTGCCCTTTCCATCGCATTTCCTGGATGGCGGTGATGTCAGCCTTTATCGTTTTGAGGGCTTCCGCCAGTTGGATAATGGCACCTTCCCTATAAAGGGTTCGGACATTCCAGGTGCATATCCGTAAATCATTGTCCGTTTTTCGTTTGCGGTGGTCGTCAACGTAATTGGGGGTCTTATCCGAGGCTGGTTTAGTTTTCATTGGGCAGTAGTAATGTGGCGGGACCCAAACCCTGCGCACATTCCATGTTTAAGGTCTATGGAGTGACCCGCCGCTCAAAATAGCCGTCAAACTGACGGATGCCAGTTTGCCGTTGCCCAGGGAACACCACGTGGAGGTTTGAGTCGACTTGAGACGATTTCGACATGGATAATGCCATGTGAAGGTTCGCCCCCTGTTCCCAAGTTTACAAGTTTACTTTTTTTAAAAAAATCCTTAAAGTGCCCTTTTCTGGCATATATTCATTAGTTTATTTAGCATAATAAAATTTTATTTATTAGATATTAGTTAGTTTAGTTAGCATAGTTTAAGCATAGAAACTAGAACATATAAATGTGTGAATAATATATACACATAAAATAAATGAATAAATTTATTAAAAAATATTAGAAAAATATTCATTTTAAAGATAATAAAATTTGCTAGCATTTTGTCCTTGGGTGCATTTCAATCTAATCAGAAATGAAGAAGTTATAGCGATTTTTCTATACCTTCATACTTGAAAATAGACAAATTCGTAAAAATATAATTTCTGACTATCCACGAAATGCACCCCAAATATAACAAACAAAAAACAGCTGAGAAGCAGCAAAAAAATTCAAGCAGAAAGCAAAAACAAAAACCCACCAAAAAAAAAATTTAAAAAAGCCAGCCAGCCGTCGAATTAGAATTCCAAAGAAAAGACAAATGGCTTCCCGCCAACATTGTTGAGAGATATTTGCATTCTGTGCTCTATCAACATTTTTAGCACTCTATCTGCAAACTCTAGTAACATCAGCCTGAGCGCTGAAAACGAATATGGTGGCGACTGCACAAATATCGGCAGCGCTCTGCCTGCACAGATGCTCTTTAAAATTAATTTCAGGACTATAATAAACTGTCACCAGTTTCGGCAGTCAAAAAACCTCAAGAGCGAAGTAGTGTCTCTACACTATATATACTCACTGATTATACGAAGAGGTCTCACTGAGAGCCATTTCATAAATCCACTCAAACATTGTGGTGTAAGCAGAGACACCGGGTAACGAACATAGCAGCGGCTGTTATTTCTACAACCGCTGTTATGGATGCTGCTGTTATTTCTACAAACAGAAGCAGAGCCACGCGAATTAAGTCGAAGAAACTCTTGTTCGTGCGTTTAACGTTTGGTTTGATGTCGTCTTGTGTACAACCAGTTTTTTTTTCAATAGGTTTTCTTTGTGTGTGCAATTTTTTTTTTTGCTGGAGTTGTTTTGTTGTTTTTTCTTTATTTTTTGGTTTTATTTTTGTTCTGCTAGAACTTTGTTGTTGATTTTTTTTTGCTGCATTTCATAGATCTAAAAAGAAATAGATTGAGATTCTAAATAATTGGCTCGACTACATTGCAAAATCTGGCGAAATCTGTCAAATTCACAAAAAAAGGTGTTTTTAAGGTCCACCCTAGTGTCAAAAAAACTGTTTAGTGTTCTTACACCAGATTTCAAATAATTGGTCCGACTTAATTGAAAAATATGGCAAAAACTTGCAGAAACAAAAAAAAAATTGTAGGGCCCACCCTTGTGTCCAAATAAACTTTAAATGTTCTGACATCAGATTCCTTCAAATTGGTCCAACTATATTGCAAAAACTGCCAAAATCACAAAAAAGTATTTTTAGGGTCGGCCCTAGTGTAAAAAATAATGTTTTTTTTTTAAATCTTACACCAGATTTTAAATAATTGGTCCGACAATATCGCAAAAAATAGCTAAAGATGGTCCACCCTAATGTCAAAAAAAATTTATAATCTCACATCAGATTCCAAATAATTGATCCGAATTAGGTTGCAAAAAAGGGGCAAAATCTGTCAAAATCGCAAAAAGTTATTGTTGAGGTCCACCCTAGTGTCTATATATGCGGTTTTCAATTGATTTAGTAATTAAAAAATAATTTAAATTTAACTTATTTAACAATTAGTTGAAAATATATGCAGACGAAAGTCACTTGACTTATTTAGCGAACATCACCATACAAAATATGTTAGTTCGTTCTATGGAAAAAAGTCAGAATTTCAAGTAATTGTGGTTGACAAAAAACAACTTTTTCAACTCCTTTTAAATTAGTTGGTTTTCCTACAGGGTCTAAATTAAATTTGAAAACTTCAGTGACCTGAGACGATACATGAGAGCTGAGTTATATTGGTTTTGAGTAGAGCTGTCATTATGCAAAGTAAAGTAATCAGTAAAAACTATATAAGCCGATATTGTTGTGAACAATTAAAATAAAGAAATATGAAGAGAGAAAAAAAAACTACTTCGCTGGCATATTTTCAAGATGAAGGAAAAATATTTGAAATAAAAATGATACAAATAAGAACAGCGCGTATACTTACGCCCAAAAGACTATTTGGCTTAAGTAAGTGAAACAATTCAGTCATCAATAGGCGGTATTTGAGTACCGCATGATTCGTTTAAAATCAAAAAGGTGAGTAACTCGAAAGCAGTTAAAATGTTCAACACTATAGCCAACCTCCACAACATTTTGGAGTAAACGAATTCACAACAGAGAATTCAGAGAAATTTACAACAGTGTGGCGCAGCTCAAGCTATACGACAAGAATGCTCTAATGGTGGTAACAATTCATAATCACCATCACGCCGGGTGCAAATTTTACACCAAGCTCCAACTCATGATCGGCATGACAAAAGTCCAGAAGCTTTGTAGCTAGACGAAGTAATCATCATCACCGCCGGTAAGAAGACAAGTTCCTGAAGAACGGGGAAGTTGCTCAACATTCGGTCGCTTACCTTAACAATTTGTTGTTTTTTTTTATATAGAATTTTTATAATATAATTTTTATATAGTTATTTATTTAAAATATTCCAATTATGCTTTGAAAGGAAAGAGAGAAAAAAAACCATTAACTTATTTAAAAATGCAACATCGCATAAAGAAAAAACAAATAAATAACAAATAATAAGTAAACAAAAAGTTATTTAAAAAATGCAAAATCGTATAAAGCAAAAACAAAAAAAATTAAGTAAACAAAAAGTGCCACTACTATAAAAAGTATTAGTTATAGAACGTATATCGACCTTCCAGAAAAGATCAACGACCCGATGTATATATATGAAAAATAATAGAAAGAAAAATAAGGGTGGCAGCACAACTAATTGCCTAGATTAAGAATAAGAAAAAGAAAAAAATATATAAGAATAGTGAATTTAGAAGTTAGTATAGACAGAATATAAAAAGCATAATTGCAATTAAACTATTAAAATTTTACAAGAAAGATAAAAAGAATCATTTAAAGAAAACAAACCCAGCTTATTTAAGAAATATATGAAAATTAAGAAAATATGATTGTAACCTAAGAACGAAACGTTCAAGCAATACAAAAGAAATATTGATATCAAACAGAAAAACTAAGCAAGGATATATGTCAAAAGCAATAATTGAATAATTAAAATATATTTCAATTTGTGCATGGTAACAAAAACCAAGACAAACATACATATACAATAAATAAATAACACACGTTTTATATATCGAAAAAATTATGGCTAGATAGATAGCATAATATTTTCTTTGTCAAAGGGGGGAGGAATGTTGTGAAATTAATGCCGATAGCAAATATCGACTAACTTTGATCATGAATTGCAGCATCCATAAGCAGAGAGTAAAATAAAACGCAGTACAAATTGCTTTAACAATTTAACAACTTGCTTTAAGCACCGAATTCATTATAACAGGCATGATCCAATTACGACAAACAGAAGCACTTCAGAGCGTGTGCCTAAGTTATAGCAGCAATTAGTAATATGCTGACTTAACAAAATAATGCCACACAGGTGAACGACGCTATGCGCCTGATACCTGAGTCGCGTAGCTGTTTGACTTAACTTTATTTCATGCAGCTGTTGGTCGCTATTTTGTGACCACCCTGCAGGAAAATCAACTAATTTAAAAGTAGTTGATAAAGTAGTTTTTTGTCAACCACAACTAGTTGAAATTCTGACTTTTTTCCATAGAACAAACTAACTTATTTTGCATGGCGATGTCCGCTAAATAAGTCAATTGACTTTCGTCTGCATATATTTTCAACTACTTGTTAAATTAGTTATATTTAAATTATTTTTTTAATTACTTTAAAATAACCAATTGAAAACTATTACTGATGGCCTAAAGTTAATAATAGTTGATGAAATAACATGGTTAAATATGTATAAACTTGTAATCTAATGAAAATTTGCAATTAAAACATGTCATGTAATTCAAAGTAGTTTATCAATCACTTGTTTTTAAGTAGTATTTCAATTACTTCATATATAATGCAATCTAAACTATTTGGAATTGAAGTGGATGCCGCCTTAATATAATTCAAAGTAGTTCATATACTAGTTTATTTTAAATTAGTTTCTTAATTAGTTAATTTCAAAAACAAGTTAGTTTGTTCCTATAGGGCAACTGAAAATGCATAATTGCCAAAACACACTAAACAATGTACAAAACACGCATACAATGTATGTTTGTATGCGGATATAATTTAACTAGGAAGTGAGATAAGTAAGGTTAACAATTAAGATTATCAATGTGACAATGAAATAATGAAAAGGTTTTGGAAGCCAGATATTTATTATAAATATCTGTGTTTCAGTGAAAATAAAAGCTAGTACGTTAACATCTAAATAGACACCAAGTATTTTCCTTCCTTTGGGAGCAAATACAGTGGAACCTATAAATAAATTGAGTAAGTATACTGTTGGCTGGTGAGAAATTATAATACATACCCGAAATCTTCTGGCAACCTCACGGCTGCCTATTCATTTGGCAGCTATCCTGCCGTATAAAAATAAGGTAACCTTTCTTTTTATACCCTAGGGAAATTGTAGGAGGATGCGTACTTCTCTACTGGAGAGAAGACTCTATACGTGTTAGGTCAGGCAAACACTTTTGGGTCACGACGAAGGACCTACTGGTATCCTCACAGGGAGGATCCCAACAGGTCACCCTCATTTTTTTTTTTGTTTCTGCAAGTTTTAGGAATATTTTTCAATTAAGTCGGAGCAATTATTTTAAATCTGGTGTAAGAATACTAACAAACTTTTTACACTAGGGTGGACTCTTAAAATATTTGTTTGTGATTTGGACAGATTTCGCCAGTTTTCGCAATGTAGTCGGACCAATCGTTTAGAATCTCATGCCAGAACATAAGAAGTTTATTTGGACACAAGGGTGGGCCCTAAAAACAATTTATTGAGATTTTGCCAGAAAATACTATGTGAAATTGATGATAAATGGATAACAAATTTATGTTTATATCACAAAGCTGATGTGTTCCTTTATCCACCTTCAAATTTTATATTAAACAATTTTCCATTGATCAATTATCTCTAAATGATACTACACTTAAAAAAAGCCCAAACTCATAAGAAAATATTTCAGATTTTTTATCAATACTAACAATACAAGTAACATAATCCTATTCAACAGAGCTTTGCTTTTTTTCCTGATGTTATAAATAATGTGGCACCATCAACACCAATTATTGCAGAAGAAGAAATAGCTACTTTTTCCAGCATGAGTCAGAATTGAAAAAAATTTTGATGCAATGGAATGCTGGGAAAATAATGCTGCTGACTTTGCCAAACAATCTATACTTGCACAAAGAGTTCTTTCAAATTCGGTCAGTAGTGCGTCGAGTGAGCGAGTTTTTTTCTCTTGCTGGAAACATTGTATCAGAGAAAAGAAATAGATTGGATCCAAAAATTTGATACAGTATTTTGCTTTTAAATTATGATTTTAAAGTTGATGAATAAAACAATAAATAATTACACATCATTATTGTTAAGAAAACTTTTTTGTACAAAAAAACACAAAGAAAATATTGTAGTACCCACCCTAATGTCAACAAATTTTTTAGTCCGAAATCAGATTCCAAATAATTGTTCCAACTAGGCTGTAAAAATTGCAAAATCTGTAAAAATCTGCAAAAAAATAAAATTATTTTTTGGGTCCACCCTGGTGTCAAAAAACTTTTTAGTGTTCTTACACCAGATTTAATATAATTGGTCAGACTTTAGCAAAAACTGGCAAAATCCCAAAAGTGTTTCTAGGGTCCACCCTAGAGTCCAAATAAACTTTTTATGTTCTTATATAAGATTCTAAATAATTGGTCCAACTATATTGCAAAAACTGGCAAAATCACAAAAAAAGTGTTTTAGGGTCCACCCTAGTGTCAAAAAACGTTTTAGTGTTCTTACATCAGATTCTAAATAATTGGTCCATCTTTATTGCAAAAACTGGCAAAATCCCAAAAAAGTGTTTTTAGGGTCCACCCTAGAGTTCAAATAAACATTTTATGTTTTTACATCAGATTCTTAATAATTGGTCAACTATATTGCAAAAACTGACAAAATCCCAAAAAGTGCTTTTATGGTCCACCCTAGTGTCTAAATAAACTTTTAATGTTCTTACATCAGACTCTAAATAATTGGTCCAGCTTTATTGCAAAAACTGGCAAAATCACAAAAAAATTGTTTGTATGGTCCACTAATGTCCAAATAAAGTTCTGACATGAGATTGTAAATAATTGGTCCGACTATATTGCAAAAACTGGCGAAATCTGTCAAAGTCACAAAAAAAAATATTTTTAGGGTCTTCTTAGTTGAAAAATATGACAAAACCTTGCAGAAACACAAAATAAAAAAATTATTTAGTCTCTCTAGTGTCGAAATAAACTTTTTATGACATCAGATTCTAAATAATTGGACCAACTTTATTGCAAAAACTGGCAAAATTTCAAAAAAAGTGTTTAAGGGTCCACTCTAGTGTCAAAGAAAAATTTGTATGTTCTGACATTAGATTCGAAATAATTGGTCCAACAATAATGCAAAAAATGGAAAACTCTATCAAAACCACAAAAAAAGGATTTTTAGGGTTCACCCTAGTGTCGAAATAAACTTATTATGCTCTGCCATGAGATTCTAAATAATTGGCTCGACTACATTGCAAAATCTGGCGAGATCTGTCAAAATCACAAAAAAATGTGTTTTTAAGGCCCACCCTAGTGCCAAAAAAACTGTTAAGTGTTCTTATACCAGATTTCAAATAATTGGTCCAATTTGATTTAAAAATATGGCAAAAACTTGCAGAATCAAAAAAAATTTTGGGGTCTACCCTAGTGTCCAAATAAATTAAATAAATTTGGTCCAACTATATTGCAAAAACTGCCAAAATCACAAAAAAAGTATTTTAAGGGTCCGCCCTAGTGTAAAAAATAATGTTTTTTTTAAATCTTACACCAGATTTTAAATAATTGGTCCGACAATATAGCAAAAAAATAGCAAAATATGGTCCACCCTAGCGTCAAAAAAATTTATAATCTCTCACATCAGATTTCAAATAATTGATCCGAATTAGGTTGCAAAAAAGGGACAAAATCTGTCAAAATCACAAACAATTATTGTTACGGTCCACCATAGTGTTCAAAAAACTTTTTATATACTGACATAAGAACCGCAATCAGTGCTTAATAGGTTTGATACGAAGCTTGCTTTGTTTGGTTTTTTCAAGTTCAAACCAAGCAAATTTTCAAGTACTTAAAGAGGCTTGACATTCTAGGCATATCAATACAATCAGATCTTCCATGGAATGATCACATTTTTGATGTGTTAAAAGAAGCAGCCAAGTGCCTTGGTTTTTTAAAACGGTGTAATGCCGTGGTTATGCTAGCCAAACATGATTGCCGAACATTTGGTGTTCATTTTCGTTTATTTATTCTCTTCGCTGAAATGTTTGTTTGGTGGTTAAGCTTCTGTTTGCTGCACAGTTGCATCAATGTTATAATATTGAAGTGTTTACAATCAATTTTTCCAAGGGTAAGTGTCGAAAAAAATCAAGGAAGTTGAGTTATATACATTTTTGTAAATGCTTGTAAAACTATAAAATAGTTGCTTCCTACTTTTAACTGTTCTAAATGACCCGGGCATTAGGAAGTTAGTGCGAAGTGCTGAATTCGTAAAATGCTTGCTTGATTTGGAGTTGCTTGCATGGGACAACTTGAAAGCCGTAATTGAACACTGATTGGTAAAAGTTCAATTGAAAGACTGGCTTATACTTATAAGCGAAATGCTCACCTCATTTGATTATTCAAATATATATCAATATATCTTTGAAGGTCCTTTCTTGCATTGAGTGGTTTGAGCGTCAAATTCGAACTGAATCAGACGAGCATGGTGAAAGGTTTCATCAAATAGCAGCACTTCGTCGCTTATGAAATGCGTAAGTTCCTACGAAAATTCTACTCATTATCTACTCATATCATTGTCTTTAAAATAGTAAGTCACACAAAATTTACGAACAAGTAAAGTTAAAATCATATTTACACTCGTTTGGTTTTCACGTCATTTGAGAGAAGTATGGCCAGAGGGTTAATATTTAAAGCCGTGTCGGGCAGCTTCGCAGCCAGCATTTGAGCAACTGTTTTGTCGCCAATCACCTAAACGAATCTTTCCGCTCCGCTTGATGCTCTACAAAAACAAAATACCAGTCGTGTGCAAAGCATATCTTCATCCGCTAAACTATTAAAAACTGATCTGATTTTTTCGTGGCAACTAATGGGATATTGAACAAAGTGTAGGTATATGCCGTATGCGGAAGCATATTTTCATCCTCTAAGCGAGCAAAAACTGATTGATTCCACTTTTTGTGGCAATTAACGGGAAATTTGACAAATTGAAACAAATGAAATTTTTAAACTCCATTTTTTTCAGTCTAATCAGTGCAATAGTGAAGTGCAGTTTGATAAATAGCAAAGTGCTTAAATTTAATAAAAGCAAAGTGCAATAATACAATAAAACGAAGACAATGTCAGCCAAAGCCATAAAAAGATTAGCTAAAAAAGAAGCTAAGAAATTAATGTCGCCAAAAAAATTAAAATTAAACCCAATTTTTAAGATGTTATGTTTTCTTTTTATATTCTTGAAATAATAGAGCATTCTGTATAATATCATCTCTATATAGACAAAAGAGTAAAAATGTATGTTAGTTACGTAAAAACTCAAGAACGGCTGAGAGGCTTTGAATTATTTTTTTGCTAATCAACTGCTATGATACCCGATTGGGAAATAGGCTATATCATTTTAACAACACCTCTTTTACCGCCCACAAATCTATAAAAATGAGATATTTCAGACGGATTTGGTTGTATTAGACTAAAATTTGGTAATTTAGTTCAAATAAATACTGTCGGCAACTGTACTGCGTGGTCGCACTACATCCACGCCCACTTTTGGGAAGCCATTAAGACTTCAAAACTACTAGTCCGATTGAGCTTAAATTTTGGCAGTAGATTGCTTCTGAGTACGAGATGGCTTACAAAAAAATATTTTTGCTACACTCCCTTTTAACGCCCAGTTATAAAGGGTCCGCCAAATAACTTTTTTTTTCTTAAATGCAAAATAAAAAAACTACTGAATATTTTCTCAAATTTCTTTTTTTATTTGAATGTACAATCCTTCCGGTTAATAATGGAAAATAACTTCATTCAAATGGCTGCTTCGGCTGGCCATGCAGTAGCCTACACGATCGGTCCAATTTTTAAGCACATTATCGATTGTGTGCAGCTGTATTTCACCAATGGCTTCACGAATATTGTTCTTTAAAGCGTCAATTGTCTCTGGCTTGTCAGCGTAACACTTATCTTTGAGGGCACCCCACAAATAATAGTCCAACGGTGTCAAATCGCAGCTCCGAAATGGCCAAACGACATCAGCTCTGCGGCTGATAATGCGATCTTCAAAAACAAGGCGCAAAACATCGAGTGTAGCTTCGGCTGTGTGACATGTAGCGCCGTCCTGTTGAAACCAAATGTTGCCAATATACTCCTCTTCAATTTTTATGAACAAAAATTCGTTCAACATGGCCCGATAACGATGGCCATTGACTGTAACGGCCACTCCTTGCTCATTTTCGAAGAAAAATGGCCCAATTATGCCTCTGGACCAAAATCCGCTCCAAACAGTGACTCGTTTTGGGTGCATCGGCTTTTCAATGTATGCGTGCGGGTTTTCTGTGCCCCAAATGCGACAATTTTGCTTGTTTACATACCCGCCAAGATTAAAATGAGCTTCATCTGAAAACATGATTTTTTTTGGCAAAATCGGCATTTTCTGTAAGTCGATCGCAGGCAATATTTCCCAGCGTTGTTCAAGCGTATTCGTTCACAATACACAACCATATTCGTTCAGCGGAAGGATAAAACTAATTATCTGTCAAATCAGACACGTGCTAAGTGTTACCATTCACGAAATAAGTACTAGTTGAAAAAAAAAAACGTTAGATGGCGGACTCTGTATATATTAACACTGTATTTCAGACAGTTTTGGTCGTACTAGGCTTAAATTTGGTATAAAAATAGGCTAGTTCGTATGGTTACTCTCGGAAACTATACTAATGAAGTCGGTTAAAAATGGTTGTAGTCGAACTATATCTACGCCCGCTTTTCAGAAATCATTATAACTTCTGAGTTGGACTTGGTATGTAGGTGCTATGGATCCAAGGGGCGGTCACTATATATTTGAGCGAGCATAAAACGGGGAGCGGGGGGTTCGCGGCCGCTCACACAAGCTTAATTTAATGATCCAGCTTTGTTTTTAGTTAAAAATAGCAAAGACGAGGTTCAAACATTTTTTAATGGCCTTTATATTAGTTCATCTGAAGCAGTATGAAGAATTTTTCAATTCATGAAGTCTATCCTGCATTGATATACTTGGCAGTACATTTGGAAAACAGACAAAGTATATTTTACTGCAGAAAACACAAACAGAGTGATTTAAGAAATACCTTAAACCACATTGATTGCGTTTTTTAAAACGCACACTTTGTTCTAGTGATGATTTCACGAAGACCTTGCTCTAAAGCCAAGTTCCTTCATATTATACATGAACACTAAAGAAATGGAATCTACGGAAACGAGCACAAAATGTTGAAGAATAGGTTAAAGTTGAACGAGATGCAGCTCTAGGTAGAGTTTACACGATTAATCGTAATTATTCTGAATGCTTTTACCTTCGACTTCTATTGCAACACATAAAAGGTCCTACAAGTTTCACTTATTTAAGAACTGTAGATGGTGTTTTGCGTCTCACATACCGCGTGGCATGCAATGCTTTAGGTCTTCTTGAAAGTGAGGACCACTGGAGAAATGCACTGTCTGATGCCGCCATCTCTGAAAAAACTTTCCGACTCAGAGAATTGTTTGTATTAATGCTGATTTTTCGCGAATTGTCCAACGTGTTACAGTTATGGAACGATTTCAAAAATTAATTTTGAGATGATAATTTTGCGCAGACATCGATCACAAGAAAATAATTAGGAAATACAATGATAACTTTTTTAACTAGGGCTTGTCTTGATTGATACTCAATTTAGAGTACGATTTACATGCTTGGCGAAAAACGTGTAAAAGATTTCGGTTTGCCAGAGCCCGAAAGAGATAAAACTTAATTAGAAAATATTCTTTATACCCACGAAATTAATTATGATCAGTTTATATATCTGAGAAAGAACCAAAATTAACTCAAGAACAGATTAATATCTACAAAAAATATTACAAAGTCTAACGAATAATGAAGTGCAACAACAATTTTTTTTTTTGTTAATTAACTAACTAATTAAATTATTGCTAAAGTTCGTCATGTTCGAAAAATTGAAGTAGCATTTCGAACTACTCAGCCAATATTTAAAGTGTGGCTTTTAGTTTCACCATGGAAAACAACACATTCATGCTAAAAACGGTTCGTAAAAACGGTGCTATTGCAAAAGTACTCAAAGAAGCATCATTAGTTGTTTGGGATGAATACACCATTACACATAAGGCCCATATCGATACTGTTAATATCATGTTGGAAAATGTTAGGTCATCAGGTCGTGTGATGGGTGGTGTAACTTTTTTATTCTCTGACGACTTCCGTCAAACACTACTTCATGTTTCAGATACAATGGGTTCATGCGTTTCGACTATAGACAATTTGGTTTCAAATGCTTACCCAGATATCGAAAATTTGAGTCAAAGATCTGCCGCATGGTTATATGAAGATCTATCGTTTCTACCAAAAATGCAGATGTGGATGTACAAGTCAATCGAAACGATTGTTAATGAAGATGATGTGATTCACTATCCAATAGAGCACCCATATTCTGATTTTCTTCGCTCCCCGTCCATTTTTCTTTGAATTGAAGCTAAATAATAAGATTTGCAAAAAAAAACTGGACGTCGCTTAATAACACTATAACTCTTTAAATCAGATGCAGAATTTTGAACAGATTAAAGAAAAATTGTGATATTTTCAAAAAAAGTGGATGCCGTCAGTGCAAAAAACCCAAGTGACCCGTATTCTTAAGGCCTAGAAGAATGAATTGAATGTACTATTGCACTGCTAGAGTGTAATGTACCTTCTAGTCAATACTATATTGCAAGCGTGTGAAAACGAACGAAAAAAATAGATCATTTCACGGGGCTTTGCCCGTGCTTCTTAGGATCAATTTCGTTGTGCGTGTTGTGAAAGTTTGCACACAAATAATCAAAAACTGGACCTACAAGCTTTAAACGGACTCTCAAGAAGCTTTTCATGGCAGTTTTTACTCTCTGAACTCTTCCATTGTCTGCAGAGAGTGACGGCCGAACAGAAAAATTAATTAAATTGAAAAACATTCTGTGTCAGATCGATTTGAACCTGGGTTCTATAGCATACAAGCCACGCACCTCAACCAGTATGCCACGGCCGCCACGTATGAAAATACAGAACTCTAAAAAAACCGAATGAAAGAAAGAAACATCATGTAATGGTGTTATAAGTAATGTAATATTACGCAATTTTTTAAGTTTTAATTTTTATGGGTGTGAGAAAAACTGTTTTGATTGATGGGAACTCCTTGTAATGCAGCTCCATTGTATGCAGGATTGTTTTTGCTTCTGTGCATTTAGACAGCACTAAATCGTGTTATAAGCGCAATTCCAAGTTTTGCAATATGATTCACAACTAATAACTTTCTAACAATTGCTTTTAAAGCAACATAGCTTGCACTTTCTTCCCAAGTAGTCGGATCTGTCATCAAAAAATTGTTAAGCCCGATTGTAATTTTTTTCATTTAAAATAGTATTGATGATTTAAAATAGTAAGTGTTGTTAGTAACAAAGTCACTAACAACAAAATTTGACAGACATGACCTCATTAGGTTACTGAGCTCTATTTGGTCTATCAGGATGACCTTCTTTGTATAAATAAGATACCATTTTTCTTTTCATTTCGACATATTCTTCATCATCGAAGAAAGCCAATGCAAGATTGGCCAATGCAAGGTTGGCTTTATTCAAGTACCATAGATGTCTACGTAGTTTCTTTTGTACTGTTCTGCATATAAGCGCATTCTTTAAACTAATTTTACCACCTTTTTAGTACGATTACTCTGTAGTTGCTATATTTTTAAATGAATCGTTGCTGATCTGTACACAATGTATTAGCAGGACCGTTAGGTCGTGACAATTATGTTACATACTATTGCAAGTACAAACTACTTATTTATTTGAGAACACGATAAGATTGAAAAAAATTTCATGATAAAAACTCGTTGAAGAGAAGAAAAGAATCCGAATATTAAATTCAAAATAAATACGTTAATAGAACTAAAGTTGTAGTGGAAATTTAATAATTAAAATTAACAGAAATATAATACAATGATGGTAAGGAAAAATTAGAAAAACAATTATCATCAGTTAGGCTGAAGCATTGATACCTCACATACTAACTAAGTAAGTAATGGTAAGTTATGTTAGTAAATTTCAAAGCTATTGCTTTGATTTTGTCACCTTAATGCTAACTTTTCTGCTATTATCATATATTAGTCTCAATTTATCTAAAAATCACCTTGGAGCGAAAAAAATCTGACATTTCCTTTGAAAAATACGAACGAAATTTCAAAATGCTCTCACGCTCCCAAAAATTAAAGTTTTCAAAAAGGCAAGCTTTGGAATAAAGTTAAATTAATACTCAATGACGTGATGTTAATTGTATAGAAATATCTAAATCCAACAATTTACGAGGGTCGTTCAAAAGATAAATTTCTCCAAATTGTGACTTTGACCTCTTGAACGGTTGTTCAAAAAAATGTTTAGTCTATTTCTTGTGCATAAAAATTGTTATGAAATATGAGTAATTATGTCATATACAATTTTTGGACCGTTTTTGACATAAAATCCCATGGGCCTGGATTTTTTCCACTACCGACGTACCGGTTTTTTTTTTTTTTTGCAAATCTTATTTTTTAGCTTCAATCGAACGGAAAATGGACGGGGAGCGCAGAAAATCAGAAAAAGGTATATTCCATATATCTTGTTGGTGCTCTACTATCCAAGTGAATTTTTTAATTTATTACATTCATGCGGCCTTCTTCCACATAAGCTAACATTAAAAATTAATCCGCCGATTATGTTATTGCGTTATTTAAAACCTCCAAAACTTTAAAATGGAACCTGGCAAGTAAAGCAACGTTTACCAAATATTATAGATAATCTATGTTAATAAAAACCATTTTCTGTTTGTTTATTTTTGTGTTTATTTGACTTTTGAAGATTTGTATCTTAACGGCTGAACGGACGTCGCCCAAACTTAGAACGTCTTTTACTTGCGCCCTAGATTAGGTTATTGCATACTTAGTGTTAACAACGCTCCCTTTTACCGCCCACAAATCAATAAAAAAGCAATATTTCCGACTGTTTCTATTGTATGAGACTAAAATTCAGTAATTTCGTTTGGTTTTGGTTACGGTTGGTTACTTTCGGCAATTGTACCAAGAATAGGTGTCCACGCCCTCTTTTACCGCCGACAAATCAATGAAAATGCTATATTTCAGACTGTTTTGGTCGTGTAAGACTGAAATTTGGTAATTAAGTTTGTATGCTTACCGTCGGCGACTGTACTAAAAATCGGCCTGAAGTCCAATAATCTTGTAATTTATTTTTATTATTATTTATGATTTAGAAATCAATTTTTAAATATACAATAGAACATATACACTTAAGATTAAATACGAAATTAAAAATTGATAACAGATTAGTAACAACTATATTCTGATGTTCAAAATGAACAAGTGGTGAAATGTAGTTAAAATATTTAAAAGCAAAAATCGCAAGCATAAGTATTGTATTATATTATTAAGTTTTGTAGTGGGGTCATAATTTAAAATTTAAATATTTGGCAAAAGGCAAAAGGTAGCTAGGAAATTGATGCATTGCTTAACCATTCAGCAAACACCTCATCACTTCAGTAGTAAAGACGCACGCCTTTCCCTACGTAGCGTCGAGTCTGCTCCATCACTTCTTTGCGATTAACACTTAAAATAAGCACTAAGCAAAATATCGGTGTGTCCATCGACCATGATTGATGGTTGCAAAGCGTGGAAAATCCCGCCGGCACGCTTGTTTACCTCATATTTTGAAATGAAGCATCAAAAAGCTATCTTGTGTTAAATAACAGGCGCAGTATCCACACAATTCCGATCAATTGGATCGGCACCTTCGCTCATGTACCCAGGCGGTGGCGTGCCCGTTTTTGGAAACTGTTTCCGTAAACTGCATTCATGTAATGGATTAATGTATATATTTTTAATATAAACACAGCCAAATAAATGATCTCTTTGATGTATAGAAATTTAAAATTATTGTGCTTTTATATTCATCTTCAGTAAGTGAAATATTAACTAGTTTTCAATCGATTTATTTTAAAGCAGTTAAAAAATAATTAAAATTTAACTAATTTAACAAGTAGTTGAAAATATATGCAGACGAAAGTCAATTGACTTATTTAGCGGACATCACCATACAAAATATGTTAGTTCGTTCTATGGAAAAAAGTCAGAATTTCAACTAGATGTGGTTGACAAAAAACTACTTTTTCAACTCCTTTTAAATTAGTTGATTTTCCTACAGGGAATTTTGCAGGCATTTCTTATATTTTGCTTTCTAGCTGCCAAGCAACAAGCAGCGTTCGATCAGAGTTTGCTGCCAAATCATCTCTGTCCTTTGCCCCTCTGCCTTGCTGCATGCTGAAATTCGGCAACAAGACAAGGTTGTTTGCTTGTTGTTGTTGGTATTCTATAGCAAGCTAGAATTTTATCAAGTTGTGTTCTTGTTGTATTTGTTGTCAGCTGTACTTGTTTTTGGTATAGTTAGCTAGGATGTTTTTTTCTTGCTAGGGTTTTATGAATTTCAAAGTTGTGTTGTAGTCAGCTGTGCTTGTTGTTAGTACAGTTTAATAGGATTTATTCTTATTGCTTGCATCTTATGCATTGTTCTAATCTTGTTATATGAGGTTATTCCAATTGGAGGTGGTAGCTTACAATCGGAATTTCTTAATATAGCTGAATATTTATATGAAACCTTATATATTATTTTTTTATTATTTTACTGCCGAAGCCTACTCCGCTCAATTCTCGGTTAAGCTCAAACAACCAACCTCTGGACCCGAAGACGCCGGCGGACTTTGGGCGCATATATCCCATTCCATGCGCGCTGCCGCTGAAGAAGTCATTGGTTTCCGGCGCCCGCAACCTCGGAACCAATGGTATGATCAGTAGTGTCGCAACGCGACTGCAGTAAAAAACGCCGCATATAGAAAAACGCTGCAGTCAGCTGCAACGCGAGCCGTGCGAGAAAACTACCGCAAAAAGAGGAAGGAAGAGTGGCGCCTTTTCAGACGCAAGAAAAGAAAGCAGGAAAAGCGTGAGCGTGAGGAACTAGAGGTATACCAGGGCAAGAAGGATGCACGAAAATTCTATCAACAGGTTAAGCGTCTAACCCAAGGTTCCAAGCCCGGAGCATCCACTTGTAGAGACGAAAATGGAGATCTGAATACGGATACGCAGTGTGTGCTGAGATTGTGGAGACGGCACTTCTCCAATTTATTTACTGGCGACGATTCCACCAATGCCGCCCATGTAGAGCGCAGTACAGAGCCACCAATCACCGATGACGGAGTGGAAGTATCACCACCTAGCCATGAAGAGGTTCGAGTTGCTATCCATCGACTCAAAAACAATAAAGCAGCGGGTGCTGACGGCCTGTCAGCTGAATTGCTTAAAACCGGCAGCGATGAATTGATAAGGCGCATGCATCAGCTCATCAGCAAAATATGGCTAGCAGAAAGCATGCCCAACGATTGGAACCTCAGCGTACTGTGCCCTATACTTAAGAAAGGAGACCCAACAATCTGCGCAAGTTATAGAGGTATCAGTCTTATTTCCATCGCATATAAGGTTCTCTCAAGCGTACTGTGTGAAAGATTAAAGCCGATTACAAAAACACTGATTGGACCTTATCAGTGTGGCTTTCGACCTAGTAAGTCCACCATAGACCAGATTTTCACGCTACGACAAATGCTGGAGAAAACCCACGAAAATCAAATTGACACACACCATCTCTTTGCCGATTTTAAAGCTGCGTTCGATAGCCCGAGAAGGGATTGCCTATACGCAACAATGTCTGAGTTCGGTATACCTGCAAAGTTGATTAGACTTTGCAGAATGACGTTGAGCAACACACGCAGCAACTCTCCGAAACCTTCAATACCGAAAGAGGTTTCAGGCAAGGCGATCCACTATCTTGCGATCTTTTTAACATCATCATGGAGGGGATCGTACGAAAGGCCGGTGTGCATCGTAATGGCACCATTTTCTACAAAGGCGTCCAGCTCCTTGCGTACGCTGATGATATTGATATTGTTGGCAGAACCAAGAGAGATGTTACCGCTGCTTTCGCTGCTATCGAAAAGGAATCAGCCAAAGTGGGTTTGACGATAAATGAGAGTAAAACAACGTATATGCTATCTACAAACAAGGGAGTGCGGCGTTTAGACTCCCACGTTTCATCCGGCAGCTATAACTTTGAAGTAGTCAAGGAGTTCGTTTACCTTGGCACCGCCATTAATACCAAAAACGAAATCAGGCTGGAGATAAAGCGAAGAACAATAATTGCTAATAGGTGCTACTACGGGCTCAGTAAGCGACTAAGTTCCAGAGTCCTCTCTCGATCGACAAAACTAACACTCTACAAGACGCTCGTTCTACCTGTGCTGCTTTATGAAGCTAAGGCAAACTGACGCAGCCGCTCTGGGGGTGTTCGAGAGAAAAGTTCTTCGCAAAATCTTCGGTGTTGTTCGAGTCGGCGATAACTATCGTATCCGATGAATCACGAGCTGTATGAGCTCTATGAAGACATTAACGTAGTTCGGCGTCTAACTGTGCAGCGACTACGCTGGCTGGGTCATGTCCATCGTATGGACGACGAAGCTCCGGCGAAAAAGGTGCTCGAGGCGAGGGTCGCTGTTCAACGACGACGAGGGAGACCATGCCTGCTATGGATGGACCAGGCTGAGGAAGCCCTAACCGCACTTGGTGTATCCGATTGGCGAAGGCGCGCGCAAAGCAGAGGCGCCTGGCGAGAGCTGATGAGGTCGGTCGAAACCCGGACACGGGTTGTTCCGCCCCCTAAGTAAGTAAGGAAGTAACTTTTCATTTCTGTAAAAATATGTTTATGAAAAAACTTATTAAATATTTTTGTTAAGCAGTTTTCGTGGTTATTCTAATTAAGCTAAATATGTGAAGGCTCGTAGTTTATAGAAAGCATTCTTTAGAGAAGCAAAGGCACGCTTGATATTTAAAAACTTGTAATTAAAATTATAAGAGAGAAAACATCCTTTGAAATTTTTGTGTTCTTAGAGATTTGAGTGTTTAATTGTTTTTTAAAAAAGCTAATTGGATAAAAGTCACAGTTTTTAATAAAAAAAAACTTTGTCGAAAACTCACAGTTTTACAGAAAAATACTTTGAACACGATACAGGTGTAGCTTTTTTAAAAAACACTTAAACACGCAAATCTCTAGGGAGATTATTTTCGTCCCGGCACAATTTTATCGCGAACGAGCTCGGAGCCGGAGGTGAAGCCGGAGCGCAGCACCGGTGTACAGCACAGAGCAGCCTGTGTGCTTGCCGGGGCACGCTTATATGCTTGCCGGTGCACTGTTTCGCGGGTTCGTTTCGGTGAATAAAAACTGTTAGTTGCGGTGGGAAAATTTTAAGGGGCTAGGCTTGCGATTTGAAAATATGTTTTCAATGGACAGACAGTACTTATAAGGGGGTCGCTGTTTTAATATATGACGTTAGAAAATCAAAATATTTGTTATACTAGGGTGGTCCCATAAAACTGTTTTTTTGTTAATATACAAGTTTTATACATGTGCTGGTAGTATAATGGAGTCGCTGACTAAGTATCTGATGTTAGCGATGAAAAATATTTTTTTCACTAGGGTGGCAAATAAAACTGTTCTTTGTTAATTTACAAGTTTTATTCATGTGCTGGTATGAGGGCTGAAATTTTTGTTAATTTTCAAGTTTTACACATGTGTTGTTGATATGAGGCATAGAAAAATAGTTTCTTGCACTAGGGTGGTCCCATAAACATGTTGTTTGTTAATTTGCAAGTCTTATACATGTGCAGGTAGTATGAGGGAGTCACTGACTTAATATCTGATGTAAGCATTGAAAAATAGTTTTTTACAGTAGGGTGGTCCCATTTAACGGTTTTTTGTTAATTTACAAGCCTTATACATGTGCTGGTAGTATAATTTAGTCGCTGACTTAGTATTTGATGTTAGCATTGAAAAATATTTTTTTTCACTAGGGTGATCCCATAATACTGTTTTTTGTTAATTTACAATTTTTTACATGTGTTGTTGGTATGAGAGACTCGAGTTTATGTGGATTTAACGAAACTCAACTCAACTCGCGTTTCCATGAGAGTTAACCCGAGTAAACACCGAGATAACTCGTCATGGAAACTTAGTATATGAGGTAGGCTCAAGTTGGAGTAAAAGAAAAGCTGTAAATTAACAAAGAAAAGTTTTATGGGACCACCCTGGTGTAAAAAATTACACTCGGCGCCAAAAACCAAAAAAAAATTCTATGATCCACATGCCACTAATTTTTGCTTATTGACTTTGGCCTTCTAAACACGAATATCACAATAAAAAATTTTCTATGGATAGGTTTTTGAGATATGATTTTTTGAAAAATTTCCCCTTTTCCAGGATGTAGTGTCATAAATAGCAACCTATCTCGAAAACGAATTAACCAATTTAAAAAAAAAAAATTAAATCAAGACAATTAAATTACCTACAAATGCTTACAACAAACTTTATCATTTGGCTCAGTAAATTTGACGGAATTAGACGAAATTTGGCGAATTTTTTTTTTCTGAAAAAATCAAGTCAATCAAGAAATCAATCAATGATTTTTGTAAAAATTTGATTTTTTGAAAAATGTCCCTTTTTTCCAGGAAAATAAATAGCAACCTATCCCGAAAACGAACTAACCAATTTAAAAAAAAAAAATTAAATCAAGACAATTAAATTACCTACAAATGCTTAGAACAAACTTTGTCATTTGGCTCAGTAAATTTTACGGAATTAGAAGAAATTCGGCGAATTTTTTTTTTTTCTGAAAAAATCAAGTCAATCAAAAAATCAAATCTAAAAAAATCGAAATCTCAAAAAAAATCTCAGTTTATCATTTTTTACGTAAAGATAGTTCTTTGAAGAAAAAAACACACTGCCTTTGAGGAAAATTCATGGTAGAATAATGAAGTCATAGACCATTGAGTGAAGGTACCGAAATTCTACGTTTTTATGATTGCCGGTTAATTTAATATAAGCACATTTGAAATTAATTTTTAATTGAAAACTTTTATTTTTAACGATATATTAAATATCTACATAAATCCTTAAAAAGTACAGAATAAAACGAATACCAAAAAAAATATTGGCTTAAATAGGAAAGGTAATAAGATACAGATGTTGAATTAGAAAGCGATAAAATAAGTTCAGAAAAGTATTCGAAAATTAAATTGTTTGGCAATGTCAAACTTTAAAAATGATTTCTTCCCTTTTTTCGATTATATTCAGAATCACTTTCTCTAATGAGAAACCAAATATAATCGCCCATCATATTTGTATTCCAGGATCCATGATAGCATCTCTCCATGGTTTTAATTTGTTGATGAGAACGTTCACCGTGTTCGTCACTGACGTCACCAAGGTTTAGGGGGAAAAAATCTAAGTGAGAATGCAGGAAGTGAATCTTCAAGGACATGCTTGCGCCTGTTGTAAGAATGATAAGAACGGGAAAACTGTATTAGAATACGTACTAAAGTTAAATTCCTTTAGAGAATGCATACCAATTTTCGCATACTTCTTAAGTAAATCATGAACAATTTTTTCGTATTCTGGATTCCTATTGTTACCCAAAAAATCAGATACAACCGAAACGAATTCCATGCAGCTTCCACTCAAGCCTTTCACTCAAAAGCAGGTATACGAAAAGTGTACGCTATAAGCAACTAAAAAAATTAAAATAAAATATTACAAAAGAAAACCGGTTTGACCTGTTTTACGTCAGCAACAAAAGAACAGGGAAAAATCTAGCGTATCAATCGAATCTAGCAAGCACATACTGCATTTTTAGCTTTACCTGCTTGTAGCGTACTCTTTTTCGTATATCTAACTCTGAGTTAAAGGCTTGAGTGGAAGCGAATAAGACCTCTTTTTATATATCTGAATACAATCGACAAAAAAGGGACAAAATAATTTTTAAACCATTGTCAAACAATTTAATTTTCGAATACTTTTCTGAACTTATTTTATCGCTTTCTAATTTAACATCTGTATCTTATTTTCTTTCCTATTTAAGTCAATATTTTTTTTGGTATTCTTTTTATTCTGTACTTTTTAAGGATTTATGTAGATATTTAATATTTCGTTAAAAATAAAAGTTTTTAATTAAAAATTAATTTCAGATGTGTTTATATTAAATTATTCTTTATTCAGTCTATGGACAATATTTCCTTACAGACTAGAAGTACAATTTCAATTAAGTACACACAAAGAAAACCTATTGAAAAAAAAACTGGTTGTACACAAGCCAACATCAAACCACACGTTAAACGCACGAACAAGAGCTTCTTCGACTTATTTCGCGTGGATCTGCTCTGCTTGAAGAAATAACAGCTGCAGCCATAACAGCGGTTGTAGAAATAACAGCCGCTGCTATGTTCGTTACCCGGTGTCTCTGCTTTCACCACAATGTTGGAGTGGATTTATGAAATGGCTCTCAGTGAGACCTCTTCGTATAATTTATTCTCCCTGCATTAACCCTTAAAACTATAATGTTTTCATAGTGTCTGTAAAATAAGTTTCCAGATCATTTAAAAAACTTGAAGTTCTTTATATTAGTATAAGTGTTAATATGGTAACACATTAAAGTTTTAAAATAACGGGAAGAAAACTACTATCGATCCTCCTTATGGCAAATTAAACGAATAGCATTTTTTTAAGCAACTAACAGTGAACGAATTTTATTCAAATGGGTACCCCTCCAGCAGTTTCGCATATTGCAGTTTAGAGTGGAAAATCCCTTAGTAGATGCAAGTTAGCAATTTAGACGAGCAATACGTACTCAAATGGTAGATTTTTCTAGTTGCACCCAAGAGATATCGTTTAAGAGCAATGGTATGATCTATCCATGACAATTTGCAGTCCAACAACAAACCCAAATATTTAAACGATTTAACGTATTCGATTGTAAAACATTTCGGGGAGCACTGATTAGAGTTGTTAAATGTTTTTGACGTTAAATTAGAACGACTAATATTGTTACCAACTGAGAACCTTTTACAGCGAGAGCAATGAAAAACAAACATTAATTTGGTTTTGTCACTAAGAACTAATTTATGAGAATTAAACAAATGTCTCAGAAACGCTAAGTCATTATTCAATTCACATATTAAGTTATGCATGGAATCACTTGCATAAATGCACGCCATGTCATCAGCAAATACTATACCTTTACTAAACAATGGTAGATAAAAACAGAACTAATAAAAACAAGAAATAATATTGGCCCAAGTACAGACCCCTGGAGGACACCTATATCCACATCAATAAAGTTACTGAAGCTGCCATTTATTCTAACTTTTTGTATCCTATTAGCTAAATAAGACTGAAACCAGTCATAAATGGAGCTTAACCCATATTTATACAATCTCATGAGTAATATTTTATGGTCGACAGTATCAAATGCTTTTGTTAAGTCAACAAAAAGAGCTGCACAGTCTTTCCTTTTGTTCAACCCGCTGTAAATATTATAACAAAAGTTTAGTAGTGCATCTTCTGTGGACAAAACCTCTCTGAAGCCATACTGACAATTGCTAAAAAAGTTGCTTTTACGGCCTTTTGAAACACTTTTGCAAGAACTGGTACCAATGAAATGGGTCTATCGTTATTTAACTCTGTTTTAACTACTTTTTTGAATAATGGTATTATTACAGCTTCTTTAAGATCCTCAGGAAAAATTCCAAGTTCAATGCTTCTATTGTATATATTACAAGGCATTGACAACATTATAAGCGATCTTCTTTAGAAAAACATTTGAAAAACTATCATCAGAACATGAATGAGAACTTTTGAGAGCCATTTTTATTTTGAAAATATCATAAGAAGAAATGGAAGAAGAAATGGAAATGGAAATGAAAGCTTTTCCAATTGTTGCAAAAAAATTATTAAAAACATCAGCTTTTACATTAGCATCCCGTACAAGAGCGCCTTCAACATTGATACAGTTATTTTTTGGTGCATTAAGGATATCATTTATTAACTGCCATTCTTTTTTGAAATTACCTTCAATTTTTCTAAACTCATTTACATAATATTCAGTTTTGCACATTGATATTTATAATAATTTTTCCTCAATTGCGCAAAAGCCATCCATGGTTTAAGTTTTTTAAGCTTAGAAACCTAAGCTTAAACATGTTGAATCAAAGTTTCATAAAAGATCATATATGCTTTCGATGGATCAGGTTCACAATAAACTTTACCCAAAGATTTAAATAGAAGACCGTTGTTTAATATTGAAAAATCAATCTTGTCAACAAAAAACTCCTGTTGCAGTGCCGTATTAAATGGTCTATTTACATTTTCAAGATATAAAACACATACAATGATCAGAGGAACTCATATCTGCCTCAGAACTATACATATATATGGGACTGCATGAACTTAATTTCACAAAAACATGATCGATACAAGTTGAAGAACTATCAAAGGACATAGGACTCAAGACCATAAGAATACAGAAATAATAAATCTTTACCCACCACGGACGAGTTTTCCAGAATATTTACATTAATATCACTTAGAAAAATAACATTACCAACTATTACACGACAAAAAAGTGTCAAGATCACTTAAAAACATGTCAATATTCGAATTACCGTGGATCTATAAATGCAAAAAAATTAAATCTTTTGGTTACCAATTACACAACAAATTTTAGCTACATCTGAACTTTGAAATTTAAGACAATAAAAATTACAATCGAACTCTTCTTTCACAAAAACAGCTAACCCTCCAGCAGCGTGATCATTATTGCAATTCGCAAAGCAATTGTAGCCAGGAATATTAAGCAAACATAGTTCAAAATCATAAATCCAAATCTCTGTAAAGAAAATAAAATCTGGCTTGTTTTTAAAGGGCTCTACATAAATGCAAAGTAAAATTATCAAAATTTTACGAAAACTTCTAATATTTTTATGTATAATCAAGAGGCTGTTTGGGTCTTTTGTGTTAGATGAAATAACATCGGAATTCAGTTCTGTACATAACGCAAGAGGAATATTAAGTAAACTATCATGAGGATTTATATTTACCATATTTTATTAAAAAATCAGAAAAAGTCGCAAAATAAAAATATTTTGTAGTATCCAAAACTGCTAAAGTAATTTTTGATAAATTCTCATTTGATCAAATAACCACCGCATTATAGCCCTTTTTTTTGCGCAGCAAAATATTGCCGTTGGAAACACATAGGAACCAGAGATCTGCAGCAAGTCATTATAAACATAGTTGACTCGAGTATATACACATTAATTTGGCTTCTACTTCATATTCAGACTTATCAAAAATGTTGAAGCATTCATAACACGCAACTTAAATCCAATGCTTCAAGAGTCATACTCTGACTCACAGTCGAACGTAGTCGGTATGATTCTAACTTCATTTCAATAAGTACAACATGTTGTGAACAACATGTACAAGCACTTCAAAGGAATGATGTGTTTTTCAGGGTTACCAGCTCTGGTATAAATTAAGAATTTTAGTTTGATAAATGCTATTATTGAATTGTTCTAATGCTATTGACTATATGGTAACACTTCCTATAACGGTACGAAATGAAGGTCAACGCTTCTGTTTTATTATAATTTGTTGAAGTGTCTCATTTTTTAAACGGAACAAAGCTAAATAAGTAAGTTAATAAATTATTATATAAATATTATGAACAGAAATGATATATAATTTTCAAAAGTATTATTGAAATGGACAATATTGCTACAGTAACGGAATGTATTAACAGTGGTACCTACACATTATCGCAACGGAGGAGAGGGAAGAGCAGTATTTGGACAACATTTGCTGAAATAGAGAAAGACGATGGATCCATTGTGAACGATCTTGTGTGTTGTCGTACTTGCCGAAAACTGTTTAAATTCAATGGTAAGAACACTTCCAATTTTAATCGTCACAAGTGTTATCAACTCCGATTGAACGCCGAAGTTTTAAAAATCATTTATCATATTTAAATAATGTATTTTCTTTTTTTTATGTGAATATACGTGAAGTTACTTATATAATTATTTTGCTGAATTTAAATAAACAAACTTTATTAAATTGAAATTTATTTTTATTATTTCTTTTGGAGAAGTTCCCTTTATATACAAGGTGTGTTATTTTACTTTTACACCATTTCGTGAAACGCACAGCGAAATTCTATAAAAAAGTGTTTACTGCATCTTAAAATCCAATTAAATTTATTTCGTTATAAAAAATTCTATGGTAACCCTGCTTCTCTTCTAACAGCGAGCGTAAGTTCAAAAACAGCCACTGCGTTTGACTGGAAAAATTCGCACGCATTCCTAATGAACTATGGGACTTTAGCTTGAGCTATGAGTACTTTGTTTGAGCTATGGGTTTTCGGTATGATTTATAACAAGTTCTTTGATGTTGCAGAGTATTTGGTAGACTTTGACGTTCGATTGACGAATCAAACATTGAACTATGATTTTCTTTCTGTAGCAAGAGTGCTTCGAGTAGTAGTGGTGGTTTTTGTTTGAAGTGCACGCACTACAACTCGGTTTTTGCATGAATCACTATAAGTCGCAAAAACGTGACTCGTTGCAGATCTCTGATAGGAACTTAAAGTTTTTCTCTTCTAACTTTTTGAGCCTTGTTGAAAAGAATTTTTGTTTTGATTGAAAGGCTAACATTAAAAAAAATCTTAGAAAATCAATCACAGTTAAAAAGGTTAGGGTTTAAATTATTCTTACATTTGTATTTATTTTTAATAACAGCCTTCTTTCTTAAACGTGAAACAAATTTCACACATAAAATATTTTGCGACGAATTATTTGATGCAGCATCCCTGGTTTTACGTATGCGCTTGACGTAATAATCGTGAACTTGCTCCTCTATTACGTTGACACCTAATCCATTTGAGAACACTTTCAGCGCGCAGTCGAAAGCGTTTGCGTTGTTGAGAGATGGAATACCAACAATTTCTAATCATCTTTCTTTATTTTGTTGTTGTAAATAATCAATCTCTTGTTGTAGAACAATTATTTTATCTTTAAGCATTTTTTTGTCTTCTTGAAGTGCACGACTAATAGAGAGTGTATTAACGTTTGCATTTTCGAACGCTATGATTTCGTTGTACACCATTTCTAGCATAATCACAGTATGCGGCGAAATTATGATTTCGCTCTTTTTGCATTTGTTTTGACAGATGGTTCGTATTATATTGTTGTTGTTGTTGAGGCTGTGGCAGCTGTTTTTTTTTCGTTCGGTTTCTGCAAAAAAATTGCGCTCGCACTTTTTGAAGAGTGAGCAGAATCAACAAAAGAGGCTTAGCACCAGCAGGCAGGTGCACAGAGGCGGTTGATGAAATTGGCGGAAAACGCAAGCACGTGCGTCGTGCACTTAAACAAGCATTGCATTTGAACGAAGAATTGTTTTTTCCATAAAATCAATAGTGGTATTCAATGAACGACGTATTTGTGATGTAAACTGCGTATGTGTGGTAAGTTGTATGAACTTACGACACATACGCTATTTACACCACAATTACGGCGTTAATTGAATACCACTAATGTCAGTTTGCTGAATGTTTACACAAATGCAATGAAAATATTTCTTGCAAAATACACATTTAATCAACCTTTTGCCTGCAAACACACAGCATCTTCAAATTGTTTTTTTGTTTAATTTAGCTTGAACCTATATAATGCTATAACAAAAATTACAGAGCGTGCTAACCCCACGGCGACACGATCCGAATATGTGAATCAGAAGATATCAAAAACTGAGACAGCTGAAAGCTGTCACCAGTTGACTTGTGAAATTTTTGTTTAAGTCTCACGCTTAATAATTTAAAGGATACTCAAATTGGGTTTAAATAAACCTGGTCAATCATTTCCTTGCAACAAAAAATTTTCCGTTACCATTCAACAACAAAAACAATATTAAGACCTTATAAATAATACAATTAAATAGAATTTATGATTTTTTTACTGATTCAAGCTGGATTCTATTATCCAAAACTCATCCGATGTTAAATTTTTTTTTTAACTTCTTTCATAACATTTAATAAGCCCTTATTTATATATTGTTGGATGCAGTGAGATCAAAAATTGCAAAAAAAAAATCTGTCCCAGGGTAGTCCCAGAAGAACCAAACCTGACGTTTATATAGAGGTTGTTGTCTTAAAAATTACTATGGTGAGAGTACTAATCTTATAAAGCTGAAGTTTCAAGCTTTTGGACGCTACGTTGTTTAGTATTTGCTTGGCAGCCATTATAAATGAACGCTCTCAGTGAATTTGTAAACATAAAAAAAGTTGGTTATCGTTTTGTGATACAATACTTTAATTTGAAAGGTCTGAGTCCAACCAATATCAAAGCCGAGCTATATTCTTCTCTGGGGAGTCTGCTCATTCGTTTACAACAGTAAAATATAGGGTGGCAGAGCTTAAAAGATGCCGTACGAGCTGCCAAGACGAACATCGCATTGGCAGACCAAATGAGCTGAACACGCCAGAAATGGTAAAGAAAACCTACAAAATAGTATTGGATGACCATCGATTTAAAATGCTTGAGCTAGCAGACATGGGTAGCATTTCAAAAAGTCCTTTAAGTTGCATATTGACTGAAAATTTGGACAAGAGGAAACTGTGCGCGTTTTAATAAGATGAGTGCCTCGTTTACTCACAATGAAGCAAAAATAGCGTCGTGAGGATGTTTCAATCGATTGTTTGGCGATGTTCCATAGCAATAAAGCCGAGTTTTTGCGTCGATTCATAGCCATGGATGAAAGATGGGTCCATTACTTCACATTTGAAACGAAGTAACAGTCAAAACAATGAACTGAAAGGGGAGAATCGGCTCCAAAAAAGTTAAAGACAGTTCCATCTGCAGGCAAGGTCATGGCATCAGTTTTATGGGATGAGAGTGGGATAATTTTCATTGATTATCTTCAAAAAGGAAAAACAATCAACGGCGCGTATTATTTAAACTTATTGCAATGTTCGAGCAATGAAATTATTATATATAATTATGAAAGTATTGAAAAAAGGAAAAACAATCAACGGCGAGTATTATTTGAACTTATTGCAATGTTCGAGTAATGAAATCAAGAAAAAACGGCCGCATTTGACGAAGAAGGAAGTGTTGTTTCAATGCACAATCACCTGTTCGTTTCCAAACTTGGAAAAATGGCTCGCTGGCAAAAGGTGTGCAAACAATGGAGAGGGGGAATCTTCAGTAGATGGCTATCTTGAGTCGCTGGAAAGTTTTCACTTTAAATAGGGTATCGAAGATATCGAAAATCTCTGGGAAAAATGTGTTGAGCTGAGAGGAGACTATGTTGAAAAATAAAAATTTTTGTTCCCAAATTTATTGTGTTTTTTTTTTTTTTGTTAGGTCGGGTTTTTTTGGGACCACTCGCAAATCCTATCGCGAATTCTAATGATAGCATCCGATTCAGCGGTAAATATTTGACGAAGTTGATTTATAACTAATTTTAATATTCTTTAAATAAAACAAAGTGAGACTAAGAGGAATAAAACAAAATAACTGCTTTTGCTTTAAGCTGTCTCAGTTCCTGAGATATTAAACTTAAATTTCGTGATTATTCATTCCCTTACCACTATTCTTCATAATTTTTATCGCGTGCATAGATCATACACACTTTTGTATATTCCATCTAATATATAACTCCATGTCAAAAAAGCAATTTCTAAAAACCTATGCATGTGGCGGCGGTGGCGTAGTGGGTAGAGTGTGTGGCTCATACGCCAGAGAACCCGGGTTCGAATCCCTTAACTGACACAGCAAGTATTTTCAATTGAATTCAGTTTTCTGTTCGGCCATCATCTCTCTGCAGACAATGACAAACCTCAGAGAGCAATAACTGCCATGAAAAGCCTCTTGAGAACATAAGCCGTTCGGAGTCGCCATAAAACTTGTTGGTTCAGTTCTCGATCATTTGTATTCAAACATTTCACAGCACGCACAATACAATTGATCATAAGATGCTCGGTCAAAGTCTGTTCAAAGGCTGAAATGGCCATTTCGTTTTTGTTTTTTGGTTTTTTTATTTCAAACCATTCCAGCTCACGGAAGGGTATCGCAAGAGTCGAAATATTTGGGGAATCATCATAACTTAAAGCAAGCATTATTTTGAGGAACCGACCCTAACAACTTTTTTCGTGAAGAGCCTTAGTATACATACACACATTTCTTTTACAGATAGATAGATGGGTAGAAAAAGTAGGCGTGGCAACATTTATATATACATACAGTGACCGCCACTTGGTCCCATTGTACCTACATACCAAGTTTCACAATCAAATTCACAGCTCAGAAATTACAATGATTTCTGAAAAGTCGGCGTAGATAAAGTGCGACACGCCCATTTTTTAAGGGTACTGGCAGTAACCATATGAACTCATCTACCAAATTTTAGTCTTCTACTGTAAAACTGGGCGTGGCAACATTAATATATAGAGTGACTGCCACTTGAACCCATAGCACCTTCATACCAAGTTTGGCTATCTTGACTATAAGAGTGGGCACAGGTATAGTGCTACCATGGCCATTTTTTTGCAAAGCTGTAGAGAGTGAGCGCATGAAATTAATTACCAAATTTTAGTATTTTACGATGAAAATCGTCTGATTTATAGTAGTTCTTTTTATTTGTGGGTGGTACAAGTGGGCGTGGAAAACTTTATATATATATATTAGGGTGTATCGAAATGTATGGACCTAAGTTAACACCCAATTTCATCCCTAAAAAATTAAACAGGACTGAAAGACAATGCAGAAAATATTTCTGTTTTTTTTTTTAAGAATTCCTGGTTCCCCAAATAGCGGTTTTCTATGAAAATCGTGCCTTTTTGTGCTGGAACCCATCTAATGGTAAAAAATGCTATAGATATCGATTCACTATTAAAAACAACTTACGCATACAAATTTTCAGAGAGATCGGACTACGTACAAGAGTGTCAGCATAGAAACAAAAAACCATTATTTAACCTATATTCAACTAATTTTGTACTGGAGCCCATCTTACAGAACAGTTTTTTACAGAAAATAACACAGATATTGATTAACCATTAAAAATTACTTATTCATGCAGACTTTCAGAGAGATCGAACTACGTTCAGAAGTGTCAGCATAGAAATAAGAAACCATTATTTACCATATTTTCGATTACTTTTGTACTGGAGCACATGTTAAGGTACACAAACCCCCATAGATCTCAATTAACCACTTAAAATAACTTATGCATGCAAACTTTCCAAGAGATCAAACACGTACAGTGGTGTCAGCAAAATACCATTATTTGTTCTACCCGTTAGGTTTATTTGTAACTTTTGTATCTTTAAAAAGGTTTATTTTTTTATAAGATAGTTTTTTTTGGCATTCTTATTATTAGTTTATTAGAACTGTCTCTTGTGAGAATATCTTCTTTAAACATTCACAGAAACAAATTGAAAAACCTTGTGAAAAGTATATGTATAAAGCACAAAAACAAGGAAAACTTTGGCGAGGATCTTCTGTAGGAGAAAATAAATACACTGCATTTAGGATCATCTTTTTAGTGGAATCAAAAACTTTGGAAATAACGAAAGTAAACCATTCAGGTTTATAAGATAACACTGAAAAAGTTAAGTGTCATATTCATTTGTGTGCAGAGTGTGTTAAAACAATTAAAAAAATCCATGGCGAGAAATGAAATAGAAATTATTAACACTGAAATTAATGAATCAATGGCTTCGGCATCTGGTGGAACAATAGCAATGGCGGTTGAAACTGTTCTCTGTGAAGAAGATATTTTTATTCTGGGCAAGCCGAGTATTTTAACCCTAGAATACTAATCTACGTAAAATTTACTCACTCCTTATGAGTAATATAACGTATAGTGAACAGAAGATTAGTATTCTAGGGTTAAACAACAAAAAATTGCCAACTAAAGCAGATATCTTGCGTCGAATACAACTAGCATCAAGTGAGGTTCGCGGCCAAACATCAATACAATGGTTATCGTTGAAAAACTTTTCTAGCCTCGTCTCATATGAAATGATCGATATATGGATAAAAACTGCAATACCAATATGTCATTGAATGAAATCATAAAAAAGTCAACAATGTCGTTGCGACTTATCAGGATATAATAAAACATAAAACTTGTGCGAATATTCCACATTTAATAAATAGTCTATGATGAATTATTTGACATTGCTCATTGCAAATGTGCCAGAAATGAGTGTTTGTGCAGCGTTCAATACGAAATTCCAGAAAAGGAAATCGATTTAATTTTTGACCAACGTGGCGAGCGTCGAATGTTAATTTCAACGCGTAGGGAGGGACTAATATCAGTAAACTTGGAGACAATTTTGAGCTGACCAGCGAAAGCGATTACTTACCAAGCTCAAGCGCGTTTAGTACCCCACAACACGCTCATAAACAGCGCCTGCTTCCGCCAAGGTGTTTGCCAAACTTTGCATTAGAATGTGATCGATACAAAATTCTCATCGAGTAGCTGCTGCCTTAGCATCATCGCTTATAAAGGATTTGTCAATGATACCCAATTTTAAATTAACAGTCGAAAGAACTGGAAAGCCTATAATTATCGATAAATATAAAGTTGTTCGCGAAAAGAGGCAAACCAAGAAAAAGTAATGCAAGAAAACATTTGTAGTTCTAATATTAAAGTGTTTGCATTCGACGAAAGAAGAGACAAAACCCTTACCCGGGAGAAAACGGATGATCGAACGCGCCATCCGCGAATAATCGACGAAACCCATTTAACCATTCTAAAGCAGCCATATTCAAAATTCTTGTGCACTTGCCCAATTCGCGGTAATTCGACAGCACCATCCACTGCCGAAATTGTTTTGAACTTTATCAAAACAAAGGATCACAATATATCGGACTTAATTGGTGTTTGTTCTGATTGCAAAGTGAAAACAATGGCATCAACAATAGAATTATACGCTGTTTGGAGGTTGATCTGGATAGACCGTTACATTGGTTCATTTGCATGCTACATTTCAATGAATTGCCATTTCTCTATTTATTTGCAAAAATTGATTCTTCGTTTACAACTGGACCAGCTACAATAACCAGCAAGATATCCAAAGCAATAGGAAACGTAGAAAATACAGTGCGTACTAAATAGTTATTCTGTCTACACAAAGTAGGGCATTAAACCCTTTTTAAATTATTTCTCGTATACTAACTTAGATCTTTTTTTTTATTTCTATTTATTTCTTTAGATTGCAAATTTTAAAGCGATTCCATTTGTTGAGGGAAGTATGCCACCAAATTTCGGAATTACTGTCGAAAGAACCGATCAAAAATATTTGTTTGATATAGCAACTGCATCTGACGCATCCATCACGCGCGTTGGCTCACAAAAGCCAGTAGAGTTTTGGGCTATTTCGTGTCACAAGCTCAACCAAGGCAATACTTATTCCGGTGTATGTTCCAATGTATTTCAACATTAAATATCAGTATTCCGTCACGCGCGGCAGCGTCCACTTTTTTAATTTCTTAAGAAATTCAAGATATTTGCCTTCAAATTATCGGAAAATTGTTGACAATGTTTGTAAAAACAATTGCTACTTTTCGCACCCAGAAAATTTCTTGCATGCTATGATTTTTGATGACGATGGCAATAGACGATCTATGGGCTACACAACTATTTTGCAAGCACGTGAGAAGTCCGAAGTAGAATTCGGGCAAATTCGCACTTATCGTGTTCCAAACATCAGGTATGATTGCGAAAACTACTACAACATAATTGATTGGAATTTGTGCTATACCGAACCACCAAACACCCGTAGAATGTCATACGAAAGCATCGAAAAACTTGCAAAGGTTGGTGATGCCACCTTGGACAACGAAATAATTGAAACACCTTGTCATATTCAAGACACGGAAAAACATGTCAAACTCGCCACAGAATTATCAACCGTGGCTGCTTCGGAGGCACGTCGAGAAGGAATTATGTTTTCAACTCTGGAGTCACGATCAAAGCGTCCCAAATTTGACACAAAAAAAGATTTTTGTTAAATTGAATTTAAAAAGTATATCCTAATATGCCAGCTACTTTGTTAAATTAATTTATTTTGAAATAAACAATATAATGTGTTGATATCTACAAATAAACCAACATTAGCAGCATAATAACATTTAAGTCGCTACAACAACAACAACATTGGCCATAAATACGACACCAGCAAGCGGCGTCAACAAAACAATGCATGCAGTCGGCTTAGCCTTGAATTAATTAGCATAAGGTAACTGACCGCTTCGGTCATCACACTTTTAAGGTCATTATGCTGCATTTTTTTTAATATATCAAGAATTTTATTTGTTCATATGTTATTCTTTATCTAAGTTATTATGTATTCTAGTTTATAGAATTTTGTATAAATGGAACTAATAAAATAAATATAAATCAGTACAAGCTGAAATCAAGTAGTGCTCTTTTGGATTAGCAATTGGTTCATGTACCAAGGGCTAAGTTTATCAACATAATACAAAAGGCTTTCGGCGTTTCGCCCAAAGTAAGAATAAACAAGAACCAAGATTGTTTCATTTCAGTGGGAGTTTCTAGTTCATGTACTAGAAGCTTAATAATAATTTAATCATTCTCGTAATTAAATACCAGTTCAAGTACTGGGTATTTAAATTTGATTGATAAATTAACATTTTTTGGAGGCCCCGGCGAGATATTCTAGTTTATGTGCTAGAGTATCTGTACAAATAAACCTCTTTGCATTCAAATCAACGTAGTTTTTTGGTCCAAGTACCAGAACATTAAACCAAATATGACATCAACATCGGAGTTAGTTAAGAAAGATTCGTACTACGTACTACATCGAGCGATCGACACGATTAGAGCAATGTTGGGCCGACTTCGAAGATACGGATGAAAAATTACGGATAGTAACCGAACAACCAATTAGTCACGAATTATCAAGAAATTTTTCAAACAGAAGCCACTCGCTTGAAAGCAGAAGAAGAAAGGCTACCGAGCATAGCTCCTCAGCCGATATCACCAGGATTATTGGCCGTTAAGACAGCAGCTGCTCAACATGTAGTAAAAAAAAACATCAATCATGAGAGAGTCATCTGGAGTTTCCAGTCTACACGGACTAGTTCGAAAAATGACTGCTCGAATGAACATATTGAGGCGAACACTAGACAACCTCGAAGCAATACAAGAAAATCAGCCATTGCAGTTTTTCCAATTTAAATCAAACAACATAAGTCATCTGTGGAACCAGACAGAATTGATGCACGATGAAATATGGGAAAACTATGAAGATCCTGCAGCAGCAGGCTTCAACCAAGCAGAATACAACCAACTAGGTGAAATGGTGTAATATCAGTTATATCAGTAATATCAGTTATATCAGAAAGAAGAACAAACAATACAAAGTGCAGTTCATCTTCCAAAGATAACTTTGCCACAGTTTAATGGCGATTACCTGAAGTGGCAACAATTCTCCTATCTATTTTCCGAAATGATCGGCAAACAGCCAATAGCAGCAGTGCAAAAAATGTGGTATCTAAAGGCCAACGTTACAGGAAAAGCTGCAAAACTCATCAGTCACTTTTTGTCAACAGAACACAACTATTCAGCCGCTTGGACGTTATTACAAGATCGATATAACAACAGAAGGGTAATAGTAACTACGCTTGTTGAAAGGATACTGAATCAGCCATTCGGCACCTCAACTGCTGTAGCAACGAAGAATTTACACCACACAACACGTGAATGCATCATGGCTTTAAACAACTTAGGGGTTGATACAAAAGCATGGGATCCGATTCTTTTTCATTTGCTGCTAAAGAAACTAGATCGAGCAACACACATGAGGTTTGAACAATCCTTGACAAACCCGAGGGAATTACAAAAAGTGGATGACTTCCTTCTATTCTTGGAAGGACAGATCCATACACTGGAAACCATCGAACTTAGGGATAAGGCTGTAACACCACAATTACCTAAAAATGTTGTGTCCTCCATTACAACGTCGAGCAACAGCTGCAAATTATGTGGCAATGGTACTCATCCATTATACTTCTGCAAGAAGTTTCTACAGCAGTTATCTACACAACGCCAGTCGTGGGTCAAAAAACAACAATTGTGTTTCAACCGTCTCAAAACCGATCACACGTCAAATAACTGCAAATGAAGATGTTGCAGTAAGTGCGATAAGAAACACAACACGTTGCTACATATAGAAATTGAAAACCAAGCAAAACAAGCTCCAAAAACACCTTCAGCCAATGAAGCAATCAATAACATTCCAAATGCAACAGTTTCATCAGCAGCAGCAAGTAACGTGTTAACTAAAGGATACGTACTACTTGCAACAGCAAGAGTAAAAATCACTGCGGCCAATGGCAATTCAGGGGAATTCAGAGCAATACTGGACTCCGGGTCGCAAGTTAACATCGTTTCAGAACGTCTCATGAAGAAATTATCCATATCTCCAAACAAGGCTTCTTTATGCATTGAAGGAATTGGTGATGCTCATAGGAAGATCACCCACAGAATTAATTTGGAGATGCAATCTAACAGTGGCAATTTTTCGACAAATTTGGAAGCTTTTGTACTTCCAAACATTATCACAGCTCAACCGAATCATCAGTTGGATACCTCAAATTGGAAAATCCCAGCCAATTTACAACTGGCAGATCCAGACCTCTGCAAGCAAGATAAGATTGGCATTTTGCTTGGTGCCGAATTTCACCTCAGTCTGCTGGTACCTGGTCATATAAGGTTAACAACTACCAGTGCAGTTCTCCAAAACACTTCACTTGGTTGGATTGTGAGCGGAAAATGTGGAACATCTGAACCATCGACAGAATCATTGACATGTGCAGCTTTCGGGATCAAAACGGATACCGATAGCAGAGATGGTCCACTAATAGAGGCGATTGAAAGGTTATGGAAGATCGATGAATTTGAAACAACTGAAAAAAGTGTGTCATTAGCAGAACAACAATGCGAAACACACTTTTTGCAAAATATGCATAAAAATGATAAGGGACGCTTCATCGTAAAAATACCATTTCTCGAAAATCCAGCAGTACTGGGAGAATCAAGGAATCTTCAAGGAAGGGAGAATCGGTTTCTTGGTCTTGAACGGCGTCTTCAGAGAAACGTGGAAGTTCGAAAACAGTATGTGGAATTTATGAAAGAGTACGAAAGATTAGGACACATGAAGAAGGTGAACCTTGACTCAATACCATCCCCCAAATACTTCATTCCTCATCATTGTGTACTAAAACCCGAGAGAACCACTACCAAATTGCGAGTAGTGTTTGACGCCTTCGCAAAAACTACAACAGGGTATGCATTAAATGACTTGATGCATACGGGACCCACAGTTCAAAGTGAACTGTTCTCAATACTGCTACGTTTCCGTTTGCCGCGTTTTGTTTTCACAACCGATATCGAAAAGATGTATCGGCAGATAATAATACATCTAGAAGATCAACGGTATCAACTCATCATCTGGAGAGAAAAACCAACAGCAGAAATTCAGTACTATCAATTAAGCACCGTCACATATGGCACTCGGGCAGCACCATACCTGGCGACCAGATGTCTGCCACAAATCGCAAACGTCAACATGCTAAGCCATCATTTGGGAGCTCAAATGTTGCATGACAATTTTTAGGTTGATGATGGTCTTGGAGGATCAGACAATCTGGCTACAGCCATTGAAAAACAACAGCTCGATCAATTGTTCAGCATTGTATCCGATGTCATAAGGCACGCCCTCAATTATTACAACAAATGATGGGAAACTTGCCTGTTACAAGAGTGACACCATCTCGACCCTTCATAAACACTGGAGTTGATTACGCGGGACCCTTATGGGTGCTTTATAAGGTCCGAGGAAAAAGGCCAACCAAGGCTTACTTAGCTGTATTCTGTTGTTTTGCCTCCAAGGCAGTTCATCTGGAGTTGGTAATGGAACTTTCAACAGACGCATTTATTGAAGCTCTTAAAAGATTCATAAGTCGTAGAGGTCGCTATCAAAACGTATACAGTGATAACGCCACCAACTTCAACGGAGCTAAAAATCAATTGGTTGAATTATCATCAGCAATTTACTCATCAAGCGCTCAAGATCAAATTAAGAAAACATGCAATGAGAAGGGAACACAGTTTGATTTTATTCCTCCCAGATCCCCACATTTCGGGGGGCTGTGGGAAGCCGCAGTTAAATCTGCAAAACAACTTTTATTGCAAAGTGTCGCGTCAGCCTCATTGACTTAAGAAGAATTGGAGACCGTCATTGTGGAAATCGAGGCCATATTGAATTCTAGGCCACTAACGCCACTTTCATCAGACCCTTCTGATCTAGCTGCACTGACGCCAGGTCATCTGCTTATAGGAGAAGCGCTCACCGCCCAAGTAGACAGCAGGGCCGACTCAACAAAACTCTTACTGTTGGCATGATGGAAATTGGTATCACAATTTCTTAATGAACTTTTATTATCTTAATAAACTTCAACAACGACACAAATGGACAAGTCAGACAGATAACATTAAACTAGGGGAACTGGTAATTATCAAGGAAGACAATGTCCCTATTATGCGTTGGCCACTAGGCCGAATAGTAGAGGTATATAATGGACCAGATGGAGTGGTACGCGTTGCTGATGTAAAGACAGCAACAGGAACATACAAACGTGCAATTCATCGACTCGCTCGACTACCCATAGACACAGATACCAATACAACTCCACGTCCAAGGCCGCGTCAACATTCATTCACCATAGACGTAGAATTCGGCTCATCAGACGCACCTGTTGAACAGTCGTTCAACGCGGGGGAGAATGTTGATATCTACAAATAAACCAACAGTAGCAGCATAATAACATTAAAGTCGCTACAACAACAACAACAACATTGGCCATAAATACGACACCAGCAAGCGGCGTCAACAAAACAATGCATGCAGTTGGCTTAGCCTTGAATTAATTAGCGGCAGGTAACTGACCGCTTCGGTCATCACACTCTTAATGTCATTATGCTGCATTTTTTTTAATATATCAATAATTTTATTTGTTCATATGTTATTCTTTATATATGTTATTATGCATTCTAGTTCATAGAATCTTGTATAAATGGAACTAATAAAATAAATATAAATCAGTACAAGCAAAAATCAAGTGGTGCTCTTTTGGATTAGCAATTGGTTAATGTACCAAGGGCTAAGTTTATCAACATAATACAAAAGGCTATCGGCGTTTCGCCCAAAGCAAGAATAAACAAGAACCAAGATTGTTTTATTTCAGTGGGAGTTTCTAGTTCATGTACTAGAAGCTCAATAGTAATTTAATCATTCTCGAAATTAAATACCAGTTCAAGTACTGGGTATTTAAATTTGATTGATAAATTAACATAATGCTTACACACGACTTTTCGTACATTTTTCAAGGCAATCAGTTTTAGGTATAGTTACATAATCAACTTCTAGTATTTAAGCTAAGCTAAGGTAGCTTCAGTGCAAAAGTTGTCAAGAAATCGGAAAACCAAAAAACTGCCTTGCTTGAAATCTCTAAAAATTTGCGTCCATATTTTTTTTTTTGCAAAAGCAAACAATAATTTACACTGCTTCGAACATAGACAGATCAGGTACTTGTGAAACAGGCAGATTCGGACAGGCAGATCAAGAACTTAAAAGAAAAAATGTTTTACCTGCCACCACTGTACGTGTTTGATCTTAAGGAAAATTTGCATGCATATGTTATTTTAAGTGGTTAATTGAGATATATTGGGGTTTTTGTAAACAAAATTTACCTTAAGATGGGCTCCAGTACAAAAGTAGTCGAAAATATTGCAAATAATGGTTTTTTAATTTTTATGCTGACACCACTGTACGTGTTTGATCTCTTGAAAAATGTTATTTTAAGTGGTTAATTGAGATATATGGGGGTTTTTATAAAAAGTGTACCTTAACATGTGCTCCAGTACAAAAGTAATCGAAAATATGGTAAATAATGGTTTCTTATTACTATGCTGACACTTCTGAAGGTAATTCGATCTCTCTGAAAATTTGCATGAATAAGTTATTTTTAATGGTTAATCAATATCTGTGTTATTTTCTGTAAAAAACTGTACTGTTAGATGGGCTCCAGTACAAAATTAGTTGAATATAGGTTAAATAATGGTTTTTTGTTTCTATGCTGACACTCTTGTACGTAGTCCGATCTCTCTGAAAATTTGCATCCATAAGCTGTTTTGAATAGTGATTCGATATCTGTAGTATTTTTTATAAAAAAATTTACCGTTAGATGGGCTCCAGTTCGAAAACACACGATGTTCATAGAAAACCGCTATTTGGGGGGAACCAGGAATTCATTAAAAAAAAAAATTATTTTCTGCATTGTCTTTCCGTCCTATTTCATTATTTAGGAGTGGAATTGGGTGGTAATTTTTCGATACACCTTAATATGTATTGACCGCCACTTAGAGCACCTGCATATCAAGTGTTACTATCAAAACGCGTACAACTGGTGTACGTAGATATGGTGCGACCACGCACATTTTTTGAACAGTTGCCGACAGTAACTATATGAACTATACTACCAAATCTTAGTCTTCTATGGTAAAAGCCGTCTAACATAAAGCATTTTTACTGATTTGTGGACGGTAAAAGTGAGCGTGACAACATTTTTATATACATAGGGACTGCCACTTGGACCCATAGAACGTGCATACCAAGATTCTGTATCAAAACTTGAACATCTTATGAATTGAAATGATTTCTGAAAAGTGGGCGTATATATAGTGTGCCCACGCCCATTTTATGCACATTCGCCGGTAGTAACCACCTGAACAAAATTACCAAATTTTAGTTTTATACGATTAAAACCGTCTAATATATAGCATTTTTTGTGGTTTGTGGGCAATAGATCCAATTTGGGTTATATGGGAGGTACCACGCCCCCATGTTCAATCAACACCAAACACACAGGAACACTCTCAAAATGTTGTTTCAGTCTCCCTTAAAATTTAATTTCTTTGGCTTGATTGGTTCGGCGGTTTTGGAGTCTATACGTGATATACACACATACCTTTATAACTACATACAGGCCTACTTTCCTCCATTTTTATATATCGATGATTCCATATCAATTCGACTATTTTTGAGCAAAATCCTGACCTTTGTGATTCCAATTTTTTTTAAACTTTGTAGGTTAGTAGTGCTCGTGGAAGTAACTTAGTAGGTACGATATGTACGTTCTGGACCAGGAGGAAGGAGGAGCGATGACGTCAGCACGTATACATATTCGTTTTGTGTGTATGTATGTGTGTTTGAGCAAGTGTAGATACATAATTTATGTGTATGTATGTGTGTTAAAGCAAGTGGACGTACAAATTTTGTGTATGTGTGTGTGTGTTGTTATTGCCCTATAGGAACAAACTAACTTGTTTTTAAAAACAACTAATTAAAAAACTAATTTAAAATAAACCACTATATGAACTACTTTGAATTATATTAAGGCGGCATCCACTTCAATTCTAAATAGTTTTTATTGCATTATATATAAAGTAATTGAAATACTACTTAAAAACAAGTGATTGATAAACTACTTTGAATTATATTAAGACGGCAACTACTCTGATTTTAACATGTTTTAATTACAAATTTTTATAAGGTTTCAAGTTTATATATATTTAACCATGTTATTTCATCAAATATTATTAACTTTAGGCCATCAGTAATAGTTTTTAATTAGTCATTTTAAAGTAATTAAAAAAATTGTTTAAATATAACTAATTTAACAAGTAGTTGAAAATATATGCAGGCGAAAGTCTATTGACTTATTTAGCGGACATCACCATACAAAATATGCTAGTTCATTCTATGGAAAAAAGTCAGAATTTCAACTAGTTGTGGTTGACAAAAAACTACTTTATCAACTACTTTTAAAATAGTTGATTTTCCTACAGGGTGCTTAAGCAAGTGTACATGCATAATTTGCGTGTATGAATATGTGCTTAAGCAAGTGGCCGTACATATTTTATGTATGTATGTGTGTGTGTTGTTATTGTTTAAGCAGGTGTACATACCCTTTAGGAACAAACTAACTTGTTTTTAAAAACAACTAGTTAAAAAATTAGTTTAAAATAAAGCAGTATATGAACTACTTTGAATTATATTAAGGCGGCATCCACTTCAATTGTAAATAGTTTTATTTGCATTATATATGAAATAATTGAAATACTACTCAAAAACAAGTGATTGTTAACTACTTTGAATTTTATTAAGGCGGCAACTACTCTGATTTTGACATGTTTTAATTTCAAATTTTTATTAGATTACAAGTTTATATATATTTAACCATGTTATTTCATCAAATAATAAATGTAGGCCATCAGTAATAGTCTTCAATTGGTTATTTTAAAGTAGTTAAAAACTAATTTAAATTTAACTAATTTAACAAGTAGTTAAAATTATATGCAGACGAAAGTCAATTGACTTATTTAGCGGACATCACCATACAAAATATGTTAGTTCGTTCTATGGGAAAAGTCAGAATTTCAACTAGTTGTGGTTGACAAAAAACTACTTTATCAACTACTTTTAAATTAGTTGATTTTCCTACAGGGTACATAATTTGTGTGTATGTATAGGTGTTTAAGCAAGTTGACTGTCATATTTTATGTATGTGTGTATTATTATTGTTAAGCAAGTAAACATATATAATTTTGTTTATATTTATTGTATAAACAAGTTCACATACATGCATAAAACATACTTAGAACTTATGAAAGTTAATGCAGCGGCGCAGATTTAGGGGATATTACTAACTTGAGCTAGTATGATTTAGTAGGGGGACTACTAACCCAGATGAACCCCACTGACACTCCACCCTAAATCAAATAATTGGTTACATCATCACTCGGTGTGTGTATCTATAAAAATGCTGACGATGCAGTTTTTTTTTGTTTAGATATTCTTATAGCAGAATTTTAAGCTAAGCTATGCTGCTATACATGCCCTGTAGGAAAATCAACTAATTTAAAAGTAGTTGATAAAGTAGTTTTTTGTCAACCACAACTAGTTGAAATTCTGACTTTTTTCCATAGAACGAACTATTACTGATGGCCAAAAGTTAATAATATTTGATGAAATAACATGGTTAAATATATATATAAGCTTGTAATCTAATAAAAATTTTCAATTAAAACATGCCAACATCAGAGTAGTTGCCGCTTTAATATAATTCAAAGTAGTTTATCAATCACTGGTTTTTAAGTAGTATTTCAATTACTTCATATATTGAAGTGGATGCCGCCTTAATATAATTCAAAGTAGTTCATATACTGGTTTATTTTAAACTAGTTTTTTAATTAGTTGTTTTTAAAAACAAGTTAGTTTGTTCCTAAAGGGTGAATACATACATAGAGCTTATCAGCGTTAAGCAAGCATTGAAGCATACTTTAACATATGATTTATTATTGCTTAACATCAATATATGCATACATTTTTATATACATACATACATATTTTACATAAACTTAAAAAAAAAAAATTGTGTTATGAACGAAATATTTATTACATTTTCACAAATTGTTTGTTCTTTTCAGCCTCCGAAGGGCTTTATACTTACTACATGTGACCGTTTGTACATTGAACGGAAGAAAAAATTGTGTATCTTAGGAAAAAAATTAGTTTTTTAATATAAGAACGACGTTCGTATATTGTTCGCAAGCGTAGAAGCATGCATCAATGTAACATATGTTTATTATTGTTAAGCAAGTATATTAACATACACTCAAGAAAAAATATTTTTGTTATGAACGAAATGTTTATTACATTTCATAAATTGTTTGTTCTTTTAAGCCTCCAAAGGGCTTTATTCATACTACATATGACCGTTTGTACATTGCACAAAAGAAAATATTGTATATTTTAGGAAAAATATATATATATATATATATATAAATATATATTTTAAATATACAAATATATTGTTCGAATATTGTTCGAATATACAAACACTGCTACGAAATCTTTGAAAATTTACAAACGACATTCGTACATTACACATATTAATATATTGCAGATTTCACAAGAGTGTATTCGTTGAATATACAAAGTGTACGAATTCAAAAATATTTTGAAAACATTACAAGAGAGAAAACACAAACATAATATAAGTCAATCGTGTTTGTATGCATTTGTTGATAACTCATATTTTTTTCCATGAATTTTGATGACTCATAATTTTTCCAGGAATTTTATCGCATATGTTCAAGCATGTTTCTTGTATGTGTTGAGAGGATTATAGTTCCAGGAATTTCACAATTTTTCCAGAAATTTTTGATGACTCATTCCACGCTTTTCCACGAGTTTTGTCGTACATATTCAAACCTGTTTCTTGCATGAATATTTAAAGTTGTAGCTTAGCTGATATGCAGCTGGCAATATGTGTTGTGTATGAAAAAGTATAAAAGGCTCAGAAAATGTTTGATCGCTAACAGAATTCATTAATTTGTCAATAGAACAACATCAATACGACTACGAAATCGTCCTCCTTTGTTTCGAAAACAACATAATCTTTTTTAATATATAAAATGGAACAATTTGTGTGTAACGGAGTGTGCCCAAATTTTCGGCAAAAAATTTAATTAATCGTCATCTTCGAGTTAAACAATATAATAACAATTCACAACATTTTCAGTGTGATATTTGCAAGAAAAACTTATCTTGAAGTAATTATTTAAAAGAACATAAACGTAAAATGCATATCGTTTCTACAAACAATGGTGCGTCTACGTTTAGTGGCCTTAGTGCTAGTGTGGAAAAAGAAATCCCCACGGTCTTTTACAACACTTGCAAGAAAATTGTACCAACAAAGGACTGGTCTTATCATTTAAGAACAAACGCTAATAAGATAAGTAGTGGTGAAATAGTAAATGCAAATCTTACTAGAATTATGTCAGTATTTGATGAACGCATAGAGTCATTTATTTACAAAAATAGCAATAAGGCTTTGTTAATTCCAGAAGAGTTTTTAGCAAACAGTAAGAAGATCATTGTTAAAACTCTTGAAGAAATGTTGGTGAAACGTTCAAACTTTAAGTTTAACCTGGAATTATTTTGTGAATACGTTCAAATGATCAACGATATGTCCATAATAGACCTTAAATCACACCAAACAAAAATGGTGTTGATTCAACAATCGACAGATTTAGATTTTGTTTAAAAAGAAAAATGCCATAGCATAATTACCAAAATGTCGGAGTTCCAAGAACGTGATAGTGGTTGGACACTGATAAGAATATCACACTTGGAAAATAATGTGAACCAGTACACACCCATCAAAGTTTCACAATATGATTGATCGAAAAAAATTTTTGCAAGACAAAATAGCCTGTATAAATGTAGAAAACAACGACGAATACTGTTTTAAATGAGCAGTAATATCAGCTAAAAATCCCGCCAGTAGAAATTCTGAAAGATGTTTCAGATATGCTTTTTAAAATATATCAGCCTCAACAACAAATTTGATAAGCAACAGCAACCACCCAACAATAAACTTTGAAACCTTACTTTCCCATTAGAAGTTAAGGATATAAAAATTTTCGAAGAAAATAATAGAAATTGAGTGTTAACATATTTATGTTCGACGAAGACCTGAAAAGTATAGTCGGACCGTACTACTATACAAAAGAAGAAAGAAGCACGCATATAAATCTCCTTTTGCTGCAGGAAGGAGATAAGTTCCATTATATATGGATTTAAAATATTTCAAGGTAAAAATAAAAATATAATATCTATATATAAACATGTTCAGGAAAAGGGGAAAAAAAAACAAAACTATTCCATATTTTAACAATGTATTTTTTATTATTTTGTTTTATTTTCAGACTATTACGCAGTCAACTTACAAAGGACAACCATGGAATGTTCTTGTGAATAATAGAAGACGAGTATTAGTACGAATATCATAATGAAGTCGTAGAATAAACAAATCAAAATACTATAAACATATTATTACATTAATCAAGCGTAGAAGAAACAGGTTTTGTATATGCTGTAAGCATACAAATGAAATTTATGATTTTACTATATACACTATATAATATATACATTGCTAAGCTTTTTGTGAGACAAATTTTTAAAATATTCTTTGTTATAAATGTTCAAGGTTTTCAAATCAATAAAAAATTTTATTTCATCCCAAGAACGATAATTTAAATCACTTCCCTATAGGAACAAACTAACTTGTTTTTAAAAACAACTAATTAAAAAACTAATTTAAAATAAACTAGTATATGAACTACTTTGAATTATATTAGGGCGGCATCCACTTCAATTCTAAATATACTTTTTTTATTTAATTTTATAATTTAAAACAGACTTTCTTTCAAACTTTTTTTCAAAAGACTTTTTTTATTTAATTTTTTAATATGCCTTATGCATTCACGTAATGAATTTATGTATTTTTTTTTTCAAAACAGTCAAATAAATTATCTCTTTGATGCATAGAAATTTAAAATTTTTAAGGCTTTTAAATTCATCTTCAGTAAGTGGAATATGAACTAGTTTTCAATTGATTTAGTTTAAAGTAGTTAAAAAATAATTTAAATTTAACTAGTTTAACAAGTAGTTGAAAATATATGCAGACGAAACTCAATTGACTTATTTAGCGGACATCACCATACAAAATATGTTAGATCGTTTTATGGAAAAAAGTCAGAATTGCAACTAGTTGTGGTTGACAAAAAACTACTTTTCAAACTACATTTAAATAAGTTGATTTTTCTACAGGGAAGTTTAAGATAAGCGTATGTATAGGATGGTGTTAGAGAGAAAGGGAGAGCTAGAATGAAGGAGATAGTGCGAGAGAGAGATAGGAAGACATGAAATAGCATGATTCTATCTAAAAAAATACTTTAAGCTCAACCTAACCTAAACCAACGTCGTAGACATAGGCGAGCTTTAATTCTTATTCTTACCAAACAGAAAAAAAAAAGAAACGAATTGATTTATATATGAATCTTTCTTTATTATATAAGCAAATTTGTATAATATAAAAAATGTAAATAGAAACTAAATGATCTTAAATATACAGAATTTTGATATAATTCTCTTGTTAGAAACGACTATTCAATTGAACGGTCCTGAATTACTAAACAGAATAATGATGTTTTATCTGGAAACAATTTGTTTGGTTTGGTATCAAAGTCAATAAGTAAATCAATAGATTCATATTAAATGATTTATTTTTATGTATAACATCAACGATCACAATAAGATATGCAAAAAAAAGCCTTGTTTATATATATTTACATCCAGCAAAATGGTTGGGCTTCTCACATTTAATAATATTAATAACTTTGTTGAACTGTATACAAAAGTTCATTTGTATTATTACCAAGAGATTATTTAAATCTTCATAACGATATAACTCAGTTTATATATACTTTCTTAATTAGCTTTTTTACAATAAAAAAAAATATTTTTACTATCTTTTTACTTTTTCGTTTTATAGTTCAATTGTAAGAAATCGAGTCTTTCATTTTTCGGTGAAAGCTTTACATTTCATAACCTCTTTGTATCCTTTGAAAGTATGTGATTTGCATGGCAGCCCCCAACTTCTAAACTATATTGATATTGACGAGTTTTGAATAATAATTATTCTTTACATTTTTATTTTTGCAAAGTTCGGAATGTATATGTTAGATATTTTTTCGAAATATATCCAGTGCAGTTAATTTTAACTGATCAGATCCATTTTGAGGATGATATGATCTTTCATGAGATGTAGGACGTGGTAGGATAAGTTCATGTTCTTAATTTAATATTAATTTATAGCAATCTTCAACGAAACCGAACAACATTGTCATTGGTATACGACATAAACTTATTGGGGTTAAATTTTAATTTTTATAAATTTCATAGGAAGCATGATGTCACCGAAAGTCGACCGCGCTGTTTCGATAGTGTTTGGTGACAGGAAGTGGTGAACTAGGGCTAAGGATCGGTGAGTAATAGGAGAAGAGTATAGTCGCCTATTTATAGTCGTAAATAGGAGAAGAGAGAAGTCGCAGAATAAACAATCAAAATGCAATAGACATATGATTTGTTCTAGAATATATAATATTTTTAATTTGATTTTTTATTTAAGCGTAGAAGAACCAAATTTTTTAAGTTGTTTAACATAAAACTGAATTTTGTTATTTTCCTGTATATGTTGATAAGACTTTTGTGAGACAAGTTTTTCACAATATTTTTCTTTGCTGAAGGTTTAATCATGACTAAAAAAAAATTGTTTTTAAGTTGTAGATGTTTAGCCATGATTCTTATAGGTTGATGACTCATAGTGTTTTTATATGAAATTCAATTCTGTTAATGTTTTTCTTTTGTATCTCAGCATAGTGATTATAGTGCTAGGTTGAGGTGTGAGATATGAAGATGATATAGTAACCTCATCGTTATTGTTAAATGATTTCCGATATGAATAGTTATTATGACAGTATCTTTTTATAATATTCTCATCGTACATAGGGTGTTGAAGTAAATTAAGTACTTCATTCATTCATTCATTCATATTGACAGTGTGATTATTGATTCTTAATCGATTATTGATATTGTTGATTGAATGATTGATTCTTGATCAGTTTAAAAGTTAGATGCTGAACAGTACAGATCAGTTTATAAGTTATCTGCTTAGTAGTAGCTGTTGTTGTACTCTTTTTCCAACATGAAATACCAATTATTTTAAAAAATTATATAGTATCTCTTGTAGTTCAGATAGTTTATTATATGATTTTAGGAACATGACTTTTCCAATAGCTTTCGTTTGAGCGCATAATTAAATATCAAAGCATATATGTTTCTTCAATATCTATGATTGTAATCTATCACATGAGTTATCGGGGATTTTAGGGGATTTTATCAAATTGAGCTAGTATGATTTAGTAGGGGGGCTAACAACCCAAGCGAACCCCCTCCTAGCTGATGCTTCTACTATATTTAAAATAATTATTTACATCATCACTCGGTGTGTGTATCTAACATATAAGTTAATGATGTCGCAGTTTTTTGTTTAGATATTCTTAAAGCAGGACTCTAAGCTAAGATGATTTACATGAATACATACATATACAGGTTTTGGGTGTAGTAATAGCATTTTTGCTGTCTTTCATATAATATTGCAGTCGACAGCAAAAGTTGTCTAAGTTTAACACTAAGATTAACTAGATGTTTCTTTTATTAAAAGAATAAGACCTACCAGCAAAGTTAATCCAGCAGCGGAGATTTAGCTGGGTGCTATTAACTTGAACTAGAATGTTTTATTAGGGGGACTAATACCCCAGACGATTAACCAACTGACGCGCCCACTCAAATTCAGATAATTATTTATATCATCACTCGGTGTGTGAATCTATAAGTTGCTGATGTTGCTGTTTTTTTTGTTTAGATATTCTTAAAGCAGATCTCTAAGCTAAGCTGATATACATGAATACATACATATATATAGCTTATTACCGTTATAATTTTATTCTTAACACTTAAATACCTAGTAACAATTCATCACATTCTACTTGACGACTTTGCCAATATGAGTGTTTCAATACGAAAATCTATACTTATAATGATTACATCAATTAAGGTACGGTAAAGGTTTAAGGGTTAGAATATATGAACAGGTTTTGGGTGTAGTAATAGCATTTTTGCTGCCTTTCATGTAACATTACAGTTGACAGCAAAAGTTGTCTAAGTTTTACACTAAAATTAACTAGATGTTTCTTTTATTAAAAAAAATGAGGCCTACCAGCAAAGTTAATCCAGCGGCGGAGATTTAGCTGGGTGCTATTAACTTGAACTAGAATGTTTTATTAGGGGGACTAATACCCCAGACGATTAACCAACTGACGCGCCCACTCAAATTCAGATAATTATTTATATCATCACTCGGTGTGTGTATCTATAAGTTGCTGATGTTGCAGTTTTTGTTTAGATATTCCCTGTAGGAAAATCAACTAATTTAAAAGTAGTTGATAAAGTAGTTTTTTGTCAACCACAACTAGTTGAAATTCTGACTTTTTTCCATAGAACGAACTAACTTATTTTGTATGGTGATGTCCGCTAAATAAGTCAATTGACTTTCGTCTGCATATATTTTCAACTACTTGTTAAATTAGTTACATTTAAATTATTTTTTTAATTGCTTTAAAATAACCAATTGAAAACTATTACTGATGGACTAAAGTAAATAATATTTGATGAAATAACATGGTTAAATATATATAAACTTGTAATCTAATAAAAATTTGCAATTAAAACATGTCAACATCAGAGTAGTTGCCGCCTTAATATAATTCAAAGTAGTTTATCAATCACTTGTTTTTAAGTAGTATTTCAATTACTTCATATATAATGCAATAAAAACTATTTAGTATTGAAGTGGATGCCGCCTTAATATAATTCAAAGTAGTTCATATACTGGTTTATTTTAAACTAGTTTTTTAGTTAGTTGTTTGTAAAAAAAAGTTGGTTTGTTCCTATAGGGTTCTTAAAGCTAAGTTAATATACATGCATACATAGAGCTCATCGGCGTTAAGCAAGCGTGGAAGTCTCTTAAAGATATGTTTGTTATTATAAATATATCTATATTTATATTATTTATTATATAGATATATTAACGTTAACAGTTAAATTTTCGAATTGTTCGAAAATGGAAAAAAAAACACAATTTTAAATAGTTTAAAATATTACTTTATTTTCCTTGAGCTGTCAATCAACTAACTTAAAATTATTACAACATTTGTTTTTAAAGCTAGTTTTTGCCGTGCCTGCATGTATCTATGAATGTGTGTGTGTGTTGCGCTGCGTTGGTCAGCGCTGCCAAAATAGGTTCAAGTGAAAAGTGCAATCAAAGCTTTTCTAAAGCATACTGTGTGAACGGAAGTTGGTCAGACAGAATTCTTAATAATTATTTGCGACATTTGGAGCAAAGAATTATTAAGAATATTGATTATGCCGAAATTTACTGTGCGAGCGGAATTGGTCAACCAGAATTCTTAATAATTCTTTGCGAAATTTGGAGTAAACAATTAATAAGAATGTCGATAATTTTTATTAATTTTATATTATATTGTTTTTACATGGAAGGAAGGGGCTAACTATAACTCCCCCACCATTAGCATGAGGCTCCGACGAAGGTATTTCTAAGACAGTGGTCTTAGGACAAAGATTTTTAGTTTTTATTAAGAGAGCAAAAATTATCAAAATTAAAATTATTATAGTAAGCAAAATGCTTATATTTAAGGTATTTTTTAGATAATTATTTTTATTAATTTCCGTGACGTCTTTCCTATTGTTTTCGATATTTTGTAGATGAATGTTATCGAATTCAAGTTTAGTGTTTAAAACGTCTTCCTTGATAGATACATGTAGGTTCGGTAATATTATATGATCTTTTACATTTATTTCAAAATTTTTGAAAGTCTTATTATTAATTTTAATATAACAGTTTTCAAATTTAATTATGTATGTTCCTTCTACAAAAAGTTTTAAAATCGTTACATCTATGTAAAATTACAGTATTTTGTATATTTTTCACAATAATTAATCCATTTTTTATATCTTTTATTTGAGTTGTTGTATCTTCTTTAAAAATACATTTTGCTTCCTTTATTTTAAAAATATTATATAAACATTGGTTGTCAAGTTTACTTAAGTTTCTTTGTAAATTTTGTATAACTTCCGCGTGATATAAGTTACCGTGGTTGTCTGTTATAATTTCATTTTCTTTTACATATAAAGATTTTTTATTTTTGTTAGTTATGGGTTCGATAAGAATTTTTGAGTAATTATTTCCTACAAATTTTGGAATCAAAACTATTATTACAATTTTTCTGTTAAATGAGACAACTGAAATCTTTATGTTTGCTAATGTGTCAGTCTGTTATATTTCTAAATTCGTCATTTGTCAAAATATTTCTACCTAAAACACCAAGTCTGCTGTTAAGAAGAATCGCCAATGTGATTAATGAGTAGGCTGATGTCATAATTAATTTGATAAAGGTATTGCATGTATTTTACTTCATCTTCTATTGATATTATTCTGTTTCTAACTTCATCTGACCATGTTACTACGTATTCTTTTATTTTTTTTTTTTGTTGTTTTTTAATGTGGTCCGTAATTTTTTGGATTTGTCTAATTATGTCCCTGTTAATGCGTACTTGTTTATTATTTTCCGTAATGAGATTTTTATTATTTCCGCTTAGAGTTTCGAGTTGTTCGATAATATGTTTTTCATCGTCAGCATCTATAGTTCCTGTAATGTATTTAAGGCCTTTGCCGACTATGTTAAAGAGCCCTCGTTTGCTTCTTGTCTGCGGCAGTAGATTATGTAATTTTACTTCCAGGTTTCTAAAGTTATGTAGGACTGAATTTAGCATTGGTCCTTCTAAGTTGGGTTTGTTTGTCATAGGCTTAATGTTGTCCCAAATATGTTCCTTCGTTTCGTCGTATTCTGTCACGTTAATTATGTGGAGTACTTTTTCATAGTTCGAAATTATTTTGATATTTTCAATCTTTATATTGACGAAACCATTATTTTTATTCAGATTTTGAACATCCAGAGTCTGTGAACAGGTCGTCGGTAAATATGTCGTCAATGAAATTAAAATTACCATGAATGTGTCCATTTCCTGAAAATACAAAATTATTAAGTCTTTAAATGTTTAGCTGATTTTTACTGTTGGATTATTATTATCTTGATATTTCTTTTGTTTTTTCAAATGGGATTTATAGTATTTGTGTCCTTTTGCTGTGACAATGTGTTCTTCATCTAATGGTTCTGCGATTATTTTTCTAAATTTGGCATGGTTTTTGCCACCTCTTATCTCTTTTAAATATACTGGTCCAGCTTGTATTTCGACATCTTCCCTATCTTTATTTTGTGAATTGATTGTACGTTCCTTTATTTTCGTTATTCGTTCTTTAATTAAGGGGTATTCATCTTGACTTATACTTCCATTACTGAAGTCAATTGGTTTACGGCCTGTGGTTGAATGAATGCTATTGTTATAAAAATTAATTACTTTATAAATTTTTTCTTCTACTGTGTCAATATCCTTATTTGGGTCGTGTCTCAAAAGTCTTAGGTGTTCGTTAAGGGTGTTGTGTAGACGTTCGACATCGGAATTTGACGTGTGATTATTATTTGATGTAAAATGAATATTAATATTATGTTATCTAAGGAATTCTTGCAAGGGTAGTGCTTTAAAGCCTAGTTCGTTGTCTACAATTAAACTGTTAAAATGTCCTACATTACTAATGTATTGCATGACAGCTCGTTTAAATTCTGTCCATGATCGACTGAATATTTTGATGGCTAGGGCATATTTTGAGAATTTATCTATTGTAGTTAAAAAAATGTTTTTGTTCAAACTATAGAAAACGTCCATGTGGACCGTATCTCTTGGTCTTTCGGGTGTTTCCGTTAGTTTAAATTTCTGTTTTACAGGATGCCTTTCGTATTTCTCAACATTACAAACTTCGCAATTGTTGATGAATTGGGTAATTCTTTGTTTTAATTTTGGATTATATATGACGTCTTTTAGTTCTAAAAAGTTTTCATTAATGCCCCTATGTTTATTCCTTAAGTGTTCTGTTTCTATGAAACTAGTAAGTTCACTTTCATCTGTTATGTCTTTTAAAATCTTTGAGCATTTCATAATTTTAAAGGTGCCATTGTTATTGTTAAAATTATCCTTTATCACCTCTTTAAATATTTCAAAAATGCCTTCATCTTCAAAGTATACGGCGTTTGTACCTGTTGGCTTAAAGTGGTTTTTCGTTATTGTAATGATTGTGTCAGTATCTACATTTCTTACATAAATTATTTTTCTATTCGAACTGAATATTTTCTGATTTTTAATTTTTAAGGATCCTGAGTTGATTTTCTTAAAGATGATTTGGGTTTTGTACATGTTTAGTGGACATTTACTCTCATGTATTATTGGTGTCCCGATTTCGTTGAAATTAATCATGGCGCGAGATAGCGCGTCGGCGTTTCTATTTTGTACGCCTTTTTTGTATTTGATTTCAAAATCATATTCGCTTAGACGAAGTCTCCCCCGAATAAGCTTAGAGTTTGGCTCCTTCATTGAAAAAAGCCATGTCAAAGGACGATGGTCAGTTTCTACTATGAATTTGTTTCCAAACAAGTAAGGTCTAAAGTATTGAGTTCCTTCTCAATGGTGCTGTAATTTTGCTCGTGATCGTTGAGCGTTCTGCTTGCAAAACATGTTGGGTGACCGTCTTGGGATAACACGGCTCCCAATGCATAATTGCTTGCGTCGGTTTGTAACGTGAATTGTTTTTTAAAATCGGGATAAACAAGAACTGGATCATTAACTAAATGTTTTTTCAATGTTTCGAATGCGTTTACATAATCAGGGTCTTCTAAGTTAATTTTTATGTCCTTTTTTAAATATTTTGTCATTGGTTTTGCTATTCGCGCATAGTCTTTAATAAACTTGCGGTAATAACCTGTTAGTCCTAAGAATTCTTTGATGGCTTTTTGGTTTTTTGGGAGAAGGAATTTCTGGACACATTCTATTTTCTTTGGATTAGGTTTTATTCCGTCTTTGGTTATAATATGACCAAGGAACTCGGTTTCGTGTTTGAGAAATTCACTTTTATCTAATTGTATTTTTAGATTTACATTTCTGAGTTTTTGAAATACCTTTGTTATCGATTCTATGTGTTCTGTAAGAGAAGTAGAAAAAATGATGATATCGTCGAGATATACCAAACAAATCTTATTAATGTACTCAGATAAAACGTTGTTCATCAGCCGTTGAAATATGGCTGGTGCTGTTTTTAAACCGAAAGGCATACGAAGAAATTCGTAATGCCCTCCTTCAACACTGAACGCTGTTTTGTGGATATTTTTCTCAGCTATCTCGATTTGGTGGAAACCTTTTGCAAGGTCCAACGTGGTGAAATATTGACAACGTCCTAGTTTTTCCAATATTTCGTCAATATTAGGGATAGGATATCGGTCGTCTATGGTAACTTCATTGAGTTTCCTATAATCGATAACTAGGCGCCATTTCTTCTTTCCACTCGCATCCATTTTTTTTGGAACTACCCAAACTGGTGCTGAGTAGGGAGAGTGACTTGGTCGTATTATTTTGTTTTTAAGCATTTCCTTTATTTGATCTCTAACTTCGTTTTTATGTACGTATGGGTACCTATAAGATTTTGCCACTATAGGAGCATGCTCGATAGTCCGAATTTCATGCTTATGGGCATTTGTAAATGTTAGGTCTCCTTTCGAATTGTCGTTGTAGAAAATATTTTTAAATTTTTTCACTACATTTAATATCTTTTCTTTTTCTTCAATATTGAGATGATCCGTTCTTATTTGTCCTAGTAGAGGTTTGTCGTTTTCTTCTTTTATTGTCAAGTTTCTATCGTTTTCGTCAAATGTATATATGCAGAAATTTTCGTCCGTAACTTGAATGCATTCTTGTTTATGTACTACGACGTTTTTTACTCCGTCGTTTTTAATTAGTAGTTTGGCTTTTATTTTATGATCATGTGCGTCGTATACGCCTTTTATTAGTATTATCTCATTGTCGGGTGAAGATTTTTCTTCAATATAAACTAAACCTTCTTTATTTGTTACTGGTACCTCAATCTCTTAACTTCCTTTGTCTGTGAAACAGTATTTGTTATCCGTATTTGTTAAAAATTTTAGTTCTAATTCTTTTTCACCTATAAACAGTTTATTCTCTTTAATATTGATAACGCCTTTTAAGGGGATCAATATGTTGTTTCCAATTATACCATCATACATATTATGAAATTTACTTACGAAAAAAATCAAATTTTTCGTCTATTTTACCGAATTCTTTAAAGCATGTGATAGCTACCCTTTCGTTAACTTCTATTGTGTGTTTCAGTGTTTGTAAATTCATTGGCCCTGTGGGTACATTCCACTTTGGATCGCATAATCCAGGGTTGATTATAGATTGGGTCGCTCCCGAATCTATTATGAATTTTAACACACATAACTTCGTTTCTATTTCTATATGTGGTAAATTGTTTTTGAGGCCGGTAAAGGAAAATTTTGGGCTATAGAACTGGTTTCAATTTTTCCGATTTCCATTGGTTCCACCGCTTGTTGAGGGGGATTATTAATTCTAGCCTGGTTTCTATTCCTTTCGTTGTTATAACTATTATTGTTGTAATTGTTGTTGTTATAACTATTATTGTTGTAATTGTTGTTGTTATAATTGTTATTATTGTTATTGTGGAAGCCGCTTGCACTGTTTCGGTTATAATTATACGAGTTACCTGATTCATTATTGTAACGGTTATTGCGGCTATAAATATTATTTGGTTGATTGTTAAAGCGGTTATAATTATAATTTGGTTGATTGTTAAAGCGGTTATTGTGATACATGTTTGTTTTGTTAGGATTGTTTGAGTAGTTATTGTTGTAATTGTTACGGTTAGTCGTATTATTTCTGTAATTATATTCATCTTTGTTTTGTCGATTGTTGTTATATCGTTCTGTTGGTCTAGTTGTGTGTTCATTGGTTCTTCTAATCGGTCTATTTTCTGATTTAAATGGGTTGTAAGAAGCATAGTTTGCTTCATGTAATATGTTTATTGCTTGCTCTAAAGTTTTAGGATCTCTGCAATATAAGATTGACCTCATAGGCTCTGGTAGTTTTGCTTTGAATGTTTGAAGCGCAGCTTTTATGTTAAGGTTAACGGTTTGTTCGATTTCTTCTTCAGTGGTAGCTGTTGACAGTTCTGTTTTAGTCTTTATATTAAGTCGCCTTAGAATGAACTTTAGGTCATTATAAAGTTCTACGCTATTATTTTTAAAGTTCGTTCCTCTCAAGTCATTAAAGAGTTCGTCTATCGATTTTCGGTCGGAAAAGTTATTTAAAAGTATCGTTTTTATGTCTTTCCAGGATATAGCATTGTTATCTATTTCTATTGCTTCTTTTGCTTTTCCTGTTAATTTTGATTTTATTATATCTAAAAAGATGCTCTGTGCTAAAGTGTTATATCGCGTCAGTAAGGGGTGGATTCGGTCGATTAGTGTGATGAATGTTGGTAGATCGTTTGTATTTCCACTATACTCAGGGAGTCTATCAAAGTATTTGAGGGGGTCAATTGTTAATGAGGCTGTCATGTTTATATTTCCTGAATCTTCTCTTGTTAAAATTTCTCTTTGATTGTCTATTGCTTGTTGAACACCCTCAATTGCCCTATATAATACGTCAAAATTGTCTTCCATATAACAGTGCAAAAATAATAAAAAAAAATTTGAAAAATTGAGATTTGTTTAAAATCTAATGGGAAAAATTGTAACAGCGTTTTTCGATTTGTTTAATTTGTATTTATTTTTGGCCTCTTTTGATTTGTTTAATGAAATCTGCTAATTCTCTATTAATATCTGCTTGTGTGCCATAAGAATATAATTCAGCCTGGGTTATATAATAATCTTCCATTTACTTTTTTTTTATATACTTAATTAATTTATAATGTATTTGTAATATAATATATGTGATATATAATTTTGGACTTAAAATATAAAAATATGAAGGTTCTTACTACGGTGACTTCGTTGTTGATGATGGAGTTTGTTAGCGTTGGAGTAGTTAGTAGAGATGATGTTTCTGATCTGGTTGTTAAAATGTTGATTTTCGTTTTTAGTATTTTCAGGATTTGAGTTTTGTTCGTGCAAAGAAAATTTTGTAAGCTTGGATTGTTACACTTTTTGTTTTATTTGGCTTCAGTGTTTAAAATATTGGTTTTGACACTTTTTTTTCTAACTGTTATTCTGCATAAACAATTCGAGTTTCTTGAGTCAATTACGGAACTTTGTTTGAGAAGTGGCTTCCAATAAAATTTCTTTTTCACAAATAGTTTCTATTTATTTTAGTTCACAAGTTAAATTATTTCTCTGTAGTTTAGATCACAATTTGAATAGAAATGGTTTCTATTTATTCAGTTCACTAATCTATTTATTTTTTTTCAGTTAGTTTACTCACTTTATAGAAATAGTTCCTAGTTTAATTCACTAATTTTATAGAAATAGTTTATATTTTAATTCACTAATTTTATAGAAATAGTTTCTATTTTTTTCCAATTAGTTCACTCACTTTATAGAAATAGTTTCTATTTTATTCGTTCTCGATACCCGGCTAAGTATTAATATACGCTGTATTACACTAGGAATACATCCGAGTATCCCATCCTCGTCGCCAGTTAATTTTTGGAAATGTTCGAAAATGGAAAAAAACACAATTTTAAATAGTTTAAAATATTACTTTATTTTCCTTGAGCTGTCAATCAACTAACTTAAAATTATTACAACATTTATTTTTAAAGCTAGTTTTTGCCGTGCCTGCATGTATCTATGAATGTGTGTGTGTGTTGCGCTGCGTTGGTCAGCGCTGCCAAAATAGGTTCAAGTGAAAAGTGCAATCAAAGCTTTTCTAAAGCATACTGTGTGAACGGAAGTTGGTCAGACAGAATTCTTAATAATTATTTGCGACATTTGGAGCAAAGATTTATAGATAAAAATGTCAAAGATAAGAATGTCGATAATTTTTATTAATTTTATATTATATTGTTTTTGCATGGAAGGAAGGGGCTAACTATAACTGTTAACCAAGTGAATGTAGTGCGAACTTGATGATGAGATATAGAAAGATGAATGAATGAATGAAGTTTCTTATTGTTTCTGAGTAAAGAGTTCCACAAACAAACATTTTAATCAGAAACAAATATAAATTAATTAATTAAATTTTTTTATTGAAGCTTATGGATATCCAGGTTCGTATTTCTTCATAAGTGTTCGGTTCTTATTCGGGCGGCTTCGTTGCCTTGTATGTTGATATTATTTAAGCAAGTGTACATATATAATATTTGTGTACGCTTAATCAAGTGGACGGACGGACGGATATATTTTGAGTATGTTTGTGTGTGTGTGTGTTGTTACTATTTAAGTAAGTATGCGTGCAAAATTTATGTTTATATATTCCCTATAGGAACAAACTTACTTGTTTTTAAAAACAACTAATTAAAAAACTAGTTTAAAATAAACCAGTATTTGAACTACTTTGAATTATATTAAGGCAGCAACTACTCTGATTTTGACATGTTTTAATTGCAAATTTTTATTAGATTACAAGTTTATATATCTTTAACCATGTTATTTAATCAAATATTATCTTTAGGCCATCAGTAGATACAATATGGGGGTTCTGGGCCAGGAGGAGCGGAGGAACAAGCCGATGACGTCACGCCCCGCACCCCAGCGCCATCTAGTGGGGGCTTTTTGCTCAAATGTGCAAAGGTGTATGTCTTTGCTAAAAGCTATTATGGTGTATGTCTTTGCTAAAAGCTATTATGGTGTATGTCTTTGCTAAAATGTATTAAAAGTAGGCAAGTTTGGTGTATGTCTTTGCTGTAAGCTATTAAAAATGTACAAGTTTGGTGTATGTCTTTGCTAAAAGCTATTATGATGTATGTCTTTGCTAAAAAAGCTATTATGGTGTATGTCTTTGCTAAAAATGTATTAAAAAGTAGGCAAGTTTGGTGTATGTCTTTGCTGTAAGCTTTTAAAAATTGGCAAGTTTGGTGTATGTCTTTGCTAAAATGGCCGATGACGTCACGCCCGGCACTCAAGTATGAACGGATTTCTGCTTGTGCTGGTGGACGGACAGACAAAAAACCGCAAGTTGTTTTTGCTTTAAGCGTTGATCATGTTCTTATCAGTGCTTGCATGTTTTGTTTTTTCTTAACCCTCGAATACCTAATAGCAATGACTCAAATCCTGCTGGTTGACTTTAGCTGAAATGATATGACTTGCTTTATGAAAATATATATATTAATATGGGTTGAAGCAATTTAGGTACGGCGAAGGTTGAAGGGTTAAAGAATTGTTTATAAATTTATCATAATGGTGCTAAGTATTAGGTTTATGTATTAGATTTGCATAAGTAGTTTAAGAATTGGATAACAACCATTTGAAACATAGGCGTATATAAGTGGGATACATCTGAGGTACAAGTCTCAATCCCCCGGCCACGTCGTCCAGCAAAATCTCTGCCTCTGGCTTATATTTTATATAAATTCAAGAGTCTGTAAAGCTTCAAGATGCAGAAACTTCAAGAACATTTTAGAAGTCGACTTATGTTATTGTATGCCGATGACGTCACCCATACCCATCCTGGTACGGATTTTAATTTTATTTAATTTCAATTTCAATACTAATTTCAAGGTTAAAGTGATAAGAGCCAAGCTTCATAGTAAGCGCACTCATAACCCGCAAGTTCAAGATAAGGCAGCAATATACAAGTTCAAACATGTTTTTTGTGTTACTTCTAAAATAAATAAACAATTTTTGCGGTCAAGTGCAAGGGCAAAAAAAGAAGATAAGAATTTAAAATTGATATGTCAAAAACTAAGCTAAGCTAACCTAAGCTAATATAAGCTAAGGCTGCGTTCATAGTGAACGCCCATAATCGGCTGCTTTTTATAATGGTTCTTGTTGTTGTTGTACTTACTATTGCTATTGTTGTTCTTACTGATGTTGTTGATGTTGTTGTTGTTCTTGTTCTTGTTGTTGTTCTTACTGTTGTTGTTGTTGTTGTTGTTCTTACTCTTGTTGTTGTTGTGGTTGTTGTTGTTGATGAGGCTGTTTTACTAATAAAAATAGGCAATCTAAAGTTACTAAATAAATAGCTAAACTTCTTTATTAAAATATTATTTATATTAATTACACTACATTTTGAGCCGAATTTGGTCACATCTGTTGATAACCAAGATAAGCTATGGAAGCTACGTCCAATTACGGACCATCTCAAGTCAAATATGTTGAAGAACTATCACCCAACACAACATTTATCTTACGATGACAATGGACGACACGGTTGCAAGCAGTTTTTTAAAGGTAAACCAATCGGCCAAACGGTTACATGTTAAATTTTGACATATATCAAGGCAAGAACCCACGTTGTACCAATCCATATGATGAACGATTCGGAAAATGTGCAGCACCACTTATAACTATGATCGATGACTTTCAGATGATTTGAAAGGCCTTATTGAATATTTCATTCATATTGAATTATTGTTTGATTGATTATCGATATTGTGATTGATTGATTGAACAGATAACTGCTAAAACTGATCTGTACTATTCAACAGCTACCGGCTAAAACTGGTCTGTACTATTCAGCAGCTAACTGCTAAGACTGGTCTGTACTGTTCTACATCTACCGGCTAAAACTGATCTGTACTGTTCTACATCTACCAGCTAAAATGGTCTGTACTGTTCAACAGCTACTGGCTTAAACTGATCGATAATCAATCAATCAATCACAATATCGATAATCAATCAAACAATAATTCAATATGAATGAAATATTCAATAAGGCCTTTCAAATCATCTGAAAGTCATCGATCATAGTTATAAGTGGTGCTGCATATTTTCCGAATCGTTCATCATATGGATTGGTACAACGTGGGTTCATGCCTTGATATATGTCAAAATTTAACATGTAACCGTTTGGCCGATTGGTTTACCTTTAAAAAACTGCTTGCAACCGTGTCGTCCATTGTCATCGTAAGATAAATGTTGTGTTGGGTGATAGTTCTTCAACATATTTGACTTGAGATGGTCCGTAATTGGACGTAGCTTCCATAGCTTATCTTGGTTATCAACAGATGTGACCAAATTCGGCTCAAAATGTAGTGTAATTAATATAAATAAAGTAGATACAATATAGCGATTCTGGCTCAGGTGGAGCGGTGGAGCAAGCCGATGACGTCACTCTGGCCCAGCGCCATCTTGTGGGGGCTTTTTTGCTAAAATGTGTAAAGGTGCATGTCTTTGCTAAAAGCTATTATGGTGTATGTCTTTGCTAAAAGCTATTATGGTGTATGTCTTTGCTAAAAGCTATTATGGTGTATGTCTTTGCTTTATTTATATTTTTAAATTAGCAAGTTTGGTGTATGTCTTTGCTGTAAGCTTTTAAAAAATTGGCAAGTTTGGTGTATGTCTTTGCTAAAAAGCTATTATGGTGTATGTCTTTGCTAAAAGCTATTATGGTGTATGTCTTTGATGTAAGCTTTTAAAAATTGGCAAGTTTGGTGTATGTCTTTGCTTTATTTATACTTTTAAATTGGGAAGTTTGATGTATGTCTTTGCTTTAAACTTTTTAAAATTAACAAGTTTGGGGTATTTCTTTGCTTTAAGCGTTGGTCATAATTTTATACGCTACATTATCGGTAGTGGTAGTCAAGCGAGTTCTTATCAGTGTTTGCATGTTTTTGTTTTTTTCTTAACCCTCGCATTAGTTATAGCAATGACTCAAAAAATAAATATATATTTATAAGACTTCTAACGTAGACTGCGTGGTGGCATACTTATCAGTGTTTGCATGAGTAAACGAAATACATAGCAACCAGGAAGAGTCAGGAAGTTTCTAGAAGCTTCGAGATATAGAAAAAACTTCGAGAACATTTTAGAAGCTAACAACAACATCACCTTTGACTTAAAAAAAATTTTTTTTAAGTCAAAGGTGATAAGAGCCAAGCTTCATGGTGTGAGAGAGAGAGAGAGAGAGAAAGGGAGAGAGAGAAAGGGAGAGAGAGAATTTAATAGTAAGAGAGAGAAAGGGAGATAGCAAATAGCGCGATCCTATACAAATAATACTTCAGAATCAACCTAACCTAAGCCAATGCCAAGAAGAGTCAGGGAGTTTCTAGAAGCTTCGAGATGCAGAAACGTCGAGAATATTTTAGAAGTCGACTTATGTTATTGTATGCCGATGACGTCACCCATACCCATCCTGGTACGGATTTTAATTTTATTTCATTTCAATTTCAATACTAATTTCAAGGTTAAAGTGATAAGAGCCAAGCTTTATAGTAAGCGCACTCATAACCCGCAAGTTCAAGATAAGGCAGCAATGGACAAGTTCAAACATGTTTTTTGTGTTACTTCTAAAATAAATAAACAATTTTTGCGGTCAAGTGCAAGGGCAAAAAAAAGAAGATAAGAATTTAAAGTTGATATGTCAAAAACTAAGCTAAGCTAACCTAAGCTAATATAAGCTAAGGCTGCGTTTATAGTGAACGCCCATAATCGGCTGCTTTTTTATAATGGTTCTTGTTGTTGTTGTTCTTACTGTTGCTATTGTTGTTCTTACTTATGTTGTTGTTTTTGTTGTTGTTGTTGTTCTTGTTCTTGTTGTTGTTCTTACTGTTGTTGTTGGTGTTGTTCTTACTCTTGTTGTTGTTCTTGTTCTTGTTGTTGTTCTTACTGTTGTTGTTGGTGTTGTTCTTACTCTTGTTGTTGTTGTGGTTGTTGTTGTTGATGAGGCTGTTTTACTAATAAAAATAGGCAATCTAAAGTTACTAAATAAATAGCTAAACATCTTTATTAAAATATTATTTATATTAATTACACCACATTTTGAGCCCAATTTGGTCACATCTGTTGATAACCAAGATAAGCTATGGAAGCTACGTCCAATTACGGACCATCTCAAGTCAAATATGTTGAAGAACTATCACCCAACACAACATTTATCTTACGATGACAATGGACGACACGGTTGCAAGCAGTTTTTAAAGGTAAACCAATCGGCCAAACGGTTACATGTTAAATTTTGACATATATCAAGGCAAGAACCCACGTTGTACCAATCCATATGATGAACGATTCGGAAAATGTGCAGCTCCACTTATAACTATGATCGACGACTTTCAGATGATTTGAAAGGCCTTATTGAATATTTCATTCATATTGAATTATTGTTTGATTGATTATCGATATTGTGATTGATTGATTGATTATCGATCAGTTATAGCCGGTAGCTGCTGCTACCTGCTACCTGCTGCTACCTGCTATGCTGTTCTACAGCTACCGGCTAAAATGGTCTGTACTGTTCTACATCTACCAGCTAAAATGGTCTGTACTGTTCAACATCTACCGGCTAAAATGGTCTGTACTGTTCAGCAGCTACCGGCTATAACTGATCGATAATCAATCAATCAATCACAATATCGATAATCAATCAAACAATAATTCAATATGAATGAAATATTCAATAAGGCCTTTCAAATCATCTGAAAGTCGTCGATCATAGTTATAAGTGGAGCTGCACATTTTCCGAATCGTTCATCATATGGATTGGTACAACGTGGGTTCTTGCCTTGATATATGTCAAAATTTAACATGTAACCGTTTGGCCGATTGGTTTACCTTTAAAAACTGCTTGCAACCGTGTCGTCCATTGTCATCGTAAGATAAATGTTGTGTTGGGTGATAGTTCTTCAACATATTTGACTTGAGATGGTCCGTAATTGGACGTAGCTTCCATAGCTTATCTTGGTTATCAACAGATGTGACCAAATTGGGCTCAAAATGTGGTGTAATTAATATAAATAATATTTTAATAAAGATGTTTAGCTATTTATTTAGTAACTTTAGATTGCCTATTTTTATTAGTAAAACAGCCTCATCAACAACAACAACCACAACAACAACAAGAGTAAGAACAACACCAACAACAACAGTAAGAACAACAACAAGAACAAGAACAACAACAAGAGTAAGAACAACACCAACAACAACAGTAAGAACAACAACAAGAACAAGAACAACAACAACAACAAAAACAACAACATAAGTAAGAACAACAATAGCAACAGTAAGAACAACAACAACAAGAACCATTATAAAAAAGCAGCCGATTATGGGCGTTCACTATAAACGCAGCCTTAGCTTATATTAGCTTAGGTTAGCTTAGCTTAGTTTTTGACATATCAACTTTAAATTCTTATCTTCTTTTTTTTGCCCTTGCACTTGACCGCAAAAATTGTTTATTTATTTTAGAAGTAACACAAAAAACATGTTTGAACTTGTCCATTGCTGCCTTATCTTGAACTTGCGGGTTATGAGTGCGCTTACTATAAAGCTTGGCTCTTATCACTTTAACCTTGAAATTAGTATTGAAATTGAAATGAAATAAAATTAAAATCCGTACCAGGATGGGTATGGGTGACGTCATCGGCATACAATAACATAAGTCGACTTCTAAAATATTCTCGACGTTTCTGCATCTCGAAGCTTCTAGAAACTCCCTGACTCTTCTTGGCATTGGCTTAGGTTAGGTTGATTCTGAAGTATTCTTTGTATAGGATCGCGCTATTTGCTATCTCCCTTTCTCTCTCTTACTATTAAATTCTCTCTCTCCCTTTCTCTCTCTCCCTTTCTCTCTCTCTCTCTCTCTCACACCATGAAGCTTGGCTCTTATCACCTTTGACTTAAAAAAAATTTTTTTTGGTGATGTTGTTGTTAGCTTCTAAAATGTTCTCGAAGTTTTTCTATATCTCGAAGCTTCTAGAAACTTCCTGACTCTTCCTGGTTGCTATGTATTTCGTTTACTCATGCAAACACTGATAAGTATGCCACCACGCAGTCTACGTTAGAAGTCTTATAAATATATATTTATTTTTTGAGTCATTGCTATAACTAATGCGAGGGTTAAGAAAAAAACAAAAACATGCAAACACTGATAAGAACTCGCTTGACTACCACTACCGATAATGTAGCGTATAAAATTATGACCAACGCTTAAAGCAAAGAAATACCCCAAACTTGTTAATTTTAAAAAGTTTAAAGCAAAGACATACATCAAACTTCCCAATTTAAAAGTATAAATAAAGCAAAGACATACACCAAACTTGCCAATTTTTAAAAGCTTACATCAAAGACATACACCATAATAGCTTTTAGCAAAGACATACACCATAATAGCTTTTTAGCAAAGACATACACCAAACTTGCCAATTTTTTAAAAGCTTACAGCAAAGACATACACCAAACTTGCTAATTTAAAAATATAAATAAAGCAAAGACATACACCATAATAGCTTTTAGCAAAGACATACACCATAATAGCTTTTAGCAAAGACATACACCATAATAGCTTTTAGCAAAGACATGCACCTTTACACATTTTAGCAAAAAAGCCCCCACAAGATGGCGCTGGGCCAGAGTGACGTCATCGGCTTGCTCCACCGCTCCACCTGAGCCAGAATCGCCATATTGTATCTACTAAATAATATTTTAATAAAGAAGTTTAGCTATTTATTTAGTAACTTTAGATTGCCTATTTTTATTAGTAAAACAGCCTCATCAACAACAACAACCACAACAACAACAAGAGTAAGAACAACAACAACAACAGTAAGAACAACAACAAGAACAAGAACAACAACAACAACAACAACATCAGTAAGAACAACAATAGCAATAGTAAGTACAACAACAACAAGAACCATTATAAAAAGCAGCCGATTATGGGCGTTCACTATGAACGCAGCCTTTGCTTATATTAGCTTAGGTTAGCTTAGCTTAGTTTTTGACATATCAACTTTAAATTCTTATCTCTTTTTTTGCCCTTGCACTTGACCGCAAAAATTGTTTATTTATTTTAGAAGTAACACAAAAAACATGTTTGAACTTGTACATTGCTGCCTTATCTTGAACTTGCGGGTTATGAGTGCGCTTACTATGAAGCTTGGCTCTTATCACTTTAACCTTGAAATTAGTATTGAAATTGAAATTAAATAAAATTAAAATCCGTACCAGGATGGGTATGGGTGACGTCATCGGCATACAATAAAATAAGTCGACTTCTAAAATGTTCTCGAAGTTTCTGCATCTTGAAGCTTTACAGACTCTTGAATTTATATAAAATATAAGCCAGAGGCAGAGATTTTGCTGGACGACTTGGCCGGGGGATTGAGACTTGTACCTCAGATGTATCCCACTTATATACGCCTATGTTTCAAATGGTTGTTATCCAATTCTTAAACTACTTATGCAAATCTAATACATAAACCTAATACTAAGCACCATTATGATAAATTTATAAACAATTATTTAACCCTTCAACCTTCGCCGTACCTAAATTGCTTCAACCCATATTAATATATATATTTTCATAAAGCAAGTCATATCATTTCAGCTAAAGTCAACCAGCAGGATTTGAGTCATTGCTATTAGGTATTCGAGGGTTAAGAAAAAACAAAACATGCAAGCACTGATAAGAACATGATCAACGCTTAAAGCAAAAACAACTTGCGGTTTTTTGTCTGTCCGTCCACCAGCACAAGCAGAAATCCGTTCATACTTGAGTGCCGGGCGTGACGTCATCGGCCATTTTAGCAAAGACATACACCAAACTTGCCAATTTTTAAAAGCTTACAGCAAAGACATACACCAAACTTGCCTACTTTTTAATACATTTTTAGCAAAGACATACACCATAATAGCTTTTTTAGCAAAGACATACATCATAATAGCTTTTAGCAAAGACATACACCAAACTTGTACATTTTTAATAGCTTACAGCAAAGACATACACCAAACTTGCCTACTTTTAATACATTTTAGCAAAGACATACACCATAATAGCTTTTAGCAAAGACATACACCATAATAGCTTTTAGCAAAGACATACACCTTTGCACATTTGAGCAAAAAGCCCCCACTAGATGGCGCTGGGGTGCGGGGCGTGACGTCATCGGCTTGTTCCTCCGCTCCTCCTGGCCCAGAACCCCCATATTGTATCTTCTGCCATCAGTACTAGTTTTCAAATGGTTATTTTAAAGCAATTAAAAAAATAGTTTAAGTGTAACTAATTTAACAAGTAGTTCAAAATATATGCAGACGAAAGTCAATTTAGCAAAGACATACACCATAATAGCTTTTAGCAAAGACATACACCATAATAGCTTTTAGCAAAGACATACACCTTTGCACATTTGAGCAAAAAGCCCCCACTAGATGGCGCTGGGGTGCGGGGCGTGACGTCATCGGCTTGTTCCTCCGCTCCTCCTGGCCCAGAACCCCCATATTGTATCTTCTGCCATCAGTAATAGTTTTCAAATGGTTATTTTAAAGCAATTAAAAAAATAGTTTAAGTGTAACTAATTTAACAAGTAGTTCAAAATATATGCAGACGAAAGTCAATTGACTTATTTAGCGGACATCGCCATACAAAATAAGTTAGTTCGTTCTATGGAAAAAAGTCAGAATTTCAACTAGTTGTGGTTGACAAAAAACTACTTTATCAATTACTTTTAAATTAGTTGATTTTCCTACAGGGTTATTATATAAACAAGTGCACATACTTACATATACATACACTCAAAAAAAAAATATTATTCGTATTATGAACGAAATATTTATTACATTTTAAAATTGTATGTTCTTTTCAGCCTTCGAAGGACTTTACAAATAGCACCTATGATCATTTATACATTATACGAAAGAAAAAATTGTATATTTTATGGAAAAGTTGGAAATTTGCAGAAGCCATTTTAGCAAGTTATTTATATAGTATATAATTGTTGGTACAAAACATGTACGTCCACTTGCATAGACATATTCATATACCCAAAATATGTACCTCCACTTGCTGAACAACAATAAAGACATACAAATATGTTTGTACACTTGTTCAAACAACAACAAAAAAAAACACTAATAATATAAAAAAATTGCCACACCCCCTTTTGCCGTCCACAAATCAGTATCAGTATCAGTAACAGTGTATGTATCAGTATCAGTATCAGTATAAGATCAGTATCAGTATCAGTATCAGTATCAGTATCAGTATCAGTATCAGTATCAGTATCAGTATCAGTATCAGTATCAGTATCAGTATCAGTATCAGTATCAGTATCAGTATCAGTATCAGTATCAGTATCAGTATCAGTATCAGTATCAGTATCAGTATCAGTATCAGTATCAGTATCAGTATCAGTATCAGTATCAGTATCAGTATCAGTATCAGTATCAGTATCAGTATCAGTATCAGTATCAGTATCAGTATAAGTATAAGTATAAGTATCAGTGTCAGTATCAGTATCAGTATCAGTATCAGTATCAGTATCAGTATCAGTATCAGTATCAGTATCAGTATCAGTATCAGTATCAGTATCAGTATCAGTATCAGTATCAGTATCAGTATCAGTATCAGTATCAGTATCAGTATCAGTATCAGTATCAGTATCAGTATCAGTATCAGTATCAGTATCAGTATCAGTATCAGTATCAGTATCAGTATCAGTATCAGTATCAGTATCAGTATCAGTATCAGTATCAGTATCAGTATCAGTATCAGTATCAGTATCAGTATCAGTATCAGTATCAGTATTAGTATCAGTATCAGTATCAGTATCAGTATCAGTATCAGTATCAGTATCAGTATCAGTATCAGTATCAGTATCAGTATCAGTATCAGTATCAGTATCAGTATCAGTATCAGTATCAGTATCAGTATCAGTATCAGTATCAGTATCAATATCAGTATCAGTATCAGTATAAGTATCAGTATCAGTATCAGTATCAGTATCAGTATCAGTATCAGTATCAGTATCAGTATCAGTATCAGTACCAGTATCAGTACCAGTATCTGTATCTATTTGTGGGCGGAAAAAGGGGGTGTGGCAATTTTTTTTATATTATTAGTGTTTTTTTGTTGTTGTTTGTACAAGTGTACAAACATATTATTTGTATGTGTTTATTGTTGTTTAGCAACTGGACGTACATATTTTGGGTATATGTATATGTCTAAGGAAGTGGACGTACATGTTTTGTACCAACAATTATATACTATTGTAGTATGTGACGGGTTTCTGAATTTTATTTTTTTTATTATCCCTATTGCCAACTTCGGCAAGACTGTAAATTAATGGCTATAAAGCCGCTCTGTTTTAGAATAAAGACTTGTCTTTTTCTGGTGAGAAATAAATCTGATTTTATTTGTTATCAATTCAGGTATTTATAATAAAATATAACATTATTTTACTTAACTACTATTTCCATAACTCCTCCTCTTTATTTTGATAATTCATAAAAATAGTTTTGGTTGGCTCAATGGAATTGTCTATTGAGCAACACATTTTATTAGTTTGTTTTCTGTTTTGTTCTGGCCGCATGCAACGAAATATGCTGCGCTTGCACTTACACCGCTATTTGGGTTAGTGTCAAAGCGGAAGCAATGTTAATATTTGGTCATGCTAGTTGTGTTGTAACTTAAGTATAACACTGACCCAAAGAACGAAACAGAATTTGTAATTGTTTACTTTTTTGTAAAAGTACCGTGGACATGCTGTGCTGTGCCACTACACCCTTACCCTTAAGCGAAAAATTATTTCTTGAAATGATTTTTAATATTGGCGAGAAGGTATAGCTTGGAATTTTTCTTAACATATATTATATAATTATACAACGTTTATTAACAATTTGGTGACTATTATTTATATATAGTAACTTGTGCTGCATGTGAGCACAGTGAATGTTTCGATACGATAGTAGGAGTAGATCTTATATAGTTATACAATACAAAATATTATTTAACTTATATTAGTTAATTTCTGTAATGAAAGGTTTTATTTTTATTTTAAAACATTTAAAGTGTTATTTAAATGTTTTGTTAAATTTCTTAAGCCTATTGTTGTGTAATTCTTTGTTTTTTCCTTTTATATTTACAATTGAGTTCACTCCTTTTCTTTCAACAATCTTATAAGGACCGTGATAAGGGCTTTGCGATTTTTTTTTAGTTTCTAATTTTACAAATACTAAATCTCCTATTTCTAACTTACTTTCATGTATATTTTTGTCGTAAACTATTTTTCTCTTATCCTTTACTAGTTTTATTTAATTTCTAGCTTTATTTATAGATGTTTTTAATCTTAATTTCAACTCATTACTGTAATTTTCTAAGTCATAAATTTTATTTCCTTCTCCTAATATGTCGCTTGGTAGCGTCGGTAATCTTCCAAAAACTAGTTCATATGGTGAATATAGTGTGTCTACGTGTGGGGTTGTATTATAAGCAAATGTGTAATACGATACCCATTTGTCCCATTCATAATCATCTGCAAACGAAAGTAGGTATTCGTTGAGTACCCTGTGGTTTCTTTCAAGTGCACCGATTGTTTGATGATGATAAGGCGTTGAGAACACTTGGCGAGTGTCCAGTAATCTACATACATTAGACATTAAATCCTTTGTAAATTCTGTCCCTCTGTCAGATCTGAGTATCTTAAAACAACCGTACTTTAGTATGAATTGTTCTACTAAGGTTGTCGCTACAGTTCTGGCGTCTTTAGATTCGATTGGATGCGCTACGACAAATTTTGAGAGGTCGCATTGCATTGTTAATATGTATCTGAAGCAGTTAGAAATCTTAAGTGGACCTACAGTGTCAATTGTTATATGTTCAAAGGTTGTCGCTGGCGTGTCAGTAATTGTAAGTTTTTCTTTAATGTGGCGCGTTGTTTTATTTTGGTTGCATTTTACGCAGTTATTTACAAATTCTTTGACCATCTGTTTCATATTTTTCCAGACATATCTTTGTTTTAATTTAAGGATTGTCTTTTTTATTCCCATGTGTCCAGCAGTACTTGAAGTATGAAATTCTTGAATTAATTTATATTTTTGTAACATGCTATCTATTTGTTGTGGAGCTTTATATATCATTATTTTAATAGGCGAGGATCTATTCATTTTCAACATGTTGTATTCTTTTTTGAATGTATTTAAATTAATATTTTTGAATATATAATCTTTATCACAAAGGGCTAGCTCCTTTATCTGTGATTTCTTCAATAAACTATGTAGTTTCTCCAACATCGAATCTAGTTTCGAAGGGTCATCACTACAAGTTATGTGCACTTCATTATTAATTATATTCATGGTAACGTTACTCTTTTCTTTAATAATAAATTTCAGTTTCACCAATTTCCTTACGTCATTAAAGGATGTACATTCCTAAATACAAAGTTGATCAGACTCATTATGAGATATGTTATTCTCTTTAACACTTCCTTGGAGGTGTTGACTCAGGTGTTAGGTACCATTATATTCACTCACATTATTTTTCATTCCTCTGCTCCTTATTCGATTTTTATTAACTTTATTTTCATAGTTCTTGCTCCTCGTGACTACTAGTAGTTTATTTTGTTCACTCTCTAGTGTAGGAATCATTGTTTTTAGGATATTACTGTCTATCTTTATACGTGATAACGCGTCGGCGTTTGTGTTTATCTTTCCTTGTTTGTAAATGATTTCAAAATCATAGTCCGATAAGTCCAATCTTATCCTTGTCATTTTTGACGATGGATTCTTGTGCGAGAATAGGGATACTAATGGCCTGTGGTCTGTTACCACTATGAATTTTCTTCCAAATAAATATGGTTTAAAAAAATTTATTCCCCAATGAATTGCTTACAATTCCTTCTCTATTATTGGTTTGTTTATGTCATGCTTCTGTAATGACTTGCTTGCAAAAGATATCGGTAAATCGTGTCCTATCTCTCCTTGCGATAGCACTGCTCCCAGAGCAAAATCAGATGCATCAGTTGTAAGAATGAATGGTTTCTCAAAATTTGGATATTGCAATACCGGTGTATTTATTAGTTTTTGTTTCAAAGTGTTGAAAGCTTTTTCACATTCCTCTGACCAAATGAAAGGTGTGTCTTTCTTTAGTAAAGAGTTTAAACACTTAACAATTGTTGCGATATCCGGTATAAAACGTCTGTAGTAATTGCAGAATGCTACAAATCTTCTTACTTCATCTGCATTGATTGGTACCGGGTATTTTAAAACAGCTTCACATTTAGAAGGATCGGTTTTAATACCTTTATCTGTTATTAAATGACCAAGGTAGACTACTTCTGACTTAAGAAAATGACATTTACTTGCATTCAACTTTAAATTATATTGTTTTAAACGGTCAAAAACTTTAATTAAATTTTGATTGTGATGCTTTAAAGAACATCCGAAAACTATTATGTCGTCAACGTACAGAAATGCTTCAGAATTTAAACCACTTATCGCTATAGTTAACATGCGTTGAAAACTATTTGACGAAATTTTTAACCCGAAAGGTAAACGTTTAAATTGATAATGTCCATCTTGTGTCGAGAATGCTGTTAAGGGTCTTGATTCTTGTTCTAATGGTATTTGGTGGAATGAGCTTGTCATGTCCAGTGTTCAAAAATATCTAGCTCTTCCTAACATGTCTAAAACGTCCTCAAGTCTTGTTAAAGGAAATTTGTCATTGACAATTTTATCGTTAAGTTTTCTAAAGTCTACCACTAAACGCCATTTCTTATTTTCGTCATTACTCTTCTTTGGCACTAACAGTAATGGTGCATTATATGGGCTAGTAGAGTGTTCTATTATGTCGTTTGTTATTAAGTCAGTTACTTGGTTTTGAATCTCGTCATATTGGGTGTGTGGTAATCTGTAATTTTTTATGTACACTGGTGTTGGGTCTGATAAATGTATTTGTTGTGTATAAAAATTGTTTGTAGAAAGTTCTTCTCCCTCGAGATGGAAAATTGATTGATATGTTTTGAAAATTTCTAAAAGTTCCGTCTCAGATTGTTCATTTAACTTTAGTTCTGTGATAAGCTTTTTAAAACGTTCATCGTCATTTGATTTATTATTATGTTTATATGTCCTCATAACCGTATAATTGCTTAACTTCTCTGTCTTTGGTTTAATCTCTTTTAAGTTTACCTCTGTATTGTTTACGTTCATTATTTTCATATGACAGATACCTTTGTATTGCGCTATTGAATTTGCTAAAAATACGCCTTCCATTAATTCTTGATTTAAAATTACGCTGTCTTCTGATATGTCTAATTTAATAGGAAAAATTGCCTCTGATCTTGGTGGTATTCTGAAGTTCTTCTTATTTTGAAATTTTGTAGTTAAAGGTAGTATATAATCATCTTGCTCAAACATAACTGTAATCGTGAATGTTTCATAGTCTATTTTACATGTATATTTTATAAGAAAATCTCTTCCTAAAATCCCATCTGTCGCAATAGGAAAATTGTTGTCCACTATTTGGAATACATTTTGTGCTCTGTTTTCACCAAAGCACAAGGATAATTTAGTTGTTCCTAAAGATTGAATCTCTTCTTCTGTTATCCCCGTTAATTTGCATTTATCTTCACTGTTTATATCAATTTCTTCATTCAAGTTTTTGCAGATAGAAATGTCTGCTCCTGTATCTATTAAAAATGTAAGACTACGTTTTGTTTCTGCACATATTAGAGTAATGTAGTTTGTCAAATTTTCTGATAGTATGTATATTCGGTTTTCATTTAATTTTGGCCTTCCGGAAGCTCCTGGTTATTTTCCGGGCCGTTTTCGTTTCCCTGAGCATTGACTACGTGTATTTGTCGGTTATTGTTGTTGCCTCTATCATTATTTCCATTCGATCTTTGATTGTTGTTGCCATTTGCTCTTTGGCTATTGTTTCCGCTATTATAGTTATTTTGACTATAACTGTTGTTATTTCTGTTGTTGATATAATTCCTGTTGTTGTTATTCGCTCTATAGTTGCCGTTGTTTCTATTGTTGTTGCTATTGATTCGATAATTGTTTCTGTTAGTATTGTGATTGTTGTTGTTGAAATATCGTGTATTGCTGTACTGGTTCCGATTTGTGTTATTTGCGAAATTTCTATACGTGTTGTTAAAATTTCTTTGAGAATGATAATTGAAAACTTTACCATTAGTCATACTGCTACTTTTTTCAAGTTCTAACGCCAAATTTACGGCGTTATTTAAGTCTTTTGGTTGTGCAGCGAAAATAGTTTGTTTTAATTGTTCGTCAACGCCATTTTTAAATATTGTTAAGGCATATCTCTCGTTCATTTTTTCAACTACTTCGTTTTGTTCGTTTGTTGCAGTGTTACCTAGTTCATTTATTTGTAATTTATTTAGTTCTGATACTAAATTCAAAATTTTGTCGTTGAAACCCATCACTGTATTATTTTTCTGTGTCGTTGATGATAATTGTGTGTGAATTTGAGCTATTGTCACATTGCTTTTGTATCTCTCTTGTAGACGTGTTTTTAAGTCTTCGAAAGATGTTACGTTGGAACCTAATGCTGTTCGAACTGTTGCACTAAGTTTTACACTTTCAACGAATTCTATTATTATTTAGTAATTCAATAATTTTTAAAAATGGTTCTAATTCTTTATGTTGTCCGTTAAATGTCGGTATGGCCTTAAGGGCTGTCTCTATATTGAAAGCTGACATTTTGTCTGTGTCTAGATTTTCCACGTTTAGGTTAGTTTTTTCTATTGGTTCAGGTTTTTCTATTAAATAAATTTTTATTTCTTCCGCTAATATTTCAAAATTTTCTAAATCTAACTTTCCTTTTGGATTGTTTGACCTGTTAATTGAATTTCTCAACTCATTTATTCTTTCTTTAATCTCAGTTATATATTTCTTTGAATATTTTCGTTCTGGTGCCTTTTTTAATCTTTTTAATATCTCCTTTCCTTCCTCGATTTCCATTTATATATGGTAAACTAATTGAATTCTTACTTAATTTATTATGCTTATTTCATATTAATTTTATTGATTATCTTCTTTGTATATTTAAACATTGTTTATATTTATTCTCCTTAAAATCTGTTTTCTTACATAGTTTTTATAGTATATGCTAATTAGGAATAGAATAACTAATATAATAAAAATTGCTGAGATTATTCAGATGAGTTCCGAGAAACTTCCTGTTTTTTCGTTGGTGCTACTGCTGCTGCTGCTGGCTGCATTGTTATTGTTTGTGACTTCGGTTTTCAACCACCCCATGTTGGCTGAAGATTGTATTACTTAGTATATTTGCGTAGGACCGTAATTTTTTTTCTGTATTGTTATTTTTTCAATGAGCCTCTTCTTCAAGCCTTTGTCTGTCGTTATTGCTGCTATTCTGTATAGTTCCGCAACTTGTTGACGGGCTTTCACTCTTTTTCCTCCCCTCGTTTTCTTGATCGGAGTTTCTTTTATTTCTTTCGATTGTAGTTTATTTTGGCCCAGTCTTGCTTTATACTGCTCGATCGTTAAGGGTTTTGGTCCAGCCGTTTTTGGTGTTGGAGTGTACGTTGGAGTATTGCTCTGTGCACTCAGTGGTTCCGGTACATATTCTTCAATAAACTTCGTTGCGTTGTCCAGAGCTCTTGAGAACAATGCGTCGAAATCTACCTCTGTTGTTTCGGCCATATACGATTTGTCCAGTTTGGTCGATAGGATCGAGTCCGCAGGATCGGTTTGGTTAGCAGGATCGAGTCCGCAGGATCGGTTTGGTCAGCAGGATCGAGTCCGCAGGATCGGTTTGGTCAGCAGGATCGAGTCCGCAGGATCGGTTTGGTCAGCAGGATCGAGTCCGCAGGATCGCCATGTAGTATGTGACGGGTTTCTGAATTTTATTTTTTTATTATCCCTATTGCCAACTTCGGCAAGACTGTAAATTAATGGCTATAAAGCCGCTCTGTTTTAGAATAAAGACTTGTCTTTTTCTGGTGAGAAATAAATCTGATTTTATTTGTTATCAATTCAGGTATTTATAATAAAATATAACATTATTTTACTTAACTACTATTTCCATAACTTTATTTTGATAATTCATAAAAATAGTTTTGGTTGGCTCAATAGAATTGTCTATTGAGCAACACATTTTATTAGTTTGTTTTCTGTTTTGTTCTGGTCGCATGCAACGAAATATGCTGCGCTTGCACTTACACCGCTATTTGGGTTAGTGTCAAAGCGGAAGCAATGTTAATATTTGGTCATGCTAGTTGTGTTGTAACTTAAGTATAACACTGACACAAAGAACGAAACAGAATTTGTAATTGTTTACTTTTTTGTAAAAGTACCGTGGACATGCTGTGCTGTGCCACTACACTATATAAATAACTTGCTAAAATGGCTTCTGCAAATTTCCAACTTTTTCATAAAATATACAATTTTTTCTTTCGTATAATGTATAAATGATCATAGGTGCTATTTATAAAGTCCTTCGAAGGCTGAAAAGAACATACAATTTTAAAATGTAATAAATATTTCGTTCATAATACGAATACGATTTTTTTTTTTTTGAGTGTATGTATATGTAATTATGTGCACTTTTTTATATAATAACCGTATAGAAACAAACTTACTTGTTTTTAAAAACAACTAAATAAAAACTAGTTTAAAATAAAACAGTATATGAACTACTTTGAATTATATTAAGGCGGCAACTACTCTAATTTTGACATGTTTTAATTGCAGATTTTTATTAGATTACAAGATTATATATATTTAACCATGTTATTTCATCAAATATTATTAACTTTAGGCCATCGGTAATAGTTTTCAATTGGTTATGTTTGTACAACTGTGGTACAAATGTTTTGTTGAGCTTTAGGTGGTACACCAAAAGCTGTTTAAATTATGTTGGCAATTTGGCACGTGATACCAATTTCCTAAATTTAAAATGTTTAATGTTAAATAAGAACACTTGTTGAGTTTAGTTATAGAATAAAAACTGAATTTATTGATTGATTTTTACTTGCTTATATACATAAAAAATAGCTAAATTAACAAATTTGAAAATAATAAAATTTAATTTAAAATATTGAAATATTGAAAATTGCATTAACAGTAAAAAATGCAGTCGCTGACCGACGCATATCCGTTTTGTTGTTTGCATTTGTCTTGGCTTGTTGTTATGCCAAGGCCATACTATGCTGACTTTGCTTTATTTTCATAAAGCGCATCAACACAATGATAACTTTGTTTGTCATTTATTATTGTTTTACATTGCATTGCTTTGCTTTTATTTTAAACAAAGCAATGCAATGAAATATGTATGTTTGTACCTAAACATCTTGCCCGCCTGAACTGTTTTAAGATGTTATGATGCATTTTTCACTGTTGCACAATATTTGAATTTAGTTTGAATTTGAAGTTAGTTTGAAAGGGAAGCTAAAAATTTAACATAACTTCAAAAATTTTTAATATGAATTAAAAAAAAAAATTTTAATTGCAAATTAAATTGTTGGTGATTGCACAAGTTGAGGATCGATGACAAATCTTGGTGCTGGGATGGGTGCGTTGTCTGGCCGTTGTACCGGAGTATGCTTCATTTGTCTCATTTTCCAAATACACCAAATGATGGTGAAGGTAATAAGCAGTAAGGCTGAATAGCTTGTTACGTTGTGATGAGTATTAGCGTTTTGAAACAGTTGAGGCAATTCAATGATTTTATTCTTCTTGATGTTTTCGTGAAGTTGTTTCAATTGTTGTAAGTCATTGCTAAGTTCCAAAGGTGAGTCGTTGTAAATTATCCGTGCTTCGGAAGCGTTGGTAACTAACAGTTCGCTAAATGCAATGTGCGATGCATAAAGTGTACCTGTGAATGATTGACGAGCCTGGATGGTTGCAGTATGGTGTTTAAATATGCAATCATCGTGTAGAGTCAGCAAATTCGATCCTTGCAGTTCTAATAGTTCCGTGACGCCATTACAAACTGCAGCAATTTGTGTTGTAAATTTTGATCCAAAAATCCATTGATTTGTATGTTGTAATGGTTGCCAACTAATATCGGTTTTGATTTCTTCCAATATGCAAGTTGAGTCGGTTTTATTTTTGAGCATGTTGATTTCGCAGGAATACGCATGTGCTCCTTGATGATATTTTACTTGGTTATTCAAACACAGAATATTGTTTGTCGTTTGTTTAATGGTGACACAAGCTTGAAGTGCGGCAGCCGTTAGTGTAAAATATTGATCTCTATGTGGTGTGACAGCTAGTACGGATGTTTCCGGTCGTATTTTCAGCATTGTTTTATTGGTTATAACAGGAATCGGTATAAGATTGAACAGATCAAATTGTTCATTATCAGTCAATGGTAATTGTATAATAAATATGATATGGTTCTGTGTGATGCCACTCTGCGAAGATATTAGTCCATATAAATCGATCACATCATATTGATCAAAGGGAAGCCGAAGGTTAAGCGGTAAATGCCCTTTTATTTTCATTATTTGTTCTTGAAGTTGCTGTGGTGTTATTAGAATGGGGCTGATTCTGCCATGTCTTGTATCGGCTAATACATCAAAAATAGCAGCTTCAATGTTTAAAACTTTTGAGGCCATTAATGAAAGTTGAGTTACTGTTGATATACAAATCTCCACGAGGTCAATGCGTTTTTCTACATCGTTGAATGTTTTAGAGATATTGTTTGCCTCTTCCTGTAATTTGTTTATTCTTAGCGCGATGGTTTCTGTCTCCTTGGTTACTATGTTTAAAGTAGAATCGATGACTGATGTCTGGTTTTGAATCATGTGTGACAAGATCTCTTCGTTGCTATTTATCTGATTAATCGTTTTTGAAATATTTTCCGCATATTCTGAGTCTAGGACGCCGAAAAGTTTGTTAGCCAGATTTCCAACGATGTTGATTGCCCCTCTAGTTTTGCGTCGTCTCGTCATGATCTTCTCATCAGTTTGTAACTCAAGGTTAATGTTGTTGAATTGTTTTGCTAGTTCTAAACACATTGTTTTTTGCTCAAGCAGTGAACAAAGGTGTTCAAGAACTGCGGTGCTGTTTCGAAAAATTTCCAGCTCCCTTTGTATGGGTACAAGATCATAGTAGATAATAACTTTCCATTCTCCGACTATGCGATTCACAGTGTCAATTCCTTCAAAGTATATTCCTGGCTTATTCGGGAACCTTTGCTGGCTAATTGGTGCGCAAAGCGCCAGTGGTAGCAATATGAGTGATAATATAGTTATTAATAGATTGGGTTCTATGCGACTAATTTTCTTTGGTCCATTTTGGTCAGTGAGTGTTTCTGCCTTTCGCAAACAATTTAAAGGTATGCTGACTTTAAGTGAGTTTGAAGTTTCTAATTGTGGTTCAGGGTCTTGAGGATCTTGAGATGTTGATGCAATTGTTGGCAATGGTGCAAGCAGATGGATAGGTCGTTTATAAGTTCCTTGAGATGTTTTTATTTGTGCAACGCGAATTAAACCATCATTTCCTGAAAAGGTTTTTATCACGCGCCCAATTGGCCATTTCATAATTGGCAAATTATCATCTTTAATTATGACCATTGCACCTTCTTTCAAATTGACCTTTTCTTTTGTCCATTTGCTACGTTGTTGAAGTTGATTCAGATATTCTTTAGACCACCGTGTCCAAAATCCATGTTTTACTCTAGACACTTTTTTCCAGTGAGTAAGTGGGCTTGAAGTCAGCTGCTGAGCGAGTAGGTCAACTGGAGCCGTAAGTGGTTCTCCAATCAAAAAATGTCCTGGCGTAAGCGCTGTCAAATCGTTGGGGTCTGTGGAAATAGGTGTCAGTGGTCGTGAGTTTAAGATGGCTTCTATTCCGATCACGACTGTTTCCAGCTCGTCATAGGTGAGTGATGAGGTCAAAACGCTCCTGACTAGCAGATGTTTTGCTGATTTGACAGCCGCCTCCCATAGTCCACCAAAGTGTGGAGCTCTTGGAGGAATGAATTGAAATTGAATACCCTTGTCGCTGCTGTAGTGGATGATATCTTCCCGTGACTTCTGTGAATGAATTGCATCTTCAAGTTCAGCTAACTGTCCTTTTGCACCAACGACATTAGTTGCATTGTCGCAATAAAGATTTTGACAGCGACCTCGTCTACTGATAAAACGACTGAGTGCTCCAATAAAACCATTCGTTGTAAGGTCACTAACCAATTCCAAATGCACCGCTTTTGTTGAAAAACAGCAAAATATGGCTAAGTAGGCTTTTGTTGGCCTTTTTCCTCTAATTTTGTAATGGACCCAGAAAGGGCCACAGTAATCCACTCCAGAATTTAAAAATGGCCGCGATTGTTTAACTCTATCGCTGGGCAAGGCGCCCATGAGCTGTCCAAATAGCTTAGGCTTTGCTTTTGAACATTGTATACAAGAGTGAATTATGTTTCGAGCCGTAATTTTTCCTTTAAGGGGCCAGAAGTTTTGACGCATTATATTTAAAAGTGCTTGGGATCCACAATGTTTGTTTTCTTCGTGCTTCATTTGGAAAATTAATTTGCATAATGTGTCGTTGTAGGGCAGTACCATGGGATGTTTTGCATCGTATGGCAGTAATGATGATTCAATGCGTCCACCAACACGCAAAATACCAAATGCGTCAACAAATGGTGCCAAGTTTCCCAATGAACTGGAGTTCTGAACAGCTTTAAATTTCGTAAGGTCCTTAATTTCTTCACTGAATTCTGATGCTTGAATTGTTTTTACTATTGTTAGTAAAGCTGATCGTAATTCTGCTGGTGAAAGAGCTAAATATTCTGGCTTTTGACGATTAAAAGGGCGTCGTAAATATGCAACGGTATGTAGAAGAAATCGAAGTGAATTTCGGTGATCGATTTTATTAATTAATGTTTCTAGATCACTCCATTGATGTGTGATTGTAACAACAGCCTTGGTTCTTCTTTCGATGTCATTAGGAACTTCGGATATTTTTGATGCTGGTTTCTTCCACCACTGTTCGCTTCCATACAGGAAAAAAGGTGCATAAAACCACTGTGAGTGCGCCGCAAGCTTGTCTGGATTTATACCCCTGGATAAAACATCAGCTGGATTGTCTTTTGATGCAACATGATGCCATTGTTCTGATGTCGTCATTTGATGTATTTGGCTGATTCGATTTGCCATAAAAGTGTGAAGGGTGGAAGATTGAGATTGAATCCATGAAAGTACAATTTCTGAGTCTGACCAGAGGAATGATGAAATGTTGGTATATTTTAAATCCTTTTTTACACGATTGGTGAGATTTGCACCAAGTACAGCGGCCGATAGTTCTAGTCGAGGTATTGTTAATTTTTTCATTGGTGCAACCTTTGATTTATCACATAATAATCGCGTGGTTATAGTGCTATCTTTGTAGGTAGCTCTTATGTAGACAGCTGCTCCATATGCTTGTTCAGATGCATCAACAAAAGTGTGCATTTGTATGTTTTCAGGGACTCGGCTGTTAAATATGTGTCTAGATGTTCTTAGAGTGTTGAGTGTCAATAGATCAATTCTGAACTGTGTCCATTGCTGTAAAAGCTGGGGAGGTAGCTCTTGGTCCCATGGTAGTTTTAGCTCCCAAAGCTTCTGCATAAAAATGTTTGCTTTTACCGTGACTGGTCCGAAAATTCCCAGTGGGTCAAAGATTCGTGCCAAATCTGATGCTACTGCTCTCTTGGTGAGTTGGTTAACTTGATTTATTTGTGTCTTTCCACACAATTCGTCTGAATTTGGACGCCAAATGAGTCCCAATGTTTTAATAGTTTGATTTGCGTCATCATCTAGGTCAAGATTAATTTCTTGGTCTTCACGCGGTATGCCAGCTAGAAGTCGAGGATGATTTGAACACCATTTTCGTAATTTGAATCCAGCTCCCTGCAGTATAGTTGTAATTTGTTGTTGAGTTTCTAAGGCCGTTGCAATGTCGTTTGCGCCGCTCAAACAGTCATCAACATAGAAATCATCACGGATTGTTTGGGCTCCATATGGATATCTGGTCATATTCTGTACTGCTAGGTGCTGTAGACATTTTGTTGCCATATAAGGTGCCGACGTCGTACCGTAAGTAACAGTTTGTAAGCGGTAGTACTGTAGATCTTCAGAATCATCTTTTCTCCAGACTATAAGTTGCTGCGCTGTATCGTCTGCATGCACCAGAATTTGTCGATACATTTTTTCAATATCGGCAGTAAAAACAAAACGATGAGATCTAAATCGAAGCAATATAGTGAATAATTCGCTTTGAACAGTTGGACCCTTTTGTAAGATATCGTTAAGTGACAGCCCAGTTGATGTTTTTGCTGAAGCGTCAAACACGACTCGTAGCTTGGTTGTACTACTATCCGGCTTTTCAACATAGTGGTGAGGAATGAAGTAATTTGTTGACGGAATGTATTGATTTTGGATCTTCTGCATGTGTCCTAAAGCTTCATATTCTTGCATAAATTTTACGTATTCTGCTCGAATTGTAGGATTGTTTTTAAGTCTTTTCTCCATTAGCTCAAAACGTCGTTCAGCTTGGTGTCGAGAATCTCCCAAAGATGATGGTGTGTCAGAAAAAGGAAGTCGAACGACAAATCTCCCTTGTTGATTTCTGGATACGGTGTTTGCAAAATGAGTCTCACACAGTGATTCAGCTGCTGTTAAACCTTTTGTTTCTTCATTGAAGTTATCGAGTTTCCAAAATCTTTCTAAAATTTCGCCCAACCTTTCTTCTTCATCTGCAAATATGGCACATGTTGCATTTTCAGTTATTTCAATTTTAGACTTTCCAATAAATATCCATCCCAAAATAGTATTTTGTAGTAAAGGTAAGCCGTTTCCCAATTTTAACTGGTTTGGACGTAGAAATTCATGATAAAATTCTGCTCCAATAAGGACATCAATGTTTTCAGGCTTAAAAAATTGGGGATCTGCTAGTTCTATGTTCTCCGTAATATTCCAGTCCTTTACATTTATTTCTTGTGATGGCTGAGCTGAGATTATTTTTGGAAGAACAAAGGCCTCTAACCTTGTGCAAAAGTCTCCAAATCGTGTTTCTAAACCAACATTGACACGGGAGGTTGATAATTTGGTTCGGGATCCAACTCCTTCTATTGACAGTGTTGAATTTGTTGTAGATAATGATAGTCTGTTAATAAGCCTTTGTGTAACTAAGTTGACCTGCGATCCCGAGTCAAGCACAGCACGAACTTCACATGTCTGCCCGTTATTCGCCACGATTTTTACTTTAGCTGTTGCTAGAAGTACATAACTTTGTTTTGCTGAATGACTTTGGCTGTTTGTAGTTGAAATAACAACCGAAGTCGCTTCTTTGGAAGTCTGTGAAGTCGACGCCGCTACTGATGATTTTATAGATTGTTGTGTTGGTTTGCTTTGCTCCAAATGCAATAAAGTATTGTGTCTTTTTTGCAAGAACATTTTTTGCAATATCCTTGCTTACAATTTTTTGTTTTATGATCTGATTTGAAGCAATTAACACAAAGCTCTTGTGATTGAACCCACTTAAGGCGCTCTAATGGAGTCATTTGAGCTTTAAATTTTTCACAGTAAAAAAGCGGGTGGCCCTTTTCATTGCAAAGTTTGCATGAAATTGATGATACTGTCGATAATGCCAACTTATAATTTTCTTTTGTTGCTGGTAATTTTTGATGTTTGTTACTACTTCCCATTGCTTCCAAGGCCTGGAAGCGATTCTTGAGAAACGTTAGAAATTTCGCTATTGTCTGCAACTCTCTGGGGTCTTGCAGCGCCTGTTCGTACAACATGTGACTTTGATTATCCAATTTCTTTATCAAGATATGAAGTAGCAGGGGGTCCCAGTTGGATGTGTCGATTCCCAAATTTTTAAAAGCAGCCAAACTTTCGTGAATGGTATCATGAAAGTTTCTTATGACTTTGGCTTCTGATGTGAGATTCGGCAAGGATAGTAATCGTTGTATAATGGCTGAAGTTAGAACCCTTTTATTATTAAACCGATCTTTTAATGCTGCCCATGCTATTTCATAGTTGTCTTCTGTCAATTCCAAATGTCTAATTGCTCGTTCTGCTTCGCCAGAAACATTCGTTTTCAAATACCACATTTTTTGAATTTGTGGAATAGGTTGATGATGAATCATCCGTGTGAAGACGTCTGAAAAGGTCTGCCACTTCAAGTAGTCACCGTCAAATTTCGGAACTGACATCTTTGGAAGTTGTATCGATGTGTATTGATTTGCTTGCGGATTACAACTTTGACAATTCTTCTTTTAGCAGTAAAACTCTGGTTTCCAGTTCCGTATATGACAGCATGTCATATCCTTCCGCCTCTGGGTCTTCACATATAGCCCAATTTTGAAAATGGGCTTCTTCAATCTTGCTCCATAGATTATTCAATACTATCAGGCACTGAGCTGGGGCTTCCTCTTTAGACTTTCCTGCGAATAAGCGCTCCAATGAAGTTATCATAGCCTTTTGCTTCCTACACCATAAACCGAATTCAGGGTCGTTGATGACTTTCAAGGAAGAGGACTGCTCTTAATGATTAAGAATTGATTGTTTTTGACTAGCCGGTTGCAAAGGCTTGACTGATGCTGGATTTTGATTCCTTGTGTCTGGTATGGATAATGCTTCTAACCTTTGTATTTCAGCTTCGAATAATTTGATGTAGTCATTTGTAAGATCAGTAATTTGGTTATAGTAACCAGTCGAGAAGTACTCATGATCCATTGGCTGATCAATGAGTGTACGGAGCTTTGTGTCCATCTCCTCGAACTGGTCCCATGCTGTGCGAAGACACTGAAGCCACTCAATAAAGTATGCAGCTGTAGTCTTTCTGCTTGCTGAGTCCTTTTTAAAGTTGATTATGAGTCGCTGGATTTCAGCACCCGTACCCTGTTGGGTCTTCAGAAAATCGTTGAAAGTAGCCATGGATTCCTTGGGTCACAATGTAGCCGAAATGTCGGGGTCACCAAAATGATTGTACAACTGTGGTACAAATGTTTTGTTGAGCTTTAGGTGGTACACCAAAAGCTGTTTAAATTATGTTGGCAATTTGGCACGTGATACCAATTACCTAAATTTTAAATGTTTAATGTTAAATGAGAACACTTGTTGAGTTTAGTTATAGAATAAAAACTGAATTTATTGATTGATTTTTACTTGCTTATATACATAAAAAATAGCTAAATTAACAAATTTGAAAATAATAAAATTTAATTTAAAATATTGAAATATTGAAAATTGCATTAACAGTAAAAAATGCAGTCGCTGACCGACGCATATCCGTCGGTCAACGATTTATTAGCAGAGCTTTAATTTTTGTTGTTTGCATTTGTCTTGGCTTGTTGTTATGCCAAGGCCATACTATGCTGACTTTGCTTTATTTTCATAAAGCGCATCAACACAATATGTATGCAAGCATAACTTTGTTTGCATTTATTATTGTTTTTATTATTGTTTTATTATTGTTTAAAATAAAAGCAAAGCAATGCAATGAAATATGTATATTTGTACCTAAACAGGTTATTTTAAAGTAGTTAAAAAATAATTTATATATAACTAGTTTAACAAGTAGTTGAAAATATATGCAGACGAAAGTCAATTGACTTATTTAGCGGACATCACCATACAAAATATGTTAGTTCGTTCTATGGAAAAAAGTCAGAATTTCAACTAGTTGTCGATGACAAAAAACTACTTTATCAACTACTTTTAAATTAGTTGATTTTCCTACAGGGAATATATAAACATAAATTTTGCACGCATAAGCGTACACAAATATAATATATGTACACTTGCTTAAATAATATCAACATACACTTATGAACACTTATGTAGAAATACGAACCTGGATATCCATAAACGTCAATAAAAAAATTTAATTAATTAATTTATATTTGTTTCTGATTAAAATGTTTGTTTGTGGAACTCTTTACTCAGCAACTATAAAAAACTTCATTCATTCATTCATCTTTCTATATCTCATCATCAAGTTCGCACTACATTCACTACATTAACGTCAATATGCATCAACAACAACAATAACAAACATATGTTTAACCCTACGGTCCATAACCACCTGGACGAACGGAAGTCCATAACCAGGGTACCCGGGTATCCTAGTGAAGTTTTTTCGTTTATATTCAAATAAAATAATATATGTATATATGCACAGATTATTAGAAACGCTTAGTTTTTACATCTCAACTGTACAAATTTCATGTTTGTAAGATAAAATTGGTTTCTATGGGCATTTTCTACCTAAAAGGCACACAAAAGTAAAGGTCTAAAAGTGGAGGTCTACGCCATCAGCAGCAGATGTCTACCAAATTTCATGTTTCTAAGGTCAGTAGTTTGGTCTGGGTGTCAGTCAGTTAGTCAGTGAGTCAGTCAGTCAGAACAAACGGTTTTATATGCCTATATACATAGATAGGGGATGCGGCACGCCTTTCCCCTTATTCGAACAGTGCTTTTTTTATTAAAAGGAACATTTTCAGAAGGCAAGAAGAAGTGAAAAGTATAACATAAAAAAATTTGCCCATACAACCTAGGACCACCCTAATGTAAGCATATGTATCTGAGCCCAACCCATTCATTGGTGGGTACATTTTTCCCACATTAGCTTGTTTGGGGCCATTGGTATCCATAACATTGGTATTTTTCAATGATTTTTGGGTCGTGGCTTTGAATTGGTTAATGCTGTGGAAAAGCGAAAAACCTGTAGTAGCCGTACTCTTTTTTTCATTATTTCATGTTAGCTTGATCGCCAATCTAACAATCATCATCTGACTTGGACCTTGCAGAATGTTGTCGAGTGGAGTTGCCAGCATTGAGCTTATTAAGTTTTTAGAATTTTTGATATTTTCATTATAAGGAAACATTACGTCTGGCAATATTTCTTAGAAAGCAAACTTGATGAAAGTCTTACATGTCAGTAAATCGAAGTGCGCCTCTTTCTTTTTCTGAGAGCAATATAGCGTTCGAAAATAACTTGTTCGCAAACAAGTTAGAAAGCTAAAAAATTTATGTACAAATTACAAGTTGAAATTAACTGTTAAAAATACATTCTTCAACAAATATTTCTATAAAAAAATCTAGTTTACACCCGGTGCGCGCTGCTACACCCGGCAACTCTATTGGAAAATAATAAATATGTTCAAAACTTTTATTTGATCCTTTATTTGATACTACGCTCATTGTCTAATGTCCAATTTTTACTTCCGAAGCTATCCGATATTAAAAATTTGGATTATATGGGCGGAGCCACACCCACTTGTCCAATGCCCGTGCAAGGTTTCTATTAGAAAGACATCACCAAATAGTAACTCCATTCTGAGTTTCAATGTTCTGTGGCTCTTACTTCCATAGCTATTCTATATCAAAAATTTGGATTGTCTGGGCGGAGCCACACCTCCTTGTTCAATGCCCATCCAACTCTTCCATTAAAAGAACATCACCAAGTGGTAACTCTATTATGAATTTCAATGTTCGGTGGCTTTAACTGCCATGCAAGTATGATTGCACGTGATGGTACTCAATAGCAACCAACACCACCTGTTTGTCAACAAATAAGGAGTCACAACATCGTAAGAACTCGCAGTGGTCCATTACGAATGACGGAAAGTATGACTGGTATGCAATGCTTCAAGAGTTATTTTACAATAGAAATGGTCGATATAATCGTGCGTCATACCAACAAAAAAGCCAATTCAACTTATGATGCCTACAATGCAGCAAGCCCAACAAAGTGTCAATTGAAGTGGAAGGATACGACAGTGGCAGAAATATATGCATTCATTGGAGTGCTGATAATGGCAGGCGCAAATCATTCCAATGATGAAAATGCAAGGGACTTATGGAGGCAATTGTCTCATCCTCTATTCCGTGCAACAATGGGATTAAACCGCTTCTGGGATATTATTCGTTTTATACGTTTTGATGACGCGAGAACAAGAAACGAGAGGCAGTGCAGAGACAAAGCTGCTCCAATACGAGATATTTTGATAATGTTGAACGCCAATCTCGCAAAATATTATGTGCCTACAGAAAATTTAACAATCGACGAACAATTGTATCCGTACCGCGGCAGAACAAAATTTACCCAGTATATTCCATCAAAGCCTGCAAAATACGGGATCAAGGTATGGTGGATATGCGATGCTAAAAATTCATATCATCTTCATGGCCAAATATATACTGGCAAACAAGACAGTGGTCGCGAAATCGGTGTAGGCGAAAGAGTAGTCAGAGATTTGGTTGGGCCATACCAAAATAGCGGACGTAATATCACCATGGATAATTTTTTTACGACGCTGCCACTGGCAACGCAGCTGATATCCGTCAAACTTAGCATTGTTGGAACACTGCGGCGAAACAAAGCCTATATACCAACAGAAATGAAAGACGATAAGAGTTGGACCGTTGGGACAAGCAAATTTGGTTTCCACGAGAATGTGACTATGTTTCATACAAACAGCGGAAAACAAATTCCGTAATATTGTTGTCGACTGTGCATGATGATGCAACTGGAGAAGAAAACGGCAAACCAGAAATCATCAATTTTTATAACAAAACGAAAGGTGGCGTGGATGTTATGGACCAGACGCTTCGGGAGTATACCACACAAAGACACACAAAAAGGTGGTCTTTGTCGTTTTTCTACAATATGCTCGATGTTAGTGCTTTCGGCGCACACTCTATATTTTATGATAATAACTGTAAACTCAGTTTACGATTTTTATTAAATCAAACAAATATTTTAAGAGCTTCGATTTCTTTTATTTAAAGTAAATTCAATTTTGCGAGAGCTTTAAAAATTATTTGTAGACTTGCCGCGCGTACAGTTTAAATCGCAGCCGACTTAGAAAAATGTTAACATTTTGCAGCAGATAAAAATACAGTTAAGTTAATAATTAAAATTATGAGAGTTAAATGATATGATGATACATATATGTATGTTAAAATGTGTTATGTTTTTTTTATAATATGTTTTCAAATTCATTTACATGTTAGTGGCATGATTTTAAGCAGTTATTTGTAAACCTTTAAGTGGAAACTTTACTTTACAATAAAAACGGTGGTAACATTTCCCCCCCTTGTAAGCGAGTATTGTTGTGACGAGCTTGCATTAAGTATTTTTACCGACGTCCAAGACAGCTACCTTTGATGTGGGCCGCTGCATTACACCACGCTGTGTTTGTACGGTGACCCTTCGAACTTGTCCATCTTTGGCCACCACAGTATCGATAACTCTCCCCTTTGGCCAGCAATTTCTTGGTAAATTGTCATCCAATATTATCACAACGTCGCCTATAGACAAAGGTGGTATTTTGTCCCGCCACTTACTCTCCTTGCTAGAGTTGGCACGTACTCCCTAAGCCATCTTTGCCAGAATCGATCTGCGAACAACTGACTCTGTCGCCAACGTTTGCGTAGATCTGCCCCGTCATTGCAGACGGTTTTGTAGCCGCCTGACGATCCTATAAGCAGATGATTTGGGGTAATGGCTTCATCGTCGCTCGACTCTATGGATACAAAAGTGAGCGGGCGAGAATTGATGATAAACTCAACTTCACATAAGGCGCTCCTTAGAGTCTCGTCATTAAAATTCATTGAGCAGTTGATACTCTTCAACGCTGTCTTCACTGACCTTACAAGCCTCTCCCAGGCGCCACCCATGTGAGGAGCTGCTGGAGGGTTAAATTTCCATTTTATGTCTTCAAACGCAGAGCAAATTTTTGGTAAATCATAATTTTTAGACTCTTTCGCAAATAACTTTGCTGTTGCTTTAAAATTGGTTCCGTTGTCCGTATAGATTTCTTTCGGCGATCCCCTTCTGGAAGTAAAGTTGCGAATGCACATTACACAGGAGCCGGTATCCAGACTGTGAGCTACTTCTATGTGTATGGCACGTACAGTTAAGCACGTGAATAGCACACCCCATCTTTTTTCCTTTCTTCTGCCAACAGCTACATAAAGAGGTCCGAAATAATCTATACCAACGAATGTAAAGGGACGTTCGAAGCTAGCCAACCTTGCCGTTGGTAATGGTGCCATTTGGGGTACTTGCGGTATGACAGAATTGTTTTTACATCGTTGACAAAGACGACGTATTGTCTTGTATAGTACCCGTAATCGAGGAATATAATAGTGACTTCTGATCTTATTAATGGTGGTTTCGTGTGATTGGTGGTGAAAGCTCTCATAGAAGAAGCGAACAAGCAGAAACGTTACGTGGTGTTTATTAGGCAGTATTATTGGATCTTCGATATTCAAGTACTCTGCTCTTCCGCGAGAGCGCAGTATATCGTTCTCATCTACATAAACATTTAAAGATATAAGTTTGCTGTTCTTTTCTATGAGCTTACCATTTTTAATGCTGCATATTTCATCAAAAAACTCGCTTTGTTGTGACTTCCTTATCAATATCCGTTTTGCTCTCTGAAGCAGTTCAAATGATAATTCGTTAGGGAACGGAGCCTTTTTGGTTACTGCTTTCAGTTTATCTAGGTAAAAAAGGAATGTGGCTACAGCACGATACAACCGCTTCCAGTCAGAAAAATACTCGAGGTTCATTGAAACGTTAACGTAAGCGCCTTTTGCAATGTGTAGTACGTGTTTCCTAAGTTCGGTGGTATCCGCTTCGCCAACATCTTCGCATCTCGGCCACTCGCTGACGTCATTGAGCAAGAACGCTGGTCCTGTGAACCACATGTCAGCATCCCAATTTGTACGTACTTAGTGGCAAGATCAGCGGCATTATTTTTTGATGGTACCCATTTCCACTGTGTGATGTGTGTGCTTTCCAGAATTTCACCCACACGATGCATAACAAACGGTTGAAAATTCCTTGGATCCATTCGAAGCCATTGCAGCACTGTCTTTGAGTCTGTCCAGTAGAATTGAGAGTTTACAGCTATTCGTTGAACATTAAGGATTTTATTTGCTAGCCTGACACCACCAACAGCCGAGGGATAGAGAGTGGCTTAAGAGGGGCTACCTTTGATTTTCCTGCAACAATGGTGACTACGATTCGATCAGCGTATAGAGCACGCAAGTAGCACACGGCAGCATAAGCGAACTCTACCGCATCAACGAATGTATGGAGCTGGATATCCACAGCATTCTTAAGAGAAGGTGCGTAAGAGCGTGGGATTTCGATTGATGATATATGCGGTAGTACAGCTTTCCAATGACTCCATTTGTAACAAAGAGCTTCTGTCAGTTCGTCATCCCAATCGATGCCAGACCGCCAAATCTCCTGTAGAAGAATTTTTAGGCCCGTTGTAAAGCACGAGAGAAAGCCTAAGGGGTCAAATATTGACATGAGCACCTGGAGCGCTTCTCGCTTTGTTGGTTTTGTGCCCTCTGCAAATACGTCACGTCGAAGCCTAGCAAATCTGCAAATATATTTGAAAACATCGCTGTTTGGGTCCCAATACATTCCAAGAATTTTTTCGGTGTGGCCCAATTCGACAGGAGCTTGGTGACTTGAAGTGTCTTCGAGTAGCTTCAAAAGTACGGATTTAGAGTTTGAGGCCCAGTTGCGAATGCTAAAACCTGCAGCAGCATGAATTTTTTTCACCTGCAGAGCCAACTCTAGCGCCTCCTGTTCGTTATCAACGCTATCAATGAAATCATCCACATAATGATTCTGCTGTATGGCTTCAACGGCCCTCGGATACTGCGCTTTGAATTGCTGTGCGTTTTTGTCACGGACAAAGTGCGCAATGCACGGAGCGCAGCAAATTCCGAACGTTAAGGAGCTCATCACGTAAACACTGGGCTTATACTGTTCATCGTTAATGTCCCACCAGAGGAATCTTTGTGCATGAATATCGCTATCTTTTACTTTAATTTGGTGAAACATTTCGGCGATATCGCCGCAAATTGCCACCTGGCCACATCGAAATCCCAAAAGAACATCGTTAAGTGAGTTGAGTAGGTCTGGTCCGGGCACTATAAAATCGTTCAAGCAGCGCCATTAGATTTGGCAGCCGCGTCCCAAACCAGACGTACTTTTTCTGGTTTGTTTGGGTTAACTGTTATAAATATTGGCAGATACCACGTCAAATCAGTCTCTTTAGCAACTTCTTCAGTGGTAAGCTTCCGGGCATATCCCTTTAATAGCAAGTTATCAATTTGTTTTTGGAGACATATCTTTAACATAGGGTCCTTGCTACATCTCTTTTGAAGGCACATAGAACGTTTGTGCCTTGCCCATGAGCTGTCCAAATAGCTTAGGCTTTGCTTTTGAACATTGTATACAAGAGTGAATTATGTTTCGAGCCGTAATTTTTCCTTTAAGAGGCCAGAAGTTTTGACGCATTATATTTAAAAGTGCTTGGGATCCACAATGTTTGTTTTCTTCGTGCTTCATTTGGAAAATTAATTTGCATAATGTGTCGTTGTAGGGCAGTACCATGGGATGTTTTGCATCGTATGGCAGTAATGATGATTCAATGCGTCCACCAACACGCAAAATACCAAATGCGTCAACAAATGGTGCCAAGTTTCCCAATGAACTGGAGTTCTGAACAGCTTTAAATTTCGTAAGGTCCTTAATTTCTTCACTGAATTCTGATGCTTGAATTGTTTTTACTATTGTTAGTAAAGCTGATCGTAATTCTGCTGGTGAAAGAGCTAAATATTCTGGCTTTTGACGATTAAAAGGGCGTCGTAAATATGCAACGGTATGTAGAAGAAATCGAAGTGAATTTCGGTGATCGATTTTATTAATTAATGTTTCTAGATCACTCCATTGATGTGTGATTGTAACAACAGCCTTGGTTCTTCTTTCGATGTCATTAGGAACTTCGGATATTTTTGATGCTGGTTTCTTCCACCACTGTTCGCTTCCATACAGGAAAAAAGGTGCATAAAACCACTGTGAGTGCGCCGCAAGCTTGTCTGGATTTATACCCCTGGATAAAACATCAGCTGGATTGTCTTTTGATGCAACATGATGCCATTGTTCTGATGTCGTCATTTGATGTATCTGGCTGATTCGATTTGCCATAAAAGTGTGAAGGGTGGAAGATTGAGATTGAATCCATGAAAGTACAATTTCTGAGTCTGACCAGAGGAATGATGAAATGTTGGTATATTTTAAATCCTTTTTTACACGATTGGTGAGATTTGCACCAAGTACAGCGGCCGATAGTTCTAGTCGAGGTATTGTTAATTTTTTCATTGGTGCAACCTTTGATTTATCACATAATAATCGCGTGGTTATAGTGCTATCTTTGTAGGTAGCTCTTATGTAGACAGCTGCTCCATATGCTTGTTCAGATGCATCAACAAAAGTGTGCATTTGTATGTTTTCAGGGACTCGGCTGTTAAATATGTGTCTAGATGTTCTTAGAGTGTTGAGTGTCAATAGATCAATTCTGAACTGTGTCCATTGCTGTAAAAGCTGGGGAGGTAGCTCTTGGTCCCATGGTAGTTTTAGCTCCCAAAGCTTCTGCATAAAAATGTTTGCTTTTACCGTGACTGGTCCGAAAATTCCCAGTGGGTCAAAGATTCGTGCCAAATCTGATGCTACTGCTCTCTTGGTGAGTTGGTTAACTTGATTTATTTGTGTCTTTCCACACAATTCGTCTGAATTTGGACGCCAAATGAGTCCCAATGTTTTAATAGTTTGATTTGCGTCATCATCTAGGTCAAGATTAATTTCTTGGTCTTCACGCGGTATGCCAGCTAGAAGTCGAGGATGATTTGAACACCATTTTCGTAATTTGAATCCAGCTCCCTGCAGTATAGTTGTAATTTGTTGTTGAGTTTCTAAGGCCGTTGCAATGTCGTTTGCGCCGCTCAAACAGTCATCAACATAGAAATCATCACGGATTGTTTGGGCTCCATATGGATATCTGGTCATATTCTGTACTGCTAGGTGCTGTAGACATTTTGTTGCCATATAAGGTGCCGACGTCGTACCGTAAGTAACAGTTTGTAAGCGGTAGTACTGTAGATCTTCAGAATCATCTTTTCTCCAGACTATAAGTTGCTGCGCTGTATCGTCTGCATGCACCAGAATTTGTCGATACATTTTTTCAATATCGGCAGTAAAAACAAAACGATGAGATCTAAATCGAAGCAATATAGTGAATAATTCGCTTTGAACAGTTGGACCCTTTTGTAAGATATCGTTAAGTGACAGCCCAGTTGATGTTTTTGCTGAAGCGTCAAACACGACTCGTAGCTTGGTTGTACTACTATCCGGCTTTTCAACATAGTGGTGAGGAATGAAGTAATTTGTTGACGGAATGTATTGATTTTGGATCTTCTGCATGTGTCCTAAAGCTTCATATTCCGACGCATATCCGTCGGTCAACGATTTATTAGCAGAGCTTTAATTTTTGTTGTTTGCATTTGTCTTGGCTTGTTGTTATGCCAAGGCCATACTATGCTGACTTTGCTTTATTTTCATAAAGCGCATCAACACAATATGTATGCAAGCATAACTTTGTTTGCATTTATTATTGTATTTATTATTGTTTTATTATTGTTTAAAATAAAAGCAAAGCAATGCAATGAAATATGTATATTTGTACCTAAACTGGTTATTTTAAAGTAGTTAAAAAATAATTTATATATAACTAGTTTAACAAGTAGTTGAAAATATATGCAGACGAAAGTCAATTGACTTATTTAGCGGACATCACCATACAAAATATGTTAGTTCGTTCTATGGAAAAAAGTCAGAATTTCAACTAGTTGTCGATGACAAAAAACTACTTTATCAACTACTTTTAAATTAGTTGATTTTCCTACAGGGAATATATAAACATAAATTTTGCACGCATAAGCGTACACAAATATAATATATGTACACTTGCTTAAATAATATCAACATACACTTATGAACACTTATGTAGAAATACGAACCTGGATATCCATAAACGTCAATAAAAAAATTTAATTAATTAATTTATATTTGTTTCTGATTAAAATGTTTGTTTGTGGAACTCTTTACTCAGCAACTATAAAAAACTTCATTCATTCATTCATCTTTCTATATCTCATCATCAAGTTCGCACTACATTCACTACATTAACGTCAATATGCATCAACAACAACAATAACAAACATATGTTTAACCCTACGGTCCATAACCACCTGGACGAACGGAAGTCCATAACCAGGGTACCCGGGTATCCTAGTGAAGTTTTTTCGTTTATATTCAAATAAAATAATATATGTATATATGCACAGATTATTAGAAACGCTTAGTTTTTACATCTCAACTGTACAAATTTCATGTTTGTAAGATAAAATTGGTTTCTATGGGCATTTTCTACCTAAAAGGCACACAAAAGTAAACAGAAACTGGTTTTATGTTTTTGCATTCAATAAATAAAATCTCAATATATAGCGTACGTCGCGAATAATTAAATTATACTTCCAAATTGAACCTTAATATTTTACTTTAACCCTTCAGCTCCTCAGACTCGTTAAACTTTTAAAAATCATTTAAATGGTTTTTAGTATTTTTTATTGGCACTAAAATAAATGAAATGGAATACCATTTCGATCCTCCGAGATATGGCGATATGGTTCCCCCAAATTTCCAAAAAATTCTTTTTTAGTGGAGGTCTACGCCATCAGCAGCAGATGTCTACCAAATTTCATGTTTCTAAGGTCAGTAGTTTGGTCTGGGTGTCAGTCAGTTAGTCAGTGAGTCAGTCAGTCAGAACAAACGGTTTTATATGCCTATATACATAGATAGGGGATGCGGCACGCCTTTCCCCTTATTCGAACAGTGCTTTTTTTATTAAAAGGAACATTTTCAGAAGGCAAGAAGAAGTGAAAAGTATAACATAAAAAAATTTGCCCATACAACCTAGGACCACCCTAATGTAAGCATATGTATCTGAGCCCAACCCATTCATTGGTGGGTACATTTTTCCCACATTAGCTTGTTTGGGGCCATTGGTATCCATAACATTGGTATTTTTCAATGATTTTTGGGTCGTGGCTTTGAATTGGTTAATGCTGTGGAAAAGCGAAAAACCTGTAGTAGCCGTACTCTTTTTTTCATTATTTCATGTTAGCTTGATCGCCAATCTAACAATCATCATCTGACTTGGACCTTGCAGAATGTTGTCGAGTGGAGTTGCCAGCATTGAGCTTATTAAGTTTTTAGAATTTTTGATATTTTCATTATAAGGAAACATTACGTCTGGCAATATTTCTTAGAAAGCAAACTTGATGAAAGTCTTACATGTCAGTAAATCGAAGTGCGCCTCTTTCTTTTTCTGAGAGCAATATAGCGTTCGAAAATAACTTGTTCGCAAACAAGTTAGAAAGCTAAAAAATTTATGTACAAATTACAAGTTGAAATTAACTGTTAAAAATACATTCTTCAACAAATATTTCTATAAAAAAATCTAGTTTACACCCGGTGCGCGCTGCTACACCCGGCAACTCTATTGGAAAATAATAAATATGTTCAAAACTTTTATTTGATCCTTTATTTGATACTACGCTCATTGTCTAATGTCCAATTTTTACTTCCGAAGCTATCCGATATTAAAAATTTGGATTATATGGGCGGAGCCACACCCACTTGTCCAATGCCCGTGCAAGGTTTCTATTAGAAAGACATCACCAAATAGTAACTCCATTCTGAGTTTCAATGTTCTGTGGCTCTTACTTCTATAGCTATTCTATATCAAAAATTTGGATTGTCTGGGCGGAGCCACACCTCCTTGTTCAATGCCCATCCAACTCTTCCATTAAAAGAACATCACCAAGTGGTAACTCTATTATGAATTTCAATGTTCGGTGGCTTTAACTGCCATGCAAGTATGATTGCACGTGATGGTACTCAATAGCAACCAACACCACCTGTTTGTCAACAAATAAGGAGTCACAACATCGTAAGAACTCGCAGTGGTCCATTACGAATGACGGAAAGTATGACTGGTATGCAATGCTTCAAGAGTTATTTTACAATAGAAATGGTCGATATAATCGTGCGTCATACCAACAAAAAAGCCAATTCAACTTATGATGCCTACAATGCAGCAAGCCCAACAAAGTGTCAATTGAAGTGGAAGGATACGACAGTGGCAGAAATATACGCATTCATTGGAGTGCTGATAATGGCAGGCGCAAATCATTCCAATGATGAAAATGCAAGGGACTTATGGAGGCAATTGTCTCATCCTCTATTCCGTGCAACAATGGGATTAAACCGCTTCTGGGATCTTATTCGTTTTATACGTTTTGATGACGCGAGAACAAGAAACGAGAGGCAGTGCAGAGACAAAGCTGCTCCAATACGAGATATTTTGATAATGTTGAACGCCAATCTCGCAAAATATTATGTGCCTACAGAAAATTTAACAATCGACGAACAATTGTATCCGTACCGCGGCAGAACAAAATTTACCCAGTATATTCCATCAAAGCCTGCAAAATACGGGATCAAGGTATGGTGGATATGCGATGCTAAAAATTCATATCATCTTCATGGCCAAATATATACTGGCAAACAAGACAGTGGTCGCGAAATCGGTGTAGGCGAAAGAGTAGTCAGAGATTTGGTTGGGCCATACCAAAATAGCGGACGTAATATCACCATGGATAATTTTTTTACGACGCTGCCACTGGCAACGCAGCTGATATCCGTCAAACTTAGCATTGTTGGAACACTGCGGCGAAACAAAGCCTATATACCAACAGAAATGAAAGACGATAAGAGTTGGACCGTTGGGACAAGCAAATTTGGTTTCCACGAGAATGTGACTATGTTTCATACAAACAGCGGAAAACAAATTCCGTAATATTGTTGTCGACTGTGCATGATGATGCAACTGGAGAAGAAAACGGCAAACCAGAAATCATCAATTTTTATAACAAAACGAAAGGTGGCGTGGATGTTATGGACCAGACGCTTCGGGAGTATACCACACAAAGACACACAAAAAGGTGGTCTTTGTCGTTTTTCTACAATATGCTCGATGTTAGTGCTTTCGGCGCACACTCTATATTTTATGATAATAACTGTAAACTCAGTTTACGATTTTTATTAAATCAAACAAATATTTTAAGAGCTTCGATTTCTTTTATTTAAAGTAAATTCAATTTTGCGAGAGCTTTAAAAATTATTTGTAGACTTGCCGCGCGTACAGTTTAAATCGCAGCCGACTTAGAAAAATGTTAACATTTTGCAGCAGATAAAAATACAGTTAAGTTAATAATTAAAATTATGAGAGTTAAATGATATGATGATACATATATGTATGTTAAAATGTGTTATGTTTTTTTTATAATATGTTTTCAAATTCATTTACATGTTAGTGGCATGATTTTAAGCAGTTATTTGTAAACCTTTAAGTGGAAACTTTACTTTACAATAAAAACGGTGGTAACATTTCCCCCCCTTGTAAGCGAGTATTGTTGTGACGAGCTTGCATTAAGTATTTTTACCGACGTCCAAGACAGCTACCTTTGATGTGGGCCGCTGCATTACACCACGCTGTGTTTGTACGGTGACCCTTCGAACTTGTCCATCTTTGGCCACCACAGTATCGATAACTCTCCCCTTTGGCCAGCAATTTCTTGGTAAATTGTCATCCAATATTATCACAACGTCGCCTATAGACAAAGGTGGTATTTTGTCCCGCCACTTACTCTCCTTGCTAGAGTTGGCACGTACTCCCTAAGCCATCTTTGCCAGAATCGATCTGCGAACAACTGACTCTGTCGCCAACGTTTGCGTAGATCTGCCCCGTCATTGCAGACGGTTTTGTAGCCGCCTGACGATCCTAAAAGCAGATGATTTGGGGTAATGGCTTCATCGTCGCTCGACTCTATGGATACAAAAGTGAGCGGGCGAGAATTGATGATAAACTCAACTTCACATAAGGCGCTCCTTAGAGTCTCGTCATTAAAATTCATTGAGCAGTTGATACTCTTCAACGCTGTCTTCACTGACCTTACAAGCCTCTCCCAGGCGCCACCCATGTGAGGAGCTGCTGGAGGGTTAAATTTCCATTTTATGTCTTCAAACGCAGAGCAAATTTTTGGTAAATCATAATTTTTAGACTCTTTCGCAAATAACTTTGCTGTTGCTTTAAAATTGGTTCCGTTGTCCGTATAGATTTCTTTCGGCGATCCCCTTCTGGAAGTAAAGTTGCGAATGCACATTACACAGGAGCCGGTATCCAGACTGTGAGCTACTTCTATGTGTATGGCACGTACAGTTAAGCACGTGAATAGCACACCCCATCTTTTTTCCTTTCTTCTGCCAACAGCTACATAAAGAGGTCCGAAATAATCTATACCAACGAATGTAAAGGGACGTTCGAAGCTAGCCAACCTTGCCGTTGGTAATGGTGCCATTTGGGGTACTTGCGGTATGACAGAATTGTTTTTACATCGTTGACAAAGACGACGTATTGTCTTGTATAGTACCCGTAATCGAGGAATATAATAGTGACTTCTGATCTTATTAATGGTGGTTTCGTGTGATTGGTGGTGAAAGCTCTCATGGAAGAAGCGAACAAGCAGAAACGTTACGTGGTGTTTATTAGGCAGTATTATTGGATCTTCGATATTCAAGTACTCTGCTCTTCCGCGAGAGCGCAGTATATCGTTCTCATCTACATAAACATTTAAAGATATAAGTTTGCTGTTCTTTTCTATGAGCTTACCATTTTTAATGCTGCATATTTCATCAAAAAACTCGCTTTGTTGTGACTTCCTTATCAATATCCGTTTTGCTCTCTGAAGCAGTTCAAATGATAATTCGTTATGGAACGGAGCCTTTTTGGTTACTGCTTTCAGTTTATCTAGGTAAAAAAGGAATGTGGCTACAGCACGATACAACCGCTTCCAGTCAGAAAAATACTCGAGGTTCATTGAAACGTTAACGTAAGCGCCTTTTGCAATGTGTAGTACGTGTTTCCTAAGTTCGGTGGTATCCGCTTCGCCAACATCTTCGCATCTCGGCCACTCGCTGACGTCATTGAGCAAGAACGCTGGTCCTGTGAACCACATGTCAGCATCCCAATTTGTACGTACTTAGTGGCAAGATCAGCGGCATTATTTTTTGATGGTACCCATTTCCACTGTGTGATGTGTGTGCTTTCCAGAATTTCACCCACACGATGCATAACAAACGGTTGAAAATTCCTTGGATCCATTCGAAGCCATTGCAGCACTGTCTTTGAGTCTGTCCAGTAGAATTGAGAGTTTACAGCTATTCGTTGAACATTAAGGATTTTATTTGCTAGCCTGACACCACCAACAGCCGAGGGATAGAGAGTGGCTTAAGAGGGGCTACCTTTGATTTTCCTGCAACAATGGTGACTACGATTCGATCAGCGTATAGAGCACGCAAGTAGCACACGGCAGCATAAGCGAACTCTACCGCATCAACGAATGTATGGAGCTGGATATCCACAGCATTCTTAAGAGAAGGTGCGTAAGAGCGTGGGATTTCGATTGATGATATATGCGGTAGTACAGCTTTCCAATGACTCCATTTGTAACAAAGAGCTTCTGTCAGTTCGTCATCCCAATCGATGCCAGACCGCCAAATCTCCTGTAGAAGAATTTTTAGGCCCGTTGTAAAGCACGAGAGAAAGCCTAAGGGGTCAAATATTGACATGAGCACCTGGAGCGCTTCTCGCTTTGTTGGTTTTGTGCCCTCTGCAAATACGTCGCGTCGAAGCCTAGCAAATCTGCAAATATATTTGAAAACATCGCTGTTTGGGTCCCAATACATTCCAAAAATTTTTTCGGTGTGGCCCAATTCGACAGGAGCTTGGTGACTTGAAGTGTCTTCGAGTAGCTTCAAAAGTACGGATTTAGAGTTTGAGGCCCAGTTGCGAATGCTAAAACCTGCAGCAGCATGAATTTTTTTCACCTGCAGAGCCAACTCTAGCGCCTCCTGTTCGTTATCAACGCTATCAATGAAATCATCCACATAATGATTCTGCTGTATGGCTTCAACGGCCCTCGGATACTGCGCTTTGAATTGCTGTGCGTTTTTGTCACGGACAAAGTGCGCAATGCACGGAGCGCAGCAAATTCCGAACGTTAAGGAGCTCATCACGTAAACACTGGGCTTATACTGTTCATCGTTAATGTCCCACCAGAGGAATCTTTGTGCATGAATATCGCTATCTTTTACTTTAATTTGGTGAAACATTTCGGCGATATCGCCGCAAATTGCCACCTGGCCACATCGAAATCCCAAAAGAACATCGTTAAGTGAGTTGAGTAGGTCTGGTCCGGGCACTATAAAATCGTTCAAGCAGCGCCATTAGATTTGGCAGCCGCGTCCCAAACCAGACGTACTTTTTCTGGTTTGTTTGGGTTAACTGTTATAAATATTGGCAGATACCACGTCAAATCAGTCTCTTTAGCAACTTCTTCAGTGGTAAGCTTCCGGGCATATCCCTTTAATAGCAAGTTATCAATTTGTTTTTGGAGACATATCTTTAACATAGGGTCCTTGCTACATCTCTTTTGAAGGCACATAGAACGTTTATACGCAGTTGAATAACTTTCTGGTAGTTTTATATCAGAATTTTTCCAGAGAAGACCGACTTCAAAGTGCCCGTTGATCTTTTTACAAGTTGAATTTAAAATATTTAAAGCCTTCGTGTCGTCTTCGGATGCTAAAGATTTATAAGTCGCTGCTTCTAGAGTAAAAAGCTCCTTAACAGTCTTGTGAAGTTCTTCGTACTTTTTGGTACATTCACACGTATGTACATTGAGTTGATATGCCTGCGCTCCATCTGAGCTGCATTCTTGTACGTATATAGTCCAGCCTAAGCGAGACTTTGATGCAATAGGCTGGTTTCGCGATCCTTCTCGAATTTTTAGTCGTACGGCCAGCTGCCAATTATCAGCGCCGATTAAAATTGATGGTTTCGCATTTTTGTAGGACTGGATGGGTATGCCTGCCAAGTATGGATATCTTTCTGCAATTTTTTCAATATTTACCGTTTGTGTTGGTAAACCAAGATTCTCAACCGAGTGAACTCCTTCAAGCGTAAATCTTTTGCCATTTTGTGTATTGAGAATATCCAGCGAAGTTCTTACTGATGTTTCTTCCGTTCGCGTCGTATCGCCAGTCCAGCGCAGGCAAAGCGCTTCCTCAATGCCCTTTACCCCAAGGTGGTCTAGTATATGACTTTCTACAAGAGTTACAGAAGAGCCTTCGTCTAGAAAAGCAAACGTGTCAATAATTTTATTAAAAGATTGAATTCGTATTGGCAAAATTCGAAAAAATGTCTTTTCCAACCCTTGAGCGTCGCTATGTGAGTTTAAAGATGCGTTCCATGCTTGGCCAAAATTTGAATTAGTACTCACGGTTTGATTTCCTTGGCTTGTCGCTACGTGATCTACATGCGCGTCTTATCTGTGGAGCAGAGAGTGGTGTTTTGACTTAAAGTTGTTGATTCCGCATTCTTTATTTATAAAGCATTTGCGCCGGTGGACGTTGAGGCATTGGCGGCACAGTTTCTTCTCCTTAACGACATCCCATCTACATTCTAATGTAAGCTTTTTAAATTCATCACACTCGGGCACTTTGTGGGAGACATTTGAACATATCGCACACTTTATCTTGGTAGGAAACCTGTCTACTCGTGTATGTGAATTCACCATCAAATTTTTTGTATTATATATAGCTGGTACAACCGAGCTTGCAGCTTCCGCAATTTGAAACAACCAGTCACTGAATGACCTGACAATGGGAACGCTTTCATCTTTTAAATGCATGGCCCAATTCAGTTTGTACTGGTTGGGCAACTTGTCAACCAATTCTTTCACCAGCATGGGGTTGTTAAGGTGTGCATCTAATTTGCACGCTTCCATTGTAGAACAGATGTTCCTAGCACACAGCGAAAATTCAATGATCGCCTCTAGTTTTTCCTTTGGTGGTGGGAACTTTCGTGCCTTGTCTACCACGCGCTCAATAATGTGTTCAGGCCTTCCGAAGCACATCCGTAATGTTCGCATTATTTCCGGCACCATTGCCGGTAGCATCAGTTTGTTCTTCACCGTAACTTGGGCTCTTCCTTTGAGGCATATTTGAAGACGAGCAAGGTTCTCAGCATTTGAATAGCCGGCCACGGAGGTGCTATTTTCAAAGCTACTGACGAATAGTGGCCACTCCTCCGGGTCGCCGTTGAAGTGAGGGAGCTCCTTTGGAATCGCCTGTCTCGCTGCAAGTTGTGCTGCAGTTGGTTGTACGGTGAACTATGCCTGGTGTCCTGCTGCTGCCGTTGGTTGTACGTTGAACGATGCCTGGTGTCCTGCTGCTGCTACTGGAGCACCGTAAGGAGACGATGTTGCGCACTCAAGTTGTGTTAAAATTTTGTATTTCCTTTCCAAATATTGCTGCTGAATTTTACTTTCTTCCTCCAACATTTCCAATTGTAAATCACGCTGTCGTATCTCGCTTGTCATTTGCGTTTCTTGATTATTAAATTTAGCAAGTTGAACAGCTGATTGCGCTGCGGCGCTCTCACCACTTACGGCCGATGTTGCCATTCGAGCTAAATTTGATATTGGAAATGAGAGCGGGTCGGCGTAATTTGAATACGTCTTGCCGGAACATGTTGCGAAAGAAATTGGCTGAGACTGCGTATACAATGTGGATGGAATTGTTCCATAGTTCGACGCTGCCGTTTTTGTTGAAACTAATTGTGGGCCCGTAGCCATTGCTGTATTTGTATAAAGATTTTGATGTACATACTTTTCAAGATGCATACGCCGAGTAGATATGGGCTGGGAATTAAAAATATCCTCTGTTGAAGGCATACAAGTCGAAGTAGCTATCACATTCGCCTTTGCGAAGTTTTCTGACGATGGTCTAGGCACATCTGTCGGAAAAAATAGTTGTTTTGATGAAATTAAGTTTGGCTTTTGTCTTGCATGTAATGCCGCAACGTTGAGCTTTTCGGATACAGGAGACGACGACGCTTGTGGCAGCGTTAATGATTTCGATAAAGCTCCATTAGGCCGCTCTGCCATTGGAGGAGCTGCAGCGCTCGCAGTGGAATGTGCTAACTGAATTTGGATACAGACTTCACAATTCCAGCTTATGTTGGCAAATTTCACTGCCTACTCCAACGCAGTCATAGTGAAACCAAGAATCACATGTGTCGCACTGGACCATGCGATCGTTATCTTCTGTTTCACACTTTTTGCAATTATATTCGCTAGCCAAAGTTTCATTTTCGGACATATTGCGTTTTATAAAATAATTTTTAAAGAATTGTAAACTCAGTTTACGATTTTTATTAAATCAAACAAATATTTAAAGAGCTTCGATTTCTTTTATTTAAAGTAAATTCAATTTTGCGAGAGCTTTAAAAATTATTTGTAGACTTGCCGCGCGTACAGTTTAAATCGCACTGCCGACTTAGAAAAATGTTAACATTTTGCAGCAGATAAAAATACAGTTAAGTAAATAACTAAAATTATGAGAGTTAAATGATATGATGATACATATATGTATATTAAAATGTGTTATGTTTTTTTTATAATATGTTTTTAAATTCATTTACATGTTAGTGGCATGATTTTAAGCAGTTATTTTTAAACCTTTAAGTGGAAACTTTACTTCCCAATAAAAACGGCGGTAACAAACAGAACTGCTCCATATCAAACAACACGGAGAAAACGCTTTTTGCGTAAACTTGCTGGAGATTTATAATAGAAGAAAGCCAATAATAGAAGAAAGATTAGCCAATCGCCAAGTAACGCACCACTTTTCCAGTGGAGACAGTAACCTATACCGAGCAACCATCTACTTCTACGGCCGCTTCTACTGATGGCAGGAAGCCAATAACAGGATGCTGCTATTTGTGCGCTTCTTAGCCAGACAACAGGAGAAGAAAGACGAGAACAGTCTTCAACGTTTGCAAGAAACCAGTTCGCGATCAACATGCTCAAACAATATCAAAATGTTTTCCATGTTTCAACAATGACTCAACTGTCTCAATGTCTCAAATGTCTTACATCAAATATTAGAAAAAAGTTGAAATGAATAAAATATAAATAATTTAACTAAAAAACAATTACAGTTAATTTTTTACACATCAATAAACATTTTGAAACAAAATAAAAATAAAACAAACGTTTTTTCTTTGAAATATAAGGTAATTTGCACTAAGGTACCCCGGTACCCTGGTCATGGACCCCTGTATGCAAAAACATTAAACTCATTTTTTAGTTAATATATTTAACCAAATTTGATAAACTTTTTTCTAGTCTCTAAGTTTAGCCGAAATCTCTGATGATCCGGAGTTTCATGTTGATATCTTCAATAATAAAGGAACAGCAGCACTTTAAAGTTCTAAAAAGTACCCGGGTACCCGGTTATGGACCGTAGGGTTAAGAGACTTCCACGCTTGCTTAACGCCGATGAGCTCTATGTATGCATGAATATTAACTTAGCTTTAAGAATATCTAAACAAAAACTGCAACATCAGCAACTTATAGATACACACACCGAGTGATGATAAAAATAATTATCTGAATTAGAGTGGGATCGTCAGTTGGTTAATCGTCTGGGGTATTAGTCCCCCTAATAAAACATTCTAGTTCAAGTTAATAGCACCCAGCTAAATCTCCGCCGCTGGATTAACTTTGCTGGTAGGCCTCATTTTTTTTAATAAAAGAAACATCTAGTTAATTTTAGTGTAAAACTTAGACAACTTTTGCTGTCAACTGTAATGTTACATGAAAGGCAGCAAAAATGCTATTACTACACCCAAAACCTGTTCATATATTCTAACCCTTAAACCTTTACCGTACCTAAATTGATGTAATCATTATAAGTATAGATTTTCGTATTGAAACACTCATATTGGCAAAGTCGTCAAGTAGAATGTGATGAATTGTTACTAGGTATTTAAGTGTTAAGAATAAAATTATAACGGTAATAAGCTATATATATGTATGTATTCATGTATATCAGCTTAGCTTAGAGATCTGCTTTAAGAATATCTAAACAAAAAAAACAGCAACATCAGCAACTTATAGATTCACACACCGAGTGATGATATAAATAATTATCTGAATTTGAGTGGGCGCGTCAGTTGGTTAATCGTCTGGGGTATTAGTCCCCCTAATAAAACATTCTAGTTCAAGTTAATAGCACCCAGCTAAATCTCCGCTGCTGGATTTACTTTGCTGGTAGGTCTTATTCTTTTAATAAAAGAAACATCTAGTTAATCTTAGTGTTAAACTTAGACAACTTTTGCTGTCGACTGCAATAGTATATGAAAGACAGCAAAAATGCTATTACTAAACCCAAAACCTGTATATGTATGTATTCATGTAAATCATCTTAGCTTAGAGTCCTGCTTTAAGAATATCTAAACAAAAAACTGCGACATCATTTACTTATATGTTAGATACACACACCGAGTGATGATGTAAATAATTATTTTAAATATAGTAGAAGCATCAGCTAGGAGGGGGTTCGCTTGGGTTGTTAGCCCCCCTACTAAATCATACTAGCTCAATTTGATAAAATCCCCTAAAATCCCCGATAACTCATGTGATAGATTACAATCATAGATATTGAAGAAACATATATGCTTTGATATTTAATTATGCGCTCAAACGAAAGCTATTGGAAAAGTCATGTTCCTAAAATCATATAATAAACTATCTGAACTACAAGAGATACTATATAATTTTTTAAAATAATTGGTATTTCATGTTGGAAAAAGAGTACAACAACAGCTACTACTAAGCAGATAACTTATAAACTGATCTGTACTGTTCAGCATCTAACTTTTAAACTGATCAAGAATCAATCATTCAATCAACAATATCAATAATCGATTAAGAATCAATAATCACACTGTCAATATGAATGAATGAATGAATGAAGTACTTAATTTACTTCAACACCCTATGTACGATGAGAATATTATAAAAAGATACTGTCATAATAACTATTCATATCGGAAATCATTTAACAATAACGATGAGGTTACTATATCATCTTCATATCTCACACCTCAACCTAGCACTATAATCACTATGCTGAGATACAAAAGAAAAACATTAACAGAATTGAATTTCATATAAAAACACTATGAGTCATCAACCTATAAGAATCATGGCTAAACATCTACAACTTAAAAACAATTTTTTTTTAGTCATGATTAAACCTTCAGCAAAGAAAAATATTGTGAAAAACTTGTCTCACAAAAGTCTTATCAACATATACAGGAAAATAACAAAATTCAGTTTTATGTTAAACAACTTAAAAAATTTGGTTCTTCTACGCTTTAATAAAAAATCAAATTAAAAATATTATATATTCTAGAACAAATCATATGTCTATTGCATTTTGCTTGTTTATTCTGCGACTTCTCTCTTCTCCTATTTACGACTATAAATAGGCGACTATACTCTTCTCCTATTACTCACCGATCCTTAGCCCTAGTTCACCACTTCCTGTCACCAAACACTATCGAAACAGCGCGGTCGACTTTCGGTGACATCATGCTTCCTATGAAATTTATAAAAATTAAAATTTAACCCCAATAAGTTTATGTCGTATACCAATGACAATGTTGTTCGGTTTCGTTGAAGATTGCTATAAATTAATATTAAATTAAGAACATGAACTTATCCTACCACGTCCTACATCTCATGAAAGATCATATCATCCTCTAAATGGATCTGATCAGTTAAAATTAACTGCACTGGATATATTTCGAAAAAATATCTAACATATACATTCCGAACTTTGCAAAAATAAAAATGTAAAGAATAATTATTATTCAAAACTCGTCAATATCAATATAGTTTAGAAGTTGGGGGCTGCCATGCAAGTCACATACTTTCAAAGGATACAAAGAGGTTATGAAATGTAAAGCTTTTACCGAAAAATGAAAGACTCGATTTCTTACAATTGAACTATAAAACGAAAAAGTAAAAAGATAGGAAAAATATTTTTTTTATTGTAAAAAAGCTAATTAAGAAAGTATATATAAACTGAGTTATATCGTTATGAAGATTTAAATAATCTCTTGGAGATGGATCAATATGAAGTTTTATATGATGAACTTTTGTATACAGTTCAACAAAGTTATTATTATTATTAAATGTGAGAAGCCCAATCATTTTGCTGGATGTAAATATATATAAACAAGGCTTTTTTTTGCATATCTTATTGTGATCGTTGATGTTATACATAAAAATAAATCATTTAATATGAATCTATTGATTTACTTATTGACTTTGATACCAAACCAAACAAATTGTTTCCAGATAAAACATCATTATTCTGTTTAGTAATTCAGGACCGTTCAATTGAATAGTCGAAAAAATGTCAAACATATAATTTTCGAACTTTGCAAAAATAAAAATGTAAAGAATAATTATTATTCAAAATTCGTCAATATCAAAATAGTTAAGAAGTTGGGGGCTGCTATTTTCGGCTATAAAACGAAAAAGTAAAAATATAGGAAATATATTTTTTTTATTGTAAAAAAGCTAATTAAGAAAGTATATATAAACTATGAGTTATATTGTTATGAAAATTTAAATAATCTCTTGGAGATGGATCAATATGTAGTTTTATATGATATGTTTGGTGCAAGCAAATTATATTTTTTATGGAACTCTATTTTTATACAACATTAGTTTTTTAGAACAACCATTTATTTGAGTATATTTAATACAACGTTTTTTATTGAACAAATTTTCATAACTCATAAAATATTTGAAAATTTTTTGAATAATAAAATTTTCAATTCAAAGAAAACTTGATCGTAATAATAAGAATAAACAAAGTAGAATTCGTTAGAGTATAAATTTGAGACGATACAGTTTGTGAATTTATCGTGTTATTTTGTGGTGGTATTGAGTGCCCACATTATTCCCCCTCCCTTTTTTTAAAAAATTTTGTCATGTTGGCTAAAAGGTTAAAGTGTACTTTAGTGTTTTTAATTTTGGTTGTATGTGTTTGTGCTGTTTCAGTGTCTAATGAGGCGGGTTTGATTCGGTCTATGTTGACTGTAATGTTAGTATTATTTTTGCGTATTCTAAAAAATGTTGGTGTTTTCTCAATTACTTCGAAGGGACCATCGTAAGGCTCTTGGAGAGTTTTGCGAATTGTGTCATTGCGAACGAAGACAAATTTGCAAGTACTGAGTGCTCGAGGTATATATGATTGGAAGTTAGAGTTATGATGTGCAATGTTTGATTGTTTATTTTCTACGACCTCTTTAAGCTTGGACAAGGTGTCCGACGAATTAAAATTTGTACAGTCGTGTATTACTATTTGTTGGGGTAACCTGTGATTTGACCAAATACCATTTCAGCAGGTGAAGCCTTAATATCTTCTTTGACCGTGGACCTGAGTCCCAGAAGAATTAGTGGCAGCTCTGTGTACCAGTTTGTTTGATTTTTGCTCGCTATTAAAGAAGTCTTGAGCTGTCTATGAAATCGTTCTACCATTCCGTTAGCTTGTGGATGATAAGCAGAGGTGGTAATGTGTTTGCTTTCTAGATTTTTGACAAAGTTTTTAAATGTTGCGGACGTGAATTGAGGACCTCGATCAGAAACAATTTCCAGAGGAACTCCAAAACGTGAAATGTATTCCCTATGAAGTGTGTCAACGACAGTACTGGCGTTGGTATCTTTGAGTGGATACGCTTCGTGCCAACATGTGGTTCTATCAACTAGAGTGAGCAGATATGTAACCATTAGATATTGATAAGGGGCCTACCAAATCGACATTATCATGTTCGAAACGACCGTGTGGAATGTCTATCTTCTGTGGAACTGTTTTTGTTTGTCTATGTATTTTTGCTTTTTGACATCTTATGCATTTCTATGACCATGCGTTAATTTGTGTGTTCATTTTTGGCCAAAAATATCTCTGTGTAATAAGTCGTCGAGAAGCTCGTGTACCCGGATGTGCAATGTTGTGTAATTGTTCAAAAACCTGTTTTCGTAATGTTTGTGGTATGTATGGACGTGTTTCTGTATTTGCACCAAATTTTAATGTGAAGTAGTGGAATGTGTATTTGCTTGAAATTGTAAGTATCTTTGTTTAATATTTCCTGAAGTTCTGAATCTTTTGTCTGTTCTCGGTGTAGAGTTCTGAGATTGATATCTGAGGTTGTAAAAGCCTCTATCTCAGCTCGTGAAAGTGCGCCTGCTACGACGTTGTCTGTACCTTCGATGTGTCTGACGTCATTGGAAAATTGTGCAATAAATTCTAGGTGTCGTGTTTGTCTTGGGCTTCTCTCTGTCTTTGAGTCTAATGCTAAAATGAGTGCTTTGTGATCTGTATATATTGTGAATGTTCGTCCTTCGAAATAATGTCTAAAGTGTTTAATTGTGAGGTAAATTGCTAAAAGTTCGCTATCAAATGTACTGTATTTTGTTTCGGATGGTGATAATTTTTTAGAAAAGAAAGCTAGTGGTTCTATTTGTTGTTCATGTTCTTGTTGCAAAACTGCACCGATAGCAGTGTTAGATGCATCCACAGCAATAGAAAGTTTTGCTTTGCTATTAAAATGATTAAGTAGCACTTCCTTAGTACAACTTTCTTTTATTGTTGCGAATGCTTCTATTGTGTTGTCTGTCCATTTAAGATGTTTGTTCTTTGTTTTAGATGCTGATGTAACCATGTCGTAAATGTGTGTGAGTGTGTGTGCTAATTTTGGTATGCATCTGTGATAGTAATTTATCATCCAGATGAATTTCTGCATTTGTTTAACTGTTTCTGGTTTTGGGTAGTTAACAATACATTGAATCCTATCGGGAGATGGCTGTATGCCTTTGTTTGAAATATTGTAACTAAGAAAATTAATTGTGTTTACGCCGAAAATGCGTTTGTTAGGTTTGATGTTAAGTCCATATTTGTCTAAACGTTCAAAAACTAAATTTAGATGTCTGAGATGTTCTTCTTCTGTCTCGCTGGCTACTAGTATGTCGTCAAGGTATATGAAAACGAAATCGAGTTCTTTCAACACTTCGTTTATGAAACGTTGGAATGTTTGAGCTGCGTTTCTTAATCCAAACGGCGTTCTCAAGAACTCAAACATTCCGAATGGTGTTGTGATTGCGGTCTTGTGTATGTCTGTAGTGGCCATAGGAATTTGATGGTATGCTCTTACTAAGTCTAATTTAGAAAAAATGTTCTTGTCGTGTAAGTTAATAGCTAAGTCGTGTATGTATGGTAAAGGGTAGCGGTCTGGAACTGTAACGGCGTTAAGTCTTCTGTAGTCGCCACAGGGTCTCCAGTCGTTTGCATCTTTTTTATGTACAATATGTAGAGGAGAAGCTGACATGGAGTCTGATGGACGACAGATGCCTGCTTTGACTAGAAAGTCGAATTCTTGCTTGGCAATTATGTACTTGTTTGTGTCTAAACGTCTTGGTTTCGAAAAAGGTAACTGTCCTTCTGTAATTATGTGATGTTCTGTCTTGTGTTTAACTGTTTTGCTGTAGTCTGGTTCCGATGAAGGAGATGGGAAGTTTTTAAGTATATTCGTGTATTTATTGTTAAGTGTAAATAATTTGGGAACTGTTGTGTCTGTGAATGCTGTAATTGCGTTAACTGATAATTGTGTAAGTGGATCGATTAGTTTCTTACGTCTTAAATCTATCAAGAGACCATATTTTGAGAGGAAATCCTTTCCAATGATAGGTCGTGTAATGTGTGCTAGTATAAATGTAAAAGGAAAATCGCGTCTCAGTTTTAAGTTAATATTTAATAATTTCTTTCCGTAAGTTGTAATGGTGCTACCGTTCGCAGCTGTTAGAAATAAGTCTGAATTTTTCTTGTTGGCTTTGAATTTATTTATTGGAAGTACTGAAACTTCTGCGCCACTGTCGATCAAAAAATTAATGTGATTGTCATTGTCGTAAATAAATAGACGGCGTGCAAGTGTTGTCTGACTTCCATCATTAGCCGTCGCAATGATGGAATCACTTAGTTTGTCGTATTGTGTGGTGTTGTGTTATGCTGTGTGTCGTTTTGATTGAATGAACATGGTTGTTCACATCGTTTGGCTGCCCTACCAAATCTGAAATGGTATCTACATATCCAGTTGGCAGGACGTTGTCGAGGTACACTTCTTGACGGGGATCTACGTCTTGAAACACCTCTGAAATTTGTCTCCCTCGAGTTTGAACGGTTACGAAATCGTTCGTTCTTTAACTCTTGGACCTCAATTGCCAATTTATTGAAATTGTCCAAAATTTTGGAAGTTGTCTCTGTGAAAGCTTGTGTAATCATCGCTAACTCTGACTGTTGGAATGATTTCATCGAGCGATGGACTGAAGCGACTTCGGATTCTGAAATGACTTCCAATAGGTTGTCAGAGAGTTTTAGTTGTTGAGTTTTTTAATTTTGGTTGTATGTGTTTGTGCTGTTTCAGTGTCTAATGAGGCGGGTTTGATTCGGTCTATGTTGACTGTAATGTTAGTATTATTTTTGCGTATTCTAAAAAATGTTGGTGTTTTCTCAATTACTTCGAAGGGACCATCGTAAGGCTCTTGGAGAGTTTTGCGAATTGTGTCATTGCGAACGAAGACAAATTTGCAAGTACTGAGTGCTCGAGGTATATATGATTGGAAGTTAGAGTTATGATGTGCAATGTTTGATTGTTTATTTTCTACGACCTCTTTAAGCTTGGACAAGGTGTCCGACGAATTAAAATTTGTACAGTCGTGTATTACTATTTGTTGGGGTAACCTGTGATTTGACCAAATACCATTTCAGCAGGTGAAGCCTTAATATCTTCTTTGACCGTGGACCTGAGTCCCAGAAGAATTAGTGGCAGCTCTGTGTACCAGTTTGTTTGATTTTTGCTCGCTATTAAAGAAGTCTTGAGCTGTCTATGAAATCGTTCTACCATTCCGTTAGCTTGTGGATGATAAGCAGAGGTGGTAATGTGTTTGCTTTCTAGATTTTTGACAAAGTTTTTAAATGTTGCGGACGTGAATTGAGGACCTCGATCAGAAACAATTTCCAGAGGAACTCCAAAACGTGAAATGTATTCCCTATGAAGTGTGTCAACGACAGTACTGGCGTTGGTATCTTTGAGTGGATACGCTTCGTGCCAACATGTGGTTCTATCAACTAGAGTGAGCAGATATGTAACCATTAGATATTGATAAGGGGCCTACCAAATCGACATTATCATGTTCGAAACGACCGTGTGGAATGTCTATCTTCTGTGGAACTGTTTTTGTTTGTCTATGTATTTTTGCTTTTTGACATCTTATGCATTTCTATGACCATGCGTTAATTTGTGTGTTCATTTTTGGCCAAAAATATCTCTGTGTAATAAGTCGTCGAGAAGCTCGTGTACCCGGATGTGCAATGTTGTGTAATTGTTCAAAAACCTGTTTTCGTAATGTTTGTGGTATGTATGGACGTGTTTCTGTATTTGCACCAAATTTTAATGTGAAGTAGTGGAATGTGTATTTGCTTGAAATTGTAAGTATCTTTGTTTAATATTTCCTGAAGTTCTGAATCTTTTGTCTGTTCTCGGTGTAGAGTTCTGAGATTGATATCTGAGGTTGTAAAAGCCTCTATCTCAGCTCGTGAAAGTGCGCCTGCTACGACGTTGTCTGTACCTTCGATGTGTCTGACGTCATTGGAAAATTGTGCAATAAATTCTAGGTGTCGTGTTTGTCTTGGGCTTCTCTCTGTCTTTGAGTCTAATGCTAAAATGAGTGCTTTGTGATCTGTATATATTGTGAATGTTCGTCCTTCGAAATAATGTCTAAAGTGTTTAATTGTGAGGTAAATTGCTAAAAGTTCGCTATCGAATGTACTGTGTTTTGTTTCGGATGGTGATAATTTTTTAGAAAAGAAAGCTAGTGGTTCTATTTGTTGTTCATGTTCTTGTTGCAAAACTGCACCGATAGCAGTGTTAGATGCATCCACAGCAATAGAAAGTTTTGCTTTGCTATTAAAATGATTAAGTAGCACTTCCTTAGTACAACTTTCTTTTATTGTTGCGAATGCTTCTATTGTGTTGTCTGTCCATTTAAGATGTTTATTCTTTGTTTTAGATGCTGATGTAACCATGTCGTAAATGTGTGTGAGTGTGTGTGCTAATTTTGGTATGCATCTGTGATAGTAATTTATCATCCAGATGAATTTCTGCATTTGTTTAACTGTTTCTGGTTTTGGGTAGTTAACAATACATTGAATCCTATCGGGAGATGGCTGTATGCCTTTGTTTGAAATATTGTAACTAAGAAAATTAATTGTGTTTACGCCGAAAATGCGTTTGTTAGGTTTGATGTTAAGTCCATATTTGTCTAAACGTTCAAAAACTAAATTTAGATGTCTGAGATGTTCTTCTTCTGTCTCGCTGGCTACTAGTATGTCGTCAAGGTATATGAAAACGAAATCGAGTTCTTTCAACACTTCGTTTATGAAACGTTGGAATGTTTGAGCTGCGTTTCTTAATCCAAACGGCGTTCTCAAGAACTCAAACATTCCGAATGGTGTTGTGATTACGGTCTTGTGTATGTCTGTAGTGGCCATAGGAATTTGATGGTATGCTCTTACTAAGTCTAATTTAGAAAAAATGTTCTTGTCGTGTAAGTTAATAGCTAAGTCGTGTATGTATGGTAAAGGGTAGCGGTCTGGAACTGTAACGGCGTTAAGTCTTCTGTAGTCGCCACAGGGTCTCCAGTCGTTTGCATCTTTTTTAGGTACAATATGTAGAGGAGAAGCTGACATGGAGTCTGATGGACGACAGATGCCTGCTTTGACTAGAAAGTCGAATTCTTGCTTGGCAATTTTGTACTTGTTTGTGTCTAAACGTCTTGGTTTCGAAAAAGGTAACTGTCCTTCTGTAATTATGTGATGTTCTGTCTTGTGTTTAACTGTTTTGCTGTAGTCTGGTTCCGATGAAGGAGATAGGAAGTTTTTAAGTATATTCGTGTATTTATTGTTAAGTGTAAATAATTTGGGAACTGTTGTGTCTGTGAATGCTGTAATTGCGTTAACTGATAATTGTGTAAGTGGATCGATTAGTTTCTTACGTCTTAAATCTATCAAGAGACCATATTTTGAGAGGAAATCCTTTCCAATGATAGGTCGTGTAATGTGTGCTAGTATAAATGTAAAAGGAAAATCGCGTCTCAGTTTTAAGTTAATATTTAATAATTTCTTTCCGTAAGTTGTAATGGTGCTACCGTTCGCAGCTGTTAGAAATAAGTCTGCATTTTTCTTGTTGGCTTTGAATTTATTTATTGGAAGTACTGAAACTTCTGCGCCACTGTCGATCAAAAAATTAATGTGATTGTCATTGTCGTAAATAAATAGACGGCGTGCAAGTGTTGTCTGACTTCCATCATTAGCCGTCGCAATGATGGAATCACTTAGTTTGTCGTATTGTGTGGTGTTGTGTTATGCTGTGTGTCGTTTTGATTGAATGAACATGGTTGTTCACATCGTTTGGCTGCCCTACCAAATCTGAAATGGTATCTACATATCCAGTTGGCAGGACGTTGTCGAGGTACACTTCTTGACGGGGATCTACGTCTTGAAACACCTCTGAAATTTGTCTCCCTCGAGTTTGAACGGTTACGAAATCGTTCGTTCTTTAACTCTTGGACCTCAATTGCCAATTTATTGAAATTGTCCAAAATTTTGGAAGTTGTCTCTGTGAAAGCTTGTGTAATCATCGCTAACTCTGACTGTTGGAATGATTTCATCGAGCGATGGACTGAAGCGACTTCGGATTCTGAAATGACTTCCAATAGGTTGTCAGAGAGTTTTAGTTGTTCGTCTAGTTCTCTGTGACTCGAGCTGGTCAAAGCTATGTATATTAAGACTTTTGGGAAGTTTACGAAGCCAAATTTTATGTATTAAGTCATTATCGACTGATGATCCGGCTAATAGCAATAGTGGCCTGTAGAATTGAGAGGGTCTTTGGTCGCCCATATCGGTTCCAGAAAAAATGTTGCCGAACCTCTTGGTCTCACTCAAAGAGTGTCGGTCAATCAATATTCTTTTTAACCCATCGTACAAGTTTGATGAAGGAGGTTTTTGAATAAAATCAAGCACTGTTATTATAACGTCTTGAGGAAGAACGGTTACGAGATACTCGTACTTGGTGTTGTCAGCTGAATTTCCTTTCGCTTGAAATTGTATCTCTGCATGGGCGAACTATGCGTCGGGACATGACGTCCAAAACTGAGGTAATTTCACTGCTGTCGCAAGTATTTCGTGATGCATTGGTGCATCGAATGGGTTGACAAATTCTGATTGTAAATTAATTAGAGGCGGGTGATGGTCACCTTCTCCGCAAAGAGGGGGTTGTGTAAGTGGGTTGGAATTGTGTAAGGGGGTAGGGGTGTGAGAGGGCTGGGTGGGGCTGTGTACCATACTCATTCTGAAATTTTACTGTGTAATATTTAATGTACCTAAACAATTTTGTATACCTAGGTGTAGTGTAGTGCCTACGAAGTAAAACGATCGGTTTCTTCCGACCCGATCGTTTTCCAACCGTGTATAAAGCTAAGTGAGTGCCTCGTGATAAGCTATTACAATTATTACATATATTACAATCTATAATTTTTAAAATTTTAATTTAATTTATAAAAAAAAATTTTATTGATATTGACTGCAACGCTGGCTGTGTCGCTGGCTGCGCTGTCGACGTTTGCTGCGCTGTCGATGTTTGCTGCGCTGTTGACGTTGGCAGTGTTATTGACTGCGCTGTTGACGTTGACTGCGCTGTTGACGTTAGCAGTGTTGCTGACTGCACTGTTGATGTTGACTGCGCTGTTGACGTTGGCAGTGTTGCTGACTGCGTTGTAGCGTAACGAGCTGCTGTTGTTGTTGTTGTTTTTTATATACGTATTTGCTGTGCAACGCAATTGTAATTAAGTCTGATGTTGTTGTTATTGTTGTCGCTGCTGCTAGTATTGTTGTTGTTAAGCAGCGACCGTGTCTACTGCTGAGGTGTTGTTGTCGTTGCTGTTGTTGTCGTTGTTGTTAGGCAGCGACCGTGCCTACTGCTGATGTGTTGTTTTCGCTGCTGTTGTTGTCGTTGTTGTTAGGCAGCGACCGTGCCTACTGCTGTTGTATTGTTGTCGCTTTTGCTTATGCTGTTGTAGTTGCTGGACTTGTAGTTGTAGTTAACGTTGCTGCTAAGCTGTTGTTGTTGTACACGTATTTGTTGTTGGGTGTTTTAGAGTTAATAAAATCAGGCTCAGTGGTTGACTGTTTAGAATCGGTTTCTAATGTTGAAGCGGCGTTGTTAAATAAATCAGGCTCTTCTGCGGACTGCCCAGAGTGAGGACGGAAGTGATCTATAGGCTGTGGGTGTCCTGTAAGTTCTTGCAAAAGTAAGCTATTCGATAGTGGTGGATCTGGATTAAAGAAGTCATTTTGCTGCGATTTGTCTGGATTGGCAACTTCTTTAAGTTCCTTTGGCGGCAATGTTTTGGGAACAAATAAGGCTGGACTTTGTTCTGCAGATGCAATGGTCGAAGCAAATGGATTGAAAATTGATTGCGGAGCTATATGCACTGCTAAAGGCGGTAGTTGTACCAAAGAAGGTTGCTTTTTGCAAACGGAAGCTTGATGGTGTCGTTTGTGTTAGAAGAGGTGGCGCGTTGGAAATGTTCCTTGAATGGCCCAAAAATTATGATATTCAGCAGTGACCATGTCTACTGCGTGGAGGTCCGATTTTTGCAGGATCGCCAATATTTGGTGCAAACAAATTATATTTTTTATGGAACTCTATTTTTATACAACATTTATTTTTTAGAACAACAATTTATTTGAATATATTTTATACAACGTTTTTTATTGAACAAATTTTCATAACTCATAAAATATTTGAAAATTTTTTGAATAATAAAATTTTCAATTCAAAGAAAACTTGATCGTAATAATAAGAATAAACAAAGTAGAATTCGTTAGAGTATAAATTTGAGACGATACAGTTTGTGAATTTATCGTGTTATTTTGTGGTGGTATTGAGCCACCACATATGTATACAAAATTTTAACAAAGTTATTATTATTATTAAATGTGAGAAGCCCAAACATTTTGCTGGATGTAAATATATATAAACAAGGCTTTTTTTTTTTGCATATCTTATTGTTGTCGTTGATGTTATACATAAAATAAAATCATTTAATATGGATCTATTGATTTACTTATTGACTTTGATACCAAACCAAACAAATTGTTTCCAGATAAAACATCATTATTCTGTTTAGTAATTCAGGACCGTTCAATTGAATATTCGTTTCCAACAAGAGAATTGTAACAAAATTCTATATATTTAAGATCATTTAGTTTCTATTTACATTTTTTATATTATAAAAATTTGCTTATATATTAAAGAAAGATTCATATATAAATCAATTCGTTTTTTTTTGTTTTTCTGTTTGGTAAGAATAAGAATTAAAGTTCGCCTATGTCTACGACGTTGGTTTAAGTTAGGTTAAGCTTAAAGTATTTTTTTAGATAGAATCATGTTATTTCATGTCTTCCTTTCTCTTTCTCGCACTATTTCCTTCATTCTAGCTCTCCCTTTCTCTCTAACACCATCCTATACATACGCTTATCTTAAACTTGTGATTTAAATTATCGTTCTCGGGATGAAATTATAAAATTTTTTATTGATTTGAAAACCTTGAACATTTATAACAAAGAATATTTTAAAAATTTGTCTCACAAAAGGCTTAGCAATGTATATATTATATATTGTGTATAGTAAAATCATAAATTTGATTTGTATGCTTACAGCAAATACAAAATCTGTTTCTTCTACGCTTGATTAAAAAATGTAATAATATGTTTATAGTATTTTGATTTGTTTATTCTACGACTTCATTATGATATTCGTACTAATACTCGTCTTCTATTATTCACAAGAACATTCCATGGTTGTCCTTTGTAAGTTGACTGCGTAATAGTCTGAAAATAAAACAAAATAATAAAAAATATATTGTTAAAATATGGAATAGTTTTGGTTTTTTTTTTCCTTTTCCTGAACATGTTTATATATAGATATTATATTTTTATTTTTACCTTGAAATATTTTAAATCCATATATAATGGAACTTATCTCCTTCCTGCATCAAAAGGAGATTTATATGCGTGCTTCTTTCTTCTTTTGTATAGTAGTAGGGTCCGACTATACTTTTCAGGTCTTCGTCGAACATAAATATGTTAACACTCAATTTCTATTATTTTCTTCGAAAATTTTTATATCCTTAACTTCTAATGGGAAAGTAAGGTTTCAAAGTTTATTGTTGGGTGGTTGCTGTTGCTTATCAAATTTGTTGTTGAGGCTGATATATTTTAAAAAGCATATCTGAAACATCTTTCAGAATTTCTACTAGCGGGATTTTTAGCTGATATTACTGCTCATTTAAAACAGTATTCGTCGTTGTTTTCTACATTTATACAGCCTATTTTGTCTTGCAAAAATTTTTTTCGATCAATCATATTGTGAACCTTTGATGGGTGGGTTCACATTAATTTCCAAGTGTGATATTCTTATCAGTGTCCAACCACTATCACGTTCTTGGAACTCCGACATTTTGGTAATTATGCTATGGCATTTTTCTTTATAAACAAAGTCTAAATCTGTCGATTGTTGAATCAAAACCATTTTTGTTTGGTGTGATTTAAGGTCTATTATGGACATATCGTTGATCATTTGAACGTATTCACAAAATAATTCCAGGTTAAACTTAAAGTTTGAACGTTTCACCAACATTTCTTCAAGAGTCTTAACAATGATCTTCTTACTGTTTGCTAAAAACTCTTCTGGAATTAACAAAGCCTTATTGCTATTTTTGTAAATAAATGACTATGCTTTCATCAAATACTGACATAATTCTAGTAAGATTTGCATTTACTATTTCACCACTACTTATCTTATGAGCGTTTGCTCTTAAATGATAAGACCAGTCCTTTGTTGGTACAATTTTCTTGCAAGTGTTGCAAAAGACCGTGGGGATTTCTTTTTCCACACTAGCACTAAGGCCACTAAACGTAGACGTACCATTGTTTGTAGAAACGATATGCATTTTACGTTTATGTTCTTTTAAATAATTACTTCAAGATAAGTTTTTCTTGCAAATATCACACTGAAAATGTTGTGAATTGTTATTATAATGTTTAACTCGAAGATGACGATCTAAATTAAATTTTTTGCCGAAAATTTGGGCACACTCCGTTACACACAAATTGTTCCATTTTATATATTGAAAAAGATTATGTTGTTTTCGAAACAAAGGAGGACGATTTCGTAGTCGTATTGATGTTGTTCTATTGACAGATTAATGAATACTGTTGGCGATCAAACATTTTCTGAGCCTTTTATACTTTTTCATACACAACACATATTGCCAGCTGCATATCAGCTAAGCTACAACTTTAAATATTCATGCAAGAAACATGTTTGAACATGCACGACAAAACTCGTGGAAAAGCGTGGAATGAGTCATCAAAAATTTCTGGAAAAATTGTGAAATTCCAGGAATTATAATCCCCTCAACACATACAAGAAACATGCTTGAACATATGCGATAAAATTCCTGGAAAAATTATGAGTCATCAAAATTCATGGAAAAAAATATGAGTTATCAACAAATGCATACAAACACGATTAACTTATATTATGTTTGTGTTTTCTCTCTTGTAGTGTTTTCAAAATAAAATAATATTTTTGAATTCGTACACTTTGTATATTCAACGAATACACTCTTGTGAAATCTGCAATATATTAATATGTTTAATGTACGAATGTCGTTTGTAAATTTTCAAAGATTTCGTAGCAGAGTTTGTATATTCGAAGAATATACGAACGGCATTTGTATATTTTTTTCTAAAATATACAATATTTTCTTTTGTGTAATGTACAAACGGTCATATGTAGTATGAATAAAGCCCTTTGGAGGCTTAAAAGAACAAACAATTTATGAAATGTAATAAACATTTCGTTCATAACACAAATATTTTTTCTTGAGTGTATGTTAATATACTTGTTTAACAATAATAAACATATGTTACATTGATGCATGCTTCTACGCTTGCGAACAATATACGAACGTCGTTCTTATATTAAAAAACTATAATTTTTTTCCTAAGATATACAATTTTTTCTTCCGTTCAATCTACAAACGGTCATATGTAGTAAGTATAAAGCCCTTCGGAGGCTGAAAAGAACAAACAATTTGTGAAAATGTAATAAATATTTCGTTCATAACACAATTTTTTTTTTTTAAAAGTTTATGAAAAATATGTATGTATGTATATAAAAATGTATATAAAAATGTATGCATATATTGATGTTAAGCAATAATAAATCATATGTTAAAGTATGCTTCTATGCTTGCTTAACGCTGATAAGCTCTATGTATGTAATCACCCTTTAGGAACAAACTAACTTGTTCTTAAAAACAACTAATTAAAAAACTAGTTTAAAATAAACCAGTATAAGAACTACTTTGAATTATGTTAAGGCGGCATCCACTTCAATATATTGAAAGTAATTGAAGTAATTGAAGTAATTGAAATACTACTTAAAAACCAGTGATTGATAAGCTACTTTGAATTATTTAAGGCGGCAACTACTCTGATGTTGGCATGTTTTAATTGAAAATTTTTATTAGATTACAAGCTTATATATATTTAACCATGTTATTTCATCAAATGTTATTAACTTTTGGCCATCAGTAATAGTTCGTTCTATGGAAAAAAGTCAGAATTTCAACTAGTTGTGGTTGACAAAAAACTACTTTATCAACTACTTTTAAATTAGTTGATTTTCCTACAGGGCATGTATAACGTAGCAGCTTAAAATTCTGCTATAAGAATATCTAAACAAAAAAAAACTGCAACGTCAGCATTTTTATAGATACACACACCGAGTGATGATGTAACCAATTATTTGATTTAGGGTGGAGTGTCAGTGGGGTTCACCTGGGTTAGTAGTCCCCCTACTAAATCATACTAGCTCAAGTTAATAATATGCCCTAAATCTGCGCCGCTGGATTAACTTTTATAAGTTCTAAGTATGTATTATGCATGTATGTGAACTTGTTTATACAATAAATATAAACAAAATTATATATGTTTACTTGCTTAACAATAATAATACACACATACATGAAATATGTACGGCCACTTGCTTAAACACATATTCATACACGCAAATTATGCATGTACACTTGCTTAAACAACCCTATAGGAACAAACTAACTTGTTTTTAAAAACAACTAATTAAAAAACTAGTTTAAAATAAACCAGTATAGGAACTACTTTCATTTATATTAAGGCGGTAACTACTCTGATGTTGACATGTTTTAATTGCAAATTTTTATTAGATTACAAGTTTATATATATTGAACCATGTTATTTCATCAAATATTATTAACTTTAGGACATCAGTAATAGTTTTCAATTGGTTATTTAAAAGCAATTAAAAAAATAATTTAAATGTAACTAATTTAACAAGTAGTTGAAAATATATGCAGACGAAAGTCAATTGACTTATTTAGCGGACATCACAAAAAAAATATGTTAGTTCATTCTATGGAAAAAAGTCAGAAATTCAACTAGTTGTGGTTGACAAAAAACTAATTTATCAACTACTTTTAAATTAGTTGATTTTCCTACAGGGAATAACAACACACACACACATACACAAAATTTGTACGTCCACTTGCTTTAACACACATACATACACATAAATTATGTATCTACACTTGCTCAAACACACATAAATACACACAAAACGAATATGTATACGTGCTGACGTCATCGCTTCGCCTTCCTTCTGGTCCAGAACGTACATATCGTACCTACTTAACTTAAACTGTGTTTTTTGTTTTTGGGAAAACAGTGTCCTTTTTAAGATATACACTGTAAAAAATTGGAAATATCTCCAAAAATACAATTAGTGCAAGTATGTTATGTAACAGCTGTAACTTCAAAACCGTAAGTCGCACAAAAAAAACTTATTTGCATATATAAGCATATATTTTAGAGATCTTGAATGGGCCTTTCTTGTGGTCAGTCGCGTAGTTCCCACCCCGGGCGGAACTTTCTGGGGGCGGCAAAATAACAAAAATAAGGAATTTTTTATATACTCGTATATATCATATAAACAATTATAAAAAAATACCAGTTTATGCGAATGCATAAATTAATGAAAAGAGTTAAAAAAGTAGACCGCGTCTAGTTTGCTACCATATCCCAACATCGTCGTCATTGTGTACATTACGCAGCTAATAATTGCGTAAGAAAGTGACTACATACTTTTAGGCATGTCTTGAATGGTAATGGTTTTTGTTTGTGTTAAGTTGTTTTTTTTTTGTGCTGTGTGAACAATTGCTGTTTAGACAAAACACAGGGTTTTCCTTCTATCTACTTTACGGTATAGAAGAAAGATATTCTATATCATTTAACGAAACCTGCTTAAGCCTGGCGCATCCTTGAATTAAGTTTCATTCCTGATTTTCAAATATGGAATTGCCGCATAAAAAGTTTCCTTTTGAATTTTTATCTATTACAACGATTAAAAAGGAACAATTTGAAGTGGGCAATAAACAAAGAAACGCGGACAGAATATTAACAGTCAAATAAAGTTTCTTTTTTGATTTTGTTATCACTCAGGAAAAGGTTAAAAATATTTGTGAATACTTAAATAAACTATGAATGTGAGCATAAGTAACTCAAAGAGATAGACAGTAGACTAGTCACAGCTTGTATGGGATTTTTTTATTTGTCAAAATTTTCACGTCTGCGCTTCTCTTATTTCAAAAAAACCAAATAATTTTTTATTAGTCCTAGTTATTACAAAAATATGGTAAGCAATTCGTTTTTAATTTAATTTTTGATTGAAATGATTCAAAAGACATGGAAATTTAACAAAAACTACCAGAGTGGTGTTTTTTTACTTTTCGCAAAAAAATCGTATATTCTACTGTTCGAAAAAGTCTTCTTTTTTATTTATCGTAAGATCTTATTTTTCAATTTTTAAAAAAAACTTATTTCTTCTCTTTTTTCAAAAAATGGCAAAAATTCAAATATGACAGTATTTGAATTAAATGCAGCAAAAAAATTTTCAGTAACTGTTAACATAATATTAGCATTAATATTAGCATATAAAATTGTGGGATTATTTAAAATAACCTGATCGAAATGCAAGTTTTCCAAGAAGTGAACCGTTTTGAAAATTTCGAGTTAGAGTATTTTTAAGAAAAAAATACCCAAAAATCCAATCTAAAAATAACAACATTGCGGGTGCTTAAGTCATAATCTTGAGGTATGTGGTCCAAAAAAATTACAAAACCAAAATTCTGAAGCGAAAGTTACAGATGTTCAAATTTGACTTTCTTTGAAATATCCTTAAAGTGCTCTCTTCTGGCATATAGAACACAAAAAAAAAACATAAAAAATCAAAAAACATAAATACTCCTCATTTCAAATGACTTCAATAATTGAGTGGTTCCATTTCAAAACTCTTCTTACCCACTCTAAGACAGGAACTGAGTTGATAGTGAGAAATCGTTGTTAATGGTACAGCGTGAGCCCTTCAAATCTGATATATAAAAACTTGCCGTATGTCGAAGTTATAAGACGGCAAAAAGTAGCTTCCATTTCAAAACCTGCGATATCGTCTCATACTGTCAGTTCAAATTTTTTAGACTTGACTTAAGACTTGTTTAATAAAGGTTTTAAATAATACTTTCGTGTTTCGAAACATGTCTTATCCGAAGTGACGTAACAAAACTTGTCTTATCCAAATTATTTCCTATTACATTGTAACGAACCTCCGGTTGGTCCTTTAAATGCTGAGGTACTTAAAACTTATTAACTTAAAACTTTTTATTGGGTATTTTAAGATTTCTGTTTGTTATAATGTTTTTCTTTTTGTTATTAAAAGGATGTTGTTTCCTTTTTGTTAGTTTAAGGGATTGGAATGGATGAATCCCACCGCTGCCACCAATGTTGTGTTTAACGTCCTTGGTCTCCGTGCTTTCAGCAAGGAGAAGAGAGACCAAAGACGGAAGCTCGAATAAAACGCAGGATTTTTAGTTAAGTGTATTTTATTTTACACTCCTTTTGTTTGGCACTATATAACTTTATTTAGTTTATAACTTTATTTACTTTATAACTATATTTACTTTATTGTCGATCTCTGCTTATTCTCGAACTCTGCAAACTTTTAACTTATCGAACTTTGCCAATTTCTACACCAGTCGGTGGTATTTAAAGGGGAAAGTAGGCATTTTTCGGGGGCGTTTCTGTACTCGACGAATTCCAATATTTTCCAATGGCTTCCAGACAAAAATAACGCAATAGCCAATCAAATTGATATGTGTGTCAATTTAAACTTATTTATGTGCCACATATATCTTTATGTTTCATTCACTTCCCCTTAGTAACATGCGATCACGTAGTCACAGTGAGTTACGTAATCGCATGCTTTGCACTATTCAAAGCAGTGCAGTAACTAGGGCAGGTAAATAAACGTCATCATGCTGACAGTGCAAGCTGATGCCGTTGCACCCAAACATTTCCTCGATCTCGCAATTTGCAATTTAAGCAGTCGTTCACAAAAGCAATTAATAATTTTTTGATTATTAACGTTTTTATGCTGATGCATGACTTTAAGTTACTTTAATTGTTGTGTAGGTCGGAGTTGTACAATGTGTACAGAGAAATGTTGTGCGGTCCCAACACTGCTGAAAAAATATAGAACAGCCGGGCCTACAAGCCATTGAATCTGTCTTCGCCTCTGCGAGTGGGCCTACAAGCCATCGACTTCGCCGCTTTCCTGTGTGCAGGTGGGCCTACAAGCCAACGACTCTACTGGTGATAACACTTAATCTCCTTTCCTGGCGGTCTTCCTTTCCTAGCTCCTGCTTTTCTGCTTATTGCTCTGGAGGCTTAAACCGTGTCTTCATGTGAAGTCGATCGAATAAGTTGAAACTGCCTACACGTTGTATTATATAACCGGACATGAATAACTTGGTATCGCACTGAATTACTTCCAAACTAAATCTCATTCGCACTTTATATTATTTCCAGTGACTTTGAAACTCGCACTTTGTATTAACTGAATCGGATAATTAAAACTGAATGACGATCGGCGGCTGCTGTCTGCTATTTATACTCCTTTGGGCTTGATTTTTGTCGTAAACTTTCTGGATTGTTGATTTTTGTCAACAAGTTCCCGTTCATCATTTCTTTGGCGTAAACAAGTTCCTGTACATTATCAGCGTCAACAAGTTCCCGTAAATCGTTATCGTTGCTGTTGTTACGTGCCGAGTTTTCCTCCTTATCACGCTGCTTGCTTATGCCAGAACAAATTCTACTCAGCAATTTGGCTTTACTTCGTGAAACATTATGCTTGCGTGTTGTAACGGCACACAAAATGGTGAATTCTGGCTTCCATGTTTGATGGTGGCTTTGACTGCGAAGTTGAATTCACATTTGAACATGGAGGTCGGAATTCACCATAGCAGTGTCGTATGCAAACATGAGTGGCATACTGCTCATACCACGGCGGACGCATTCGAGGTGTGACAGCTGACAGATGACTTTGACAGCGGACACTTTGATTTTGATAGCTGACATTTTGACTTTTTATAGTCAACACGTTAAGTGACAGTTGACGTTTTACTTTGACAGCTGACATTGTCAGCTGACACTTTGTACTTTGACGTTACCACTTTGTTTTGACCGCTGACCGACTTGCGTAATGTGACATTTAACAGTTCTTGTATTTCAAAACGGATGTTATACCATTTTTATTTATAACATTCTTATTTCCTTTGACATCTTACAGTACTTTACATTCCCATCCGACATTTCATTCCATTACAATTCTGCCCTTTCTTTTTGAATATAATTCTCACCTTTTCTTTTCATTCAAATCTGACAGTTATTCGATTGTTTAATTCTGATATTTCTATTTAATTTAAATCTGACGTTTTATCTCTTATTTAATTCTGACATATCTTCATTTAATTCTGAACTTTCTTGTGTTACAAATCTGACAGTTTAATACCCTTGTTTCTGACGTTTTTATTTTTGGCAGCTTCCTTTTACGCAACCAGGACATTTTTTTCTGACAGTTTTTCTTTAACTCAGACATCTGTCACAGACCCTGTCCAGCTGTCACACTTTGAATGCGTGAGCCTTGTGAACCAATACGCAAGTGTGTCACACATGTAAAGTTCGAAGAGCACTCCTCAGTAAATATTCTCAAGCCTTAGCGCAATGAGTAAATGTAACTTCGGAACACCCCCTGTTGACATATTTGACAAATGTCAAATAAAATTGGCATGGCAGGCGAATGGCAAACTTCCGCCTTCCAAAGAAAAAAAAAATTATTTTCGGTTTTAGCAGCACCACAGCCTACCACGCACCGGTAAGTGATTGTTTCAGGCAAAGATAACAAGATAGGAAACTTAAAAAACATAATCTCAAAGAAGGTTTGCATGTATTTGTGAACCGAAAAATACAACCCTGAACGTCACTCTTGTTCTTCATCGGCTGCAAACTCTAAAAGAAATCACTTTGCAACCCCTTAAAATAATGCATATCATCTATTTTTTATTGCATAAATATTTAAGTTGGGTTGCAAGTACCTGTTTGCAACCTAAACTGATTAATGCATCCCCTTATTTTGGTTAATATATGCTTTCAAAGTTTTCCAATATCTTCAGTTGTTGTATTTGTCAATATTTTTGAAAAATTTAATTTTTCACAAACCCCCGTTAGTTTACACAAACCCCCGCTATTCGAGGTGAGATAAGAAAAAAGAGCGCTCTTCTTCTTTTTCTGCATTTTTCTGCTGAAACTTCGTTTTCAAACAATGAGTTTTCGATCGATGAGGAGTTTGGTGCTGGACCTGACGGTGTACCTGCCGCAGTGTTAACACAATGCGGTTCCGTTTTGAGTCAACCACTGTCTTTATTATTCAATAAATCTATTAACGAAAGTTATTTTCCACTTTTTTGGAAAAAATCATTTATAAGTCCTATTTTTAAAAAGGGTTGCAGGAACGATGTCAGTAACTATAGGCCTATCGCTAAGCTCTCATCGATTCCAAAACTTTTTGAGCGGATGGTGTACGATCGGGTGAAAATTCACTGTGGCAAAGTCATAACAACTCGTCAGCATGGTTTTGTGAATGGCAGATCCACTGTGTCTAATCTTCTCGATTTTACAACATTCTGCTTAAATTCTATTGATTCTGGTAACCAGGTCGATTGTGTTTACACTGACTTTAGTAAGGCATTTGATAAGCTACCACACAATCTAATCTTATTTAAACTTGAGTTAATGGGATTTCCACAATATTTTGTGAACTGGATTAAATCGTATTTGGTTGAGCGATCTTATCAAATACGTTTCCGAGGCGCATTGTCTTCTGAATTTATTGCTGGATCAGGTGTTCTTCAGGGTAGTCACCTTGGTCCTCTTCTGTTTATTTTAGCTATCAATGATGTAACTCACGTCATTGAACACTCTCATCTACTTATTTATGCCGATGATATGAAAATATACAGAACGATTAATTCTAGAGATAATTCAGATCTACTCCAGTCTGATCTAAAATCCTTTGAAGTTTGGTGTTCTAAAAATAATATGTTTTTAAATCCGGATAAATGCCAAACTATGACCTTTTCGCGAAAAAGGAATAATTTTATTTTTGATTATAAGATTAAAGATACTGCCTTGAGTCGTGTAGACACCGTCAAAGACCTAGGTATATGCATGGATTCTAAGCTATCGTTTAACATTCATATTGATAATATTTGTAAAAAAGCATCTTCAATGTTTGGTTTTGTAAAACGCTGGGCCAAAGAATTTAATAGCATGATTACAACTACAACGTTGTATTATGCAATCGTGCGTCCTCACTTAGAGTATGCAAGTCAAGTTTGGTCCACAAGATACAATGTGAATGTTGATCGGATAGAAAGAATCCAAAAACGTTTTGTTGTTTGCTCTAAGGGGCTTAAGTGGAACTGACATATTAGACCTTCCTCCTTATGAGGATCGTTTAAAACTATTAAAAATGCAGTCTTTAGGTGATCGAAGGAAATCGGCAGATATCGTATATTTACACCAGCTCATTACAGGTGTATTCGATTCTCCAGAACTTCTTTCTCACATAAATTTTAACACTAACCGTAGAAGCAGTAGAAACGCTAACAACTTAATTTATTTGCCATTTAGTAGAACAAATTATATGGCTACTGCTCCTTTAAGTCGCATGAGTTCCTTTGTTAACAATTGTAGCGTTTTTGATGTAAATTTGTCAAAAGGTCAACTCAAAAGTAGATTAAAATTAGTTGTGTAAATAGATCTATGTATACGCATGGTTAGTTGTTACGTCTTGTGTTGTCCCTGAGCCCAACCCATTTATTGGTGGGTAAATTTTTCCCACATTAACTTGTTTGTGGTCACGGGTATCCATAACATTGATATTTTCAATGATTACTGGGTAGTGGCTTTAGATGGGTTAATGCTGAGGAAGTGCGATATAGCTGTAGTAGCTGAACTCTATTGTTATTGCATGAAAAATAGTGCATGGATTGAGTACATTAATGTTTTTATCTTTAAGTTGTGTTACAGGAATCTGTTTAACACCCAAATAATTACATGCATGCTCTTATTTTACTTTTTATCGCCAAACAAAGTTTGCTTTTTTTCACATAATAAATTGATTTTTATTTTCACCACTACCGATTTGTGAAGGTCTTATGCCATCAGAGTTTCCAACTCTGAATGTTTTCTTAAGAATTCTCTTGGATAGCATAAATATTGCACTGGTACGAAATGGCATATGTTTATCTCTAACCTTTATAAAATTGCATTGATCATGAATTTGCGTAAAATATTAAGATGGATTTAATGGAACTACTTAAAACTGTAAATATTCTTTCTACTTTAAAATGCATATTTAGAGGAAGTAGAAGCAGGGTTCGTTTTGGCTCTCATGAAGATTCATATATATTAGGCAATTTTTAGTTAAAAAAAAACTTGCTCATATTCATTTTCGTGAAGAGCTGACTACATTCTTTTGTTCGTGAACTGTAGAAGTAACCGCATAATCACAGAATGCTTTGGTATTGTATTTTTATTGCCACGCTGCTTAACATACATACAAACAAAAAATGTAAGACATTTCGATGCCTTGAAGTGCGGGTTAGGAAAAACTCTCAAGTGAAGAGCATGATTACACTCCTCCTCATCAATATTATTCAATTCACGAACGGCTCACTTTGCTTTCTTTATTCGTGAAGAAAAAAAACATGAACGCTCTTTCATTATATGTTGATTCATTTCTCTTTAACAGTTTTCGTTCATAAATTGAGCTCCTCAAAAAAATTGACTTGAAGAGCGCTCTCTGCATTTCATTCATTTAATGTTTCTCGTTCGCAAGATTTTGCAATTCCAAATTCAATTCATTACAATTTTAGCACTATCTCAAAAAAGGTCCTAAATAGGAAAAAAATTAACGAAAAAGATTAATAGCTCCCCGGGGTGCACCATAGAGGGGTAAAATGTATGAACAGGTCCTATTATATTTTCACCACCAATATTTCTTCTCAACGTCCCCACCTTTCTCTGTCACCTTCTTGGAGGTCTTCCTACAAAAACACAAAAGAGATAAATGTCGAAAATGGCTTATATCGTCCGTAACTGAACCCCTAGACTGGTCAAATGTTATAGCTGGTCCTATTATTTTTTGGTCCACAATATTTCTTTTGAACATACCTACCCCCTATCTGCCACCCATTATGTACTTATAGATCAACTTAAATTTTGCATCAAATAAAAACAAGTGATTTAAAAATCTACGAGCGATAATAAATCCAGCACATCGCACATAGGGGCCGCTTGTATGGGAGGCTTCGCCAAATTGATTTTTTAAAAAAAATGATATTTAAAAAAAATGGTGCATTTGTAATAAAGAGGATATTACTAAACAATTCAGATTTTCCGTTTAGTAAATACAGTGGTTGCAACTTACCCCTATTTTGATATTTGAAGTCTATTTTTATGCAGTGCAAAAATTAAGCCACTTCAAAAGTATCTATTTTTAGTTTAGGAATGTGCTATTGGAAAAAGGGTATACTTTTCGTAAAAAATACAGTTTTATCATTATATTAAATTTATTTTATATAGATTTTACATTCCTGCTTGGTTTTTAGAAGTACAAAATCAAGAAGACTTTTGAATTTCCTAAAAAAAATTTTAAAGCAATTTTTTTTTTAATTTGTGCAAAGCGCAAGCATAGTTTTTATATGATTAGTTAAATATGGTTTATTTTAAGTATTTTATTGTATAATTTTCAGGTGAAATATAATACGGCTAGTCAGCAAACCTTTTAACTGCAATTTCCAACATAACGTACTTCATTTCTGAATTTTACGAGAATAACTGTTAGGTACATATATAAATATATTTCGAACACTATTTTGTCTCATAGAGAATAAGAACATATGAGCAATAATGAATATATACTTGGGCAAGTAATAACAAAATATTTTTTTCTACGTGATTTTATAATTTTCAGCATGTTTTGTGACGTCCCGTAGACCCAATTGATCTTCTATGATCATCGTTGAGGATTAATAAAAGATATCCAAAATTATAATTTTGTGACTAAACAGACCGCTATAACACCTTATCGATATCTTAAGTTGTTTCTTTTCATATTAAAAGCTAGCCTGAAAAAAGTGAAATTGGCAACTCTACTACTGACAATGAAATGGAAAAAAAAATTTATTTCATTCATAAATTTGAACAGCTGATATTTTTAACCCGAACCTTCCATGTAAAAGTTGTTTACTCTTTGGAAGAAACTAATGTGTTTTTTAATGTATAAAAGTACATTTAACATGAAGCTACAGTACAACAATAAATATATTTAGCCTATTTGATAATAATTAATGCACTTTACAGATAACTCTTAAGTAGCATAATTAGCAACTGACATATTTACCTCACTATTTTTGCAAATTGACAGTTGAGCAAAAACAAAGTCAGATGAGTGTTAAGAAATTCGTGGTGAACGAATTTTTCGTGGACGTGTGTTTTACTTTAGGTGAACAAGGATTCCCCACAGAAGTTTCCTATCTTGTTATCTTTGGTTTCAGGGGTTAGCTTGCAAGCTAACAATTGTTTTTTTTTTAGCACCGCACCACCAGACCCACAACCAAGAGTCCATAATTTTGGGGCCATCAATAGCGCAACGACAGCAACAGCAGCAGCTTTGATTGGGAGCAGCAACAGCAAAACCAACCACAACGGCACCAGGCAACAAGGGCAGCGCTCACAAAAACAGAAACAGACACTTGCAACAGCAGCGGCGTACCTCAGCAAAACCAGGAGCCAAAATTCGGAGCGCCCACCGTAAAATTAGTGGTCACATATCAGAGCAACAAGCGGTGAAGTGAGACCAAAGCTTCAACGTCTTAACAACAGTAGTAGAAGTTTGAATCACTCCAAAGCTGGCAACGAAGAAAGTCCTCAATCTGCTTTCCACAACTTGTCGACTACCAAAACAAACAATAATTTGTTGATTCATCATTCAAATAAAGCTGACACAGGATATTGTGTTCTATTCGACAACTGTTTCGATGCCAACGAGCAGCTACAAGCACAACAACAACCACATGTTAATAATAACCATCAGCAGAGGCCTGAAGCGGTCAAATTGAAAACCCCAGGACACCATAGACAGCAGCAACAACATCACCAGCTAAAGCCGCGACAATCGCATTAACAGCAGCGACAACTAAGCTATCAGCAACGTAACAGATGCAACAGCAATAGAGACACTACCAAACAACAACAGGTTGACTACAACAACAACACCTACCAAACAAGAGGACCCAGGTTTTATTTCTTGTTCTAGTTATAATTATATATCTGTGGTCGCAAGAACTAGCGACGTGACTCAAAGTATCGTATTAAAAGCAATATGGCATTTTCTTTATTGCCAATCTTTGGAAGGATGCAGAAATCCTTTTTTTTTTGTATTTCAGATTAAAAGGTCGTAGTTAGTTCAATTAAAATATCGTTTTCGCGATATTTTGAGTTATGTCGTTGGTGCTTGTGACCACAGATATAAATATATGTACATACTCCCCTCTAAGAGAAGAACGCCCCGTAAACGTAGCGCAGGCGAAGTAATTTTTCATATAAGACTGCGAAAGCGAACCGATTTTGCGGTGCAATAACGTGCCGTATGCGTGAAATTTAGAATAAGGAAATAAGAAACGAAAAAAAATTTGAATGTATTGGTAGTAAGCAAGGCGTCGCAAAAGTGGTGCGTTGACGTAACTCAAAAATTACGCCGATAAGAAATAAATTGTTAGACACGCTTCAATCGGTTCGTTTCCGTATCGAAAAATCATTCTGCTTTCGTAACACTCAAAGCAGCTCGTTTACGACGTAAAGCTACATTGAAATAATTTCTTTTTACTTTTATATAAACAACGAAGTAAGTGTTAGTGAAATGGCATTCCGTATACGGTACGGTTTCGTTTCGCAAAATGCGGTACGTTTATTTTCCTTAGAGGGTCAGTAAAAGGAAACTATATATTAAGAAATATCCATGTTTTTTTTATCTTTGCCCAACTTTTAACTGCCCTGAAATTAAAAAGAAGTAAATCGAAATCACAATAATACTAAATAAAACAAAAAGATATTTATGTGGAAAGTAAAATGGTTAAGAACAAATTTTTTCTTATACTCGTGAACGCCGATAGCAGAAGCTTCAACCAATGCACTTCGTGCTTCCAGAATTCAGCGATACGCCAATACGCGAATCGGTTCTGGATCGTCGTTACGAACATACAGTGCACCACTGACACAAGATGGATTACGCTTGATTTGTAGACTCATAGGAGCGTAAACTTGCAATATACAGGGTGTCCCGCAATTGAGTGCAACTATTTACGGAGCTGAAAGGTTATGTCGAGCTGAGCAAAAAATAATATGGGAGGGGGGGTCTTTTTTCACATTCTTAGGAGCTACAGGGTCAATTAATATTTCACGACTTTGGTTTACATTATTGTTTCTAGCAGAAAAACTAAACGCATTCAACGTGCGCCCTCAAAAATGTAAAAGTCAGGGCTGCTGCTTCAATGGTCGGCCTCATCGCACAGCATTGCCAGACGCGTCACTTAAAATTTCGGTTTCTTGTGTTTTTATCAACGGATACGCAGTGTGTGCTGAGATTGTGGAGACGGCACTTCTCCAACTTACTTACTGGCGACGATTCCACCAATGCCGCCCATGGAGAGCGCAGTTCAGAGCTACCAATCAACAATGACGGAGTGGAAGTACCACCACCTAGCCATGATGAGGTTCGAGTTGCTATCCAACGACTCAAAAACAACAAAGCAGCGGGTGCTGATGGCCTGTCAGCTGAATTGTTTAAAACCGGCGGCGATGAATTGATAAGGCGCATGCATCAGCTCATCAGCATAATATGGCTAGAAGAAAGCATGCCCGACGATTGGAACCTCAGCGTACTGTGCCCTATACTTAAGAAAGGAGACCCAACAATCTGCGCAAGTTATAGAGGTATCAGTCTTATTTCCATCGCATATAAGGTTCTCTCAAGCGTACTGTGTGAAAGATTAAAGCCGATTACAAAAACACTGATTGGACCTTACCAGTGTGGCTTTCGACCTGGTAAGTCCACCATAGACCAGATTTTCACGCTACGACAAATCCTGGAGAAAACCCACGAAAATCAAATTGACACACACCATCTCTTTGTCGATTTTAAAGCTGCGTTCGATAGCCCGAGAAGGGATTGCCTATACGCAACAATGTCTGAGTTCGGTATACCTGCAAAGTTGATCAGACTTTGCAGAATGACGTTGAGCAACACACGCAGCTCCGTCAAGGTAGGAAATGACCTCTCCGAAACCTTCAATACCGAAAGAGGTTTCAGGCAAGGCGATCCACTGTCTTGCGATCTCTTTAACATCATCATGGAGGGGATCGTACGAAAGGCCGGTGTGCATCGTAATGGCACCATTTCCTACAAAGGCGTCCAGCTCCTTGCGAACGCTGATGATATTGATATTGTCGGCAGAACCAAGAGAGATGTTACCGCTGCTTTCGCCGCTATCGAAAAGGAATCAGCCAAAGTGGGTTTGACGATAAATGAGGGCAAAACAAAATATATGCTGTCTACAAACAAGGGAGCTCGGCGTTTACACTACCACGTTTCATCCGGCAGCTATATATTTGAAGTAGTCAAGGAGTTCGTTTACCTTGGCACCGCCATTAATACCAAAAACGAAATCAGCCTGGAGATAAAGCGAAGAACAATAATTGCTAATAGGTGCTACTACGGGCTCAGTAAGCAACTAAGTTCCAGAGCCCTCTCTCGATCGACAAAACTAACACTCTACAAGACGCTCGTTCTACCTGTGCTGCTTTATGGCGCTGATGCATGGGTAGTTTCGCAAACTGACGCAGCCGCTCTGGGGGTGTTCGAGAGAAAAGTTCTTCGCAAAATCTTCGGTGTTGTTCGAGTCGGCGATGACTATCGCATCCGACTGAACCACGAGCTGTATGAGCTCTACGATGACATTGACGTAGTTCGGCGATTAACTGTGCAGCGACTACGCTGGCTGGGTCATGTCCATCGTATGAACGACGACGCTCCAGCGAAAAAGGTGCTCGAGGCGAGGGTCGCTGGTCAACGACGACTAGGGAGACCATGCCTCCGATGGATAGACCAGGCTGAGGAAGCCCTAACCGCACTTGGTGTATCCGATTGGAGAAGGCGCGCGCAAAGCAGAGGCGCCTGGCGAGAGCTGATGAGGTCGGTTGAAACCCGGACACGGGTTGTTACGACCAACTAAGTAAGTAAGTGTTTTTATCAAGTTTCTCAAGTGACCGTTTTCGCCCTCCGCCACAAAATGGCGCCCAACGTGGGGCCGATAATTAATTCGATTTCCCAACTCTACTTTTTTTTTGTTCGGTATCGCGTCAGGGATTCAAACAATTTAATGTTAATTTTTTTTTCTTTCCTAGTAGTTTTCATGGCTATTGTTATGTTTTTGTTCTCGAATAAAATCATCGGGTTTTATTCAATCGGAATATCCGGCATGAGGCTCAACCTTATACCGGATCCGTTAGTAAATCTTCTGAACCGATTTATTCCTTTATGTGGCCATGAAAGCTGCGATCGCGTTTAACTTCCATACTCTGTTTTCTTATTCACTCCAATCATTTTTAAATTTTTTGTGAACTCTTGCTGAGGGTTTTCTGTTGCGGGGGGTAGAGTCGAGTGTCGCATAGAATGCGATGTAGTCGCGTTCAATCGCACTGGTCGACCGCGGCACTTAGGACTATTTCGCGGTGACATGGAACATTCCGCGGGCCCAATTAACTCGGTTTTTTTTTTGGAATTTTCTTAAGGAACCCCTGACTCGGCAAGCCAGCAACCAACATTCAATTTTTTTAAGCAACATTCTCTTCTAAGACCAATTAATTCTATAATTCTAATTAATTAATTCTAATTCTATCCATATTCAAATTTTTTTTGTATCTTTTTCAACTGCGACATTAGTAGGATATCACTCTACCTTTGTTTTTTTTTATATCTTTTTTTTTGATTTTTGTACTACAGCTGCAATGCCGTTGCACCATAGCACGGATGATATACCTGCTCAGGTAAAGGGTGCTGAGAGTTTGTGCAGCATTTGCAAGCAGGCTTTCACGAAGCCTGAAGACATGGTACTGACACCATGCAAGCACAATTTTCAACCGAGCCTGTATATCTCAGTGGATTCATACGAGCCACAGTTGTCCGTTGTGCCGTAAGCTATGCGGCGAAAAGGAACTTGGGCCATATCAGCCAGCTCTAGTAGGTGCTTCTTCGTTACCTTCGCCAGGTAAAACGAATTCTAGCCAGGGCGCGGTAAAGAAGGGACGTCCGGCCACTAGAAGCCAAGGAAACTTGAGTTTCAGTCAGGCACAAGATTCAAATACGATTATTTCGTATTCCGTTTGCAAATGAGTCGGTCGAGCGGTTCTCAGATCAAGCTGCTAGTGCGAATTATCAAGTTCCATCTGAAAATTTTCAGTCCATTTCGGCACCACACGCATATTCAGATAGACATTTGCAGCTTTTGATTAATGAGGCAGTTCGAACCGAACTCGCAAAATTGAGTTTAAACCAAGTCAGACATACTCCGCACGGATCAACGCCACATCCTGTTCCGTCGCTGGGTCTCCAACAGGCTGGAGCATCAATGCCTGCTGCTAATAACCAACAATTCGTGAAATTATCAACAACCTCATCTTCACCAGGCTCCACTTCCAGATGTCGGATACGGTAGAGGATACCCTCAGGGCTTTCTAGGTCCTCCCCCACCGAACCAGTAGGTGCACAGTGGCAGTGGTGTTCCGGGTTGGTCCTCGCACTTTGTGTTGGCAGAGAGTGTTGCCAGCAAAATTTCCAATTGCAAAATTACCTTCAGTGGTAAGACGAATACGCTGACCATCGATAAGTTCATTTATCAATTACACTCTCTGACAATGCAGAGCTTGGGGGGAGACTTTGGAGCGCTAGCTGACCATGCCCACTTGTTGTTCGTGGGCAAGGCCTTGGATTGGTTCTGGAGGTATCATAGAAGTGTCACCCGCATCGAATGGACAGCACCGTGCGCTGAGCTTCGAAGCCAGTTTACGGATTACAGATCCAATCTTGATATCATGGATCTAGTGCGTAGCCGCAAGCAGTAGTTTGAGGAAAAGTTCGATGACTATTATGAGGCAGTGTTGCAGCTTACTGATAAACTGCACAGGCCTCTTGATTCTCAGGCGCTGTTGGAGATCGTGCGACGAAACTTAAGGCTAGATGTGCGACGTAGTTTGTTGTATGTCTCGGTGAACAGTGTTAGTCAGCTTCGCGCGTTTGTTCGGAGGCGTGAATTGCTGGACGAGGAACATGGAAGGAACTCCAGAAGCTTCCCGCCGCAGTGTCAGGTCTCCGAGCTGACATGCGAATCTGTTCACACTGACACCAACACAACACCTAACTCATCAGATAACATTTTTTTAGATTTTCAACTAGCCCCTCATTAACTTCGGAGGTTGCATGCCAAACTGAGGCAATACCAGACGTACCAAACGTTAAAATTCAAATTTTGGCAAGCGAACAAACGGCTTCTAGTGCGTCAGAAAGGACGTTCAAACCTTTGCACGTGCGGTGGCAAGAATATAACGCTGCTCGCAGACGTATTTTTCAGAGCGAGGGCTCCAGCCAAACAAAAGATAAAAGAAAGCAACGATCAACTGCGAGATTGAGGCAATTTTGGAACAAGGTCAGAGCCTTGAGAAAATTTGCGTGCTTGGCGGTTTGTCAGCTGCTCCCGAGAATGATGTTCGTCCTTACGCACCGGTCTCATTAGCCGCCGAGACGTTAGTAGGGTTAACCGATACTGGTGCTACTGTCAGTTGCATTGCCAAGAATTTGGCACAAGGACTGTTGTCTAATAAGCAACTGAAGTGGCAAAGATATTCGATTGATCTGAAGACAGCGGACGGGACGAGGCATTCATCGGCAGGAGTACTCGACACCACCATCACCTTTCGAGGAGTCACCAGACCACTCAAGTTTTTGATAGTTCCAACTTTGTCTCAAGACTTGTATTTGGGAGTTTATTTCGTTAAAGCTTTTGGCTTGGCTTTAGATCTCTTTCTGGAAAATTACAACTGCTCTTCAGTCAGTGGCGTATGCGAAGTTGATTCGACTAGACATGTTTTGACTGCTCGTCAGCAAGCTAGACTGAATGCAACAATTTTAAATTTTCCATCTTTTTCTGAAGAAGGCTTAGGCCGCACTCGTTTGATTAGTCCCGTCATTGACGTAGTAAATGCAAAGCCAGTCAAACAAAGGCATTTTTCTGTTTCTCCTGGTGTCGAAAAACTTCTTTTCGCTGAAGTGGATCGTATGCTAGCACTTGGTGTTATTGAGGTGTCCCAAAGCGCTTGGTCATCTCCTGTGGCTTTGATCGTCAAACCAAATAAAGTGAGGTTATGCCTCGACGCGCGAAAGGTCAATGAGGTCACTGTGAAGGATGCCTATCCGTTGCCGCTCATTGACGGAATCCTCAGTCGGCTTCCAAAAGCTCAATTTATTTCGAGCTTGGATCTGAAGGACGCCTTCTGGCAGATTCCGTTAGACGCAGCGTCAAGGGATAAGACAGCCTTCACAGTGCCTAATCGACCATTGTACCAGTTCGTTACAGTGCCTTTCGGCCTATGCAATGCGCCGCAAACGATGTCTCACTTGATGGACAAGGTCATACCTGCTCACTTGAGAACTAAGGTATTTGTCTACCTAGACGATTTATTGTTAATCCCCGAGACGTTTGACGACCATTTATCTTTATTGCAGGAGGTAGCGAATTGCATCAGACATGCTGGTCTAACCATCAACATTGAAAAAAGCAAATGTTTGTTTAAGCAAATCCATTATCTTGGTCACGTGATTGGGCATGGAACCATAAGTACCGATCCAGAAAAAATTAGGGCAATTCGAGATTTTCCCTTGCCTAAAACTGTACGACAACTTCGTCGTTTTCTTGGTGTTTGTGGGTTGTGGAGCGACTGTTCGTGCTCAATTACGCTTCCATTTCAACACCTTTGACCAACATGCTGCAAAAAGCGAAAAAGTTTGTTTGGACTGATGAGTCGATAGCCGCGTTTGAGGCCCTCAAAAATAGTCTTTGTAGTGCACCAGTCCTTCACAGTCCTGATTTTTCTCGTCCGTTTTTCATCCAGTGCGATGCATCTCAGTACGGAGTCGGACCCGTGTTGGCTCAGCGCGATGATGAGGGTAATGAAGTCCCGATTGCGTACATGTCGCATAAGTTTAATCAAGCGCAAAGAAACTATACTGTTTCGGAACAAGAATGTCTTGCAGCGGTCTTGGCCATAAAGAAATTTCGAGCTTTTGTCGAACGGCATGAATTCGAAGTGATCACCGATCACACCTCTTTAAAATGGTTGATGGGACAAACCGATTTGCATGGCAGACTTGCAAGCTGGGCATTGAAACTGCAAGGTTTCAAATTTACCATTTTTCATCGCAAACGTAGCCAAAACATTGTTCCCGATTCTTTATCGAGAGTGCATTCGCCTGAAGACGTTGAAATTTCAGAACTAACAGAGAATTCGACTGCGATTTCGACAGTCTTAGATTTTTCTTCAGCACCTTTTAAAACTGAGAATTATCTGAAACTGGTCAATGAATTCCAAAAATGTGGCAGTCAGCAGCCGGACATTCAGGAAGCAGACGGTTTAATTTACAAGCGGTGTGAATTTGCTAGTGGCGATCCCACTATTGATAGGTCCGGCTAGTGCCGGAGGAATTGAGAATGTCTCTCATAGTTGAAGCTCACGATCACCCGATGAGTTCTCATGGTGGGATTCACAAAACATTGACCCGTTTAAAAATGTTTTATTTTTGGCCACGAATGGCAAAACAAGTACGTGATTACGTTCTAGCTTGTGAAGTCTGCAAAATGACCAAGACTCCTAATTTCATACTTCATCCGCCTATGGGACAACAGCTTACTTCGGTACGAATCTTTCAGAAACTCTACGTGGACCTTTTAGGGCCTTACCCAAGGTCATGCTCACGCGCGGTTCGCGCGTATATTCGCCCTGACCAAAAGGGTTGGGATGAATCCTTGTTTGCGATTAGAGCAGCTCTCCTCAGCTCAGTTTACTCTTCATCTGGTTTTTTGCCGTATTTTGTTGTTTTTGGACAAAATATGATATGTCACGCGAAAAATTATGAACATCTGCGTAAGTTAAAATTATTGGAAGATCCAACGGCTGGAACTACGCCTGAGGAGAGAACTGAGCTGATTCGAGAGCAAGTGCGAGAGAACTTGCAACAGGCATATGAGAAGAATGAGAGGCTGTATAATATGCGTTCACGACCAGTGAGTTTTGAAGAAGTTTTGCCCAAAGTAAAGCTTATGAGTATTTTAATACGAAATTGGCGAACGTTTTTGAGAAAGCTAATGTCATTAAGAAGATGGGTTCGTCGTACTATGAGCTGGCTGATATGGCTAATAAGAGGCTGGGAATGTTTCACGCTAAAGACATTAGGGAATAGTGCCTTCAGTCCTTGCAAAATGGGGAATTCTGGCATCCATGTTTGATGGTGGCTTTGACTGCGAAGTTAAATTCACATTTGAACATGAAGATCGGAATTCGCCATAGCAGTGTCGTATGCAAACATGAGTGCAATACTGCTCATACCACGGTGGACGCATTCGAGGTGTGACAGGGGACAGATGACTTTGACAGCGGAAACTTTAATTTTGACAGCTGACATTTTGACTTTTTATAGTCAACACGTTAAGTGACAGTTGACGTTTTACATTGACAGCTGACATTGTCAGCTGACACTTTGTACTTTGACATTACCACTTTGTTTTGACCGCTGACCTACTTGCGTAATGTGACATTTGACAGTTCTTTTATTTCAAAATGGATGTTATACCATTTTTATTTATAACATTCTTATTTCCTTTGACATCTGACAGTACTTTTACATTCCCATCCGACATTTCATTTATTACAATTCTGCCCTTTCTTTTTGAATTTAATTCTCACCTTTTCTTTTCATTCAAATCTGACAGTTATTCGATTGATTAATTCTGATATTTCTATTTACTTTAAATCTGACGTTTTATCTCTTATTTAATTCTGACATGTCTTCATTTAATTCTGAACTTTCTTGTGTTACAAATCTGACAGTTTAATACCCTTGTTTCTGACGTTTTTATTTTCGACAGCTTCCTTTTACGCAACTATGACATTATTTTTCTGACAGTTTTTCTTTAACTCAGACATCTGTCACAGACCCTGTCTAGCTGTCACACTTTGAATGCGTGAGCCTTGTGAACCAATACGCAAGTGTGTCACACATGTAAAGTTTGAAGAGCACTCCTCAGTAAACATTCCCAAGTCTTAACGCACTGAGTAAATGTAACTTCGGAACACCCCCTGTCGACATATTTGACAAATGTCAAATAAAATTGGCATGGCAGGCGAATGACAAACTTCCGCCTACCAAAGAAAAAAAGTTCTTTTCGGTTTTAGCAGCAGCACATCCTACCACGCACCGGTAAGTGATTGTTTCAGGGGTTAGCTTGCAAGCTAACAATTGTTTTTTTTTAGCACCGCACCACCAGACCCACAACCAAGAGTCCATAATTTTGGGGCCATCAACAGCGCAACGACAGCAATAGCAGCGGCTACAGCCAGAAGCGTTGCTACCCAGCAGCCGCAACGACAGCAACAGCAGCAGCTATGATTGGGAGCAGCAACAGCAAAACCAACCACAACGGCACCAGGCAACAAGGGCAGCGCTCACAAAAACAGAAACAGCCACTTGCAACAGCAGCGGCGTACCTCAGCAAAACCAGGAGCCAAAATTCGGAGCGCCCACCGTAAAATTAGTGGTCACATATCAGAGCAACAAGCGGTGAAGTGAGACCAAAGCTTCAACGTCTTAACAACAGTAGTAGAAGTTTGAATCACTCCAAAGCTGGCAACGAAGAAAGTCCTCAATCTGCTTTCCACAACTTGTCGACTACCAAAACAAACAATAATTTGTTGATTCATCATTCAAATAAAGCTGACACAGGATATTGTGTTCTATTCGACAACTGTTTCGATGCCAACGAGCAGCTACAAGCACAACAACAACCACATGTTAATAATAACCATCAGCAGAGGCCTGAAACGGTCAAATTGAAAACCCCAGGACACCATAGACAGCAGCAACAACATCACCAGCTAAAGCAGCGACAATCGCATTAACAGCAGCGACAACTAAGCTATCAGCAACGTCAACAGATGCAACAGCAATAGAGACACTACCAAACAGCAACAGGTTGACTACAACAACAACAACTACCAAACAAGAGGACCCAGGTTTTATTTCTTGTTCTATTTATAATTATATATCTGTGGTCGCAAGAATTAGCGATGTGACTCAAAGTATCGTATTAAAAGCAATATGGCATTTTCTTTATTGCCAATCTTTGGAAGGATGCAGAAATCCTTTTTTTTTTTTTTTTTTGTACATAGATAGATAGAATAGATTACCACTTATATGTGCAAATATTTCTTTTGTATCGGGTCATGTATTTCAGATAAAAAGGTCGTAGTTAGTTCAATTAAAATATCGTTTTTGCGATATTTTGAGTTATGTCGTTGGTGCTTGTGACCACAGATATAAATATATGTACATACTCCCCTCTAAGAGAAGAACGTCCCGTAAACGTAGCGCAGGCGAAGTAATTTTTCATATAAGACTGCGAAAGCGAACCGATTTTGCGGTGCAATAACGTGCCGTATGCGTGAAATTTAGAATAAGGAAATAAGAAACGAAAAAAAATTTGAATGTATTGGTAGTAAGCAAGGCGTCGCAAAAGTGGTGCGTTGACGTAACTCAAAAATTACGCCGATAAGAAAAAAAATTGTTCGACACGCTTCAATCGGTTCGTTTCCGTATCGAAAAATCATTCTGCTTTCGTAACACTCAAAGCAGCTCGTTTACGACGTAAAGCTACATTGAAATAATTTATTTTTACTTTTATATGAACAACGAAGTAAGTGTTAGTGAAATGGCATTCCGTATACGATACGGTTTCGTTTCGCAAAATGCGGTACGTTTATTTTCCTTAGAGGGTCCGTAAATAGGAAACTATATATTAAGAAATATCCTTGTTTTTTTATCTTTGCCCAACTTTTAACTGCCCTGAAAAGGAAAATTAAAAAGAAGTAAATCGAAATCATAATAATACTAAATAAAACAAAAAGATATTTATGTGGAGAGTAAAATGGTTAAGAATAAATTTAAATACAAATTTTTTTAGTTAGACATAAATACTATAAATAAAATAAAGTTAAATAGCAATTTTCTTAAAAATAAATTGGAATAAATAAACTACATTTAAATAAAACCTTTTTACTAGAAAAAAATAAAAATTTCACAATAGAAATTACTTAATTAAAAAAAAAAATAAAAAATTTAAAAAAAAAGAAATACATTAAAATTTTGATACAAATAAAAATTTAAATAGAAATTTTTAATTAAAAAATTAAAAATTATAAACAAAAAAAAATTTTAGTTTTTAAAATAAAAAAAAATATATAAAAATAAAAACGAAATACAAATAAAATTTTTTATTTAGAAATAAAAAAAATAGAAAAAAAAAATAAAAATAAATTTTTTTTTAATTAATCATAAAATAAAAATTTGAATAGAAATTTTTATTTAAAAATAATAAATTGTTTTAAGTATAATACAAATACTAAAACTTAACCAAATAGGAAAAATAAAACTTCACAGAGTATAATACATAAAACCTAACACAATATTAAGAGCCTTACATAATATCATCTGATACAATCTAGTGAACTCAAATAAAATGTTGTTTTTTTCATTAAATTTTAACTAAAATAAAATTAGAAATAAAAATTTAAAATTAATTGATGATTATGTTTTCTTCAAATTTAAATAAAATGAATTTAACTTAATTAATTATATATAATTAAAAATAAATAAAATTACCTCCTAGATTATTTTGAATAAAAATAACACTTAATAAATTAACCATAAGAATAAATTTTTTATTTAAACAAAATAAATAAATCTTAAAATCAGACTAATATGTAAATTTAGTTTTAAGTTTTTAAAAACGGAATTAAATTGTATATAAACGTGAGCACATAAGTCCTTCTTATTTGGTCGGAGAGAGAAATGTTTGCGCTTGGGGAGGACTAATTACTTCGCCCCAGGGTCCTTCATGGTAGGGAGGGATGCGTAGGCCGAGCCATAACATCTGGCTGGAGTGTTGGTTGGTGGATGGGTGAGCCAGGGGCTCTCAACCTTTTCCAAATTTTTCTTAATATAAAAAAATTTTTTTTTCAGGTCCGGTTAATTTTATTGTTGTTTCCAATCTCGACGCGATCTTTTTTTTTTGCATGCACGTGAATTATTTGCACGGCGAGGGTACACTGGGATGGCCACCACGAACCCCCCACATCTCCCGAACTGCTAGCACCTTGGCTAACTAGCACGTGCAGTCGTGGCCAAACTCGTGTCCGCGGGTCACCTGACCAGGGGCGGTGTCGTCGGCTAAGGTAAGCAGGCGCCCTGACTACATTTCTGTGCTAAAGCCTCAGGGACGCATTCAACGTGCGTCCTCAAAAATGTAAAAGTCAGGCCTGCTGCTTCAATGGTCGGCTCACCGCTCAGCGTTGCCAGACGCAACACTTTAAATTTCGGTTTCTTGTGTTTTTATCAAGTTTCTCGGTGACCGTTTTCGCCCTCCGCTACAGTGTGCTGGTGTATTTCTCTTCTTTCATAACTGTGTGGCAACTATGCCAGCTGCGTTGCCTTCTTTTCTTATTTGCCTTCCTATGTAACTCTTAACGAAAGACAAAAACAGTGTTTATTTTTGTTGTTCTTACTATTCATATTTGTACTTAAGTGGGTTAATGTGTATAAAAGATGTAAAAAAATGTATAAAGAAATGTGGTTTGTTCAAAGAAAAAATATGAATACAAAAAATGAATGTTGATGGCAATGTTCACCACGTGCGTCTCGAGCTAGTTGTGGCTTGTCGTGGCGCTAAAATTTGCCGGTGAATTTTATGTGTCACACGCCCTCTTTACTTTGGTGAGGCAGCGGATCCTCACCTCACCTCTTCTGCCGATTTTTATACGGAACCGCAATCTGTCTACCGTTCCGATGGAGTTCCCCATTTCCCTAGGGCGCCGGGCCGCCAGCATCATCTGGACTGCATTCGTGATGGTAACTGGGTAGTGGTCGTCCTCATCGACGTCGCTGCTGTCGACATGCTGTGCTTCCGATGCCAAACTGGTGCCTGAGCTGACACTCCCATACCTGTTGTTGTCGTCGCAAATGTAGTTGTTGCCGTTGTCGTCAACTTATTTGCCGCAGCTTGTTGTCGTCGTTGACGTTGCCGTTGTCGTCATACTTGCCCTCTTCATAGAATTTGACGTCGCTGTCCGCGCAATCTATTGCTGGTGGCTGCGATGGCGGAAATTCATCGATTGGTCCGCTGTCCTCGTTGTCGTTTTCGTATGCTTGCAGAAATGTGACCGTGATCCGCACGACCCAAAGCCCGGCCACCTCTCCACTTCTTCTTCGACCCGTAAGTCGGATCGCCCTTTCGGTCGAGGCTTTTCTTCTTCTTCTTCCTCGTCTTCCACGGAGATCCAAGACGGAGCGGGCGGTGCCTCTTCCTCATCTTTCTCCATGCATTCCTCGTCCATGCCTTCCATGTCGGAGTCAGCGATCAGTTGTCCGAGAGTATCCACCTTGCTCTCCTCCATCTCGCTGTCGCTGATGACGTTCACTTCCAGGTTGTCCATTTTTGCCCTTAAAGTTTATTTAATTTTAGTTGTTGTTTATTTTTTCTATCTTTTTTTTTATCAAATAAAATCTTCTCTTGTTACCTCATTGTAGTTTATTTATATGTATAGTGAGTTTAAGTGTCTGCTACCAGTTTTATGTTTGTTGCTTTGCGGTTTTTTTTTCCTTTTGTACTTTGTTACCTAGTGGCTTATAATCGAAAGACCACTTGGTCAAAATGTAATTTCTCTATGACCTCCCCACGTTTTGATCGGTGCCTTCTTTTTTTCGCTTTCCTTTGTTCTTACTTGTCCCTTGTCGTATCCCTAATGTTGGTAGTCACTTTTCAGTGAACGTACCCCGGACCGTGTGTACCACCCCTTTTCCAGGTTTTAACTTGGCAGCACTTGATCTTGTTGTTGTCATGTCTTTTACGTTCCGCCGTTTAACTTCCATTGTTTTCTATTAGTGCAAGTCTTTTCACGCAATTGATTCTTTTATCTTGCCATTTGCTGCATAAAGGTTTGTTTTGGTTTTAATTAATTAATTATGTATTATTAATATTTTCCTAATTATATTTTCTAATTCCAGCCTATTGGAAGAGTGAAGATAAACATTTATTGGGCTTTGGTTCAATTGCGCTTGGGCGCTTAGCTTTTTTGCAAGCTGTTGTTGTTGCTGCCCGGCTTAAAGATTTGAAAAAATGTTTATCATCCAAAAGATGATGAATAGATGATGGGCGCTTTTGCTCAAGTTGCAGGATTTAGGCAACAAGCTACGCATGATTGTGGTGGCGCATCGCCACCGGCGGCTGCAAACTCACCACCTAATTCATGGGGAACGAGCGACGCAATATGGCTTGTTGACGTGGACGTTGTCGGAGCACCTAGCTCTGCTCCACGCTGTTACTGCCAAGCTTCCAGGTTTGATTAGGTTCTCTTGCTCTTGTTAAATTTATTGTATTAGTCCTTTTTAATTTTTAGAATTTTTTCCGACCATAATTCACTGGCGAGCGCAGGTAGATGCAGGTGCCGTTACATGGGATCGATTTCACTGCTCTAGTATGATGGAACCTCAGCCATGGCGACACCATGCCAACAATAGACTAGAAATAGGTTTCCAGTTTTATTGATCGTGTTTGTGATTTTCTTCTGCCAATTTAACTGTCTGAACATATCTCTCTCAATACAGGGTCAATTTTTATAGGCGTCAACCTGGCGCTTCTTTTGTCATTATTATTTCCTGCATAGTGCTAGGATTTTTGTCTCCGCGATTTTTGCGATCGTGTAAGGGTTTTGTGAGGGCTGGTTTTCCACGATTGTTGGCCATGGTTGGAATTTATCGGGGCTCCAACTTTGGCCTTCAAGTTTTCCAACCGCGCAGCGTGCGTGGTAAGTACCTGGCTCACCGCGTGAGCTGGCCTTGTGCATAAATTTATTGGTAAGTACCCAAAAGTTTTTGAGATTTTGCATAACGATGCAGCGATGTAGCGTCGCTAAAACGGTGTCTTCCCCTGGTATTGATACCGTGGGCAGTTGTTGCGTCTACTGCTATGCAGAGATGTGGCGACGTTGCGCTGCTGTTGTCGCAGGCGCTTCGTCATCTGCTGCATTGTCCACAGCACTTCCTGTGGGTGTCTGCTGTTGCATGCAGAGGGTATCTGCTACTGCGTGTAGTCCTACACAATGCTGTTATGCAGCCAGTATGCTGCTGTTTGCATTCAAATGTGCTGCCATGCAGCTGGATATTCGGTGGTCGTGCAACACAATTTTGATGGTCATGCAGTGGAATATTCGGTGGGCATGCAGTTGATATTCTGTAGTGTAGTTGGATGCCATGTAATGATCCGGCTGCTATGCCATTTCAGTTTGTGCTAATGTACGGCAACGTTGTTGATACCTCTGCGTGGCATTTATCATATCGATGATACACAGTTGCTGACGCAGGTGGTGCTGCGGCCTCAGTTGACGCAGGTGGTGCTTCGGTCTCAGTTGTTGGCGAAGGTGGCGCTGCGATCTCAGAGCTTAGACTTGTTGGTCATCAGACTGCGAGTTTCTCCTTCGCGCTTGAAGCGCTCTATGACCGGGGACACAAAATCTATGTTTTTATATGGACCATCGAACTTTGGGGCCAACTTAGCCGCAAAGTTATTTATCGCTTTCGAAAGATGATGTTATTAGAACAACTTCGCCTATTTTTGGACTCCAATTTCGTCTTCGCAGGTTGCAGTGTCGAGTTTGATCCTGGGCCACTATTTCCAGATTTCGGCGTACAATCTTGAAGATCTCTTTCAGCCTAGTGTCTCGTTCCGAGGCTGTCTGGAGTTGCTGTCCTGTGCCAAATGTATGCTCGTCATACAGTTGTCTTTGGCAATTTAAGTTCTCGTCCTTCGATTATCCTGTGGTTTCAGAGACACTCGCGCTCATGGCCAGGGAGATTTCTGGGTGTAGTTCATCCCAGACCCTTTGTTGTTTGCCTGCGAATTGGGCTATCATCGTTTTGATCGTTCTGTTTGCGCGTTCCGTATGGTTTTCCTGCGGTGTGAACTGGTGTTTCACACCCATATCGGCTAAGAATTTTTTAAATGTTCGACTCGTGAATTGTGCGCCGTTGTCAGTAATGAGGACCCTTTGGACGCCAAATCGCGCTAGAATACGTTCTCGAAACGTGCGTTGGAGATGATCGCTAGTTGCTTTGTGAAGCGGGATCACTTCAGTCTATTTCGAGAACTTGTCGAAAAATACCAGAAGCATTGTGTTACCATGTTTTGACCGGGGCAAAGGTCCTACGAAGTCAGCGCACAAGATTGCCCAAGGCTCTTCTGCAATTTGGGTAAGCATCTTACCAGCGGAACTCTGTTGGCTTGGCGACGAACATATCGGCCGATATCACGGAACATTCCTGTCCAATAGTATCTTTTGGCTATCCTCGCAATAGTTTTCCGTATTCCTAAATGGCCAGCACACGGACTATCGTGGTTTTCTTTAAGAACTCTCTCTCTTGATAAGCTTGGTACACAAAGCTTCCACGGGACACAATCTTCATCGTTTGCCTGACTCGATATGTGTCGATACATCTGCTCATCTTCTACATGGGCAGTTACATGTGTTATCTTCTGTTTCCTCAATACTTGTTTTGCGCATCGTTTCTAACGGTTGTCTTGATAATGCGTCGGCGACTATGTTCTGCTTTCCTCTGCGATATTGTATATCGAACGTATGTTACTGCAGTTCTAATGCCCATCTAGCGACGCGACCTGAAGGACTCTCTATCGAGTTTAACCACTTTAAAGACAAGTGGTATGTGATAACTGTAAACCTGTATCCCTCCAGATAGGGTCGCATTTACATTTTAGTAAAGTAATTACATTTCACTTTGTTCGGGTGTCGACTGGCGTAAGTAAAAACTCTCTATTCATCGCCCTGACCTTACTTTAAGACAGCTACAACGCCGTAATCGCTGGCGTAAACTTTTCATCAAAGTTTGCACATGCCAAGACTGGTGCTTCAGTTAACTTCTCCTGGAGGGCTTCAAACGCTTCCTGCTGGCTCTCATTCCACTTCCTATGCTTGCCTTTTCCCAAGAGTGTTGTAAGGGTGTGCACGATGGTCAAGAACTCTGGGACAAAGCGTCGATACCATGAAGCTATTCCCAGAACTCGGCGTAATTCTTTGGTATTGGTAGGGAGTCTTAACTCCTTTACCACTGATACCTTTTCGGGGTCGGTGTGCATCCCTTGGCTGCTTACAACATGGCCCAAATATTTTATTTCCTGCTTAAAGTTTTCATATTTTTCCGTGTTGATTTTCAGGTTCGCCGCTCGGAGTCTACGAAACACTTCCTTTACATTTTTTATGTGTTGTTGGAATTAATTTCCAGTAACTATGATGTCGTCCAGGTAGACGAACGCATGCGGTTTCATTTCAATTTAATTTTCAATTCAATTTTATTTATTAATCAACACATTATACTAATATGCCATTAACACAAGCTAAAATTAATTTCGTAACAATAAATACATAATTGATTAACAAATGCTACATTCTGTTGTTCAATATGAACAAGTGACGAATACAAAATTAAAATTAATTTAATATATTAGTAAGTAGTGAAGTGGGGTCACATTTTAATAAATTTAATACAAAATTAATTAAAATTTAAGACAATTAATTAAAATCTAAAACAACAGAAATTAATTTGATCAAGATGAGATTATTTATGATGTTTGGAAAAGAAAAAAGACATAAAAATATCATTATAACATAGCAGAGATAATGGATTCAATAATATTGAAATCAACAGACATGATTTCACTTCTTTGAGAAACAAAGGACCGTTAGAAATGCGACGTACATTGATTGGTAAACTATTAAAAAGTCTAGGAGTAGTACATGAATAAAAGCTTAAAAAGTGATGAAGCTTGTGTGCAGGAACTGTGACAAAATATTGATCATTCATTCTTAAATTAAAGCTTGAGATACATCTGTTTAATAAATAACCGGATATGATAAAAAATACTTTCAAGACTGTATAATAATATAAATGTTTAATTAGCAATACATTTAAATTTTTGAACAAAGAAAAGCTACTATCTAAACGTTTTTGTTACAAATAATTGAACGAATAACATGCTTTTGAGCGTAAAGAAGTTTCAGGACCAATTACCTGATCTAATGCTCGTTGAAAAGTTGCTGGGGCTGAATGCAGCCCAAAAGGCATCACTCGTCATTGGAAAAGTCCACGACCTGGTTCCGTGAATGCTGTAAACTGTCTGCTGTTATCTTTCATCGGGATCTGCCAATACCCATTTTTGAGATCTAGACTGCTGATGTATTTTGCGTCTCGCAGTTGGTCTAGTATATGGTGTATTCTTGGTATTGGGTAGGTGTTCGGTACAGATTTTGCATTTAGACGCCGGTAGTGTACGCAGAGTCACCATTTTACAGTCTTCTTTTTCACCAAAACGATTGGCGATTCAAAACGATTCTTCGGGAAGTATCTTTGTTTTATGGGTACACCATCTTGCATGATTATCTGTGGGTGCTAATGTTGGATAGCCCTGCAGTTTATCGAACTCTGCTTATTCTTTCTTCAAGAAATTATTTATTTTCTCAGTCTCTGTTGCTTCGACTTCTCGCACTACTGTGCATACTGGGGCAACACTAGCACCTGTTGTCGCCTCTGTCCTTTTCAAAGTGATGGTGTTAAAGTGACCACATGTAAAACTCGCCTGGGCTCGTAGTAGAAAACCCATTTCCATAATCACCTCATCCACTATATCGGGTAGGACGAGTAACGGAATCCTGCAAGTGTTTTCCCCCAATCTTATTTGCAGGATCAGTGTTTCGCTCACTGTTCGCACAGAGCTGTCAGCCATTCTAACGACTATGTCTTCCTCTACCCTTTCTCCTCACATTGTCTTAATCCCGTTCGCGGATTTATATGTGCCTCCGGAGCCTGTGTGAACATGCGATGTCGTTATTCTCAAGGCCGCTGGTTGTGTAGGTGCCGTGTCTGCGTGCATGCACTCAAAAAAAGGTTGTTGAAATCCTGTCTGTTGATGTAGAATTAGTACTCTTGCCGACAAATTTTTGTTCATCATAGTCCGAATGTCGCATTAAGCTCTGCAGGGCGAGAACATTATCCTGAAAGGATTCTTCCATCCGCTGTTGCCTCTGCCTGATGTCATCGTCCATTCTTTCAAAATATCTTGCTGGCAAAAAAAAATGCATACAGTCTTCCTTAAAGCAATTCCACTCGAGCCACATTCGCTTATTATCTCGAAACCATTTCAGACAGGGGCGGATTTAGGTGGGGGCTAGGAAGGGCTGCAGTCCCCGGCCCCGAGCAGGCAGGGGCCCCGCAGGCACTTCTGTGAAAATGTCTAATTTAATTTTTTGAATGCATTTTTCGATCCAGGAACAAAATTTGAATTTTCTTTATATTTTGTTTCCCATTATTTATGTTCCTTTTTGCCTGCGTCTATTATAGCAAAAGAATGCAATATTAAAAAAATTTGTTTTCCCTTTATGGGTATGAAAATCATACCCCATCTCGTGATAGTTTTATATACTAACCAGAAAATTAGAAAAAATACATTAGAAAAGATGTATATTATTTTTCGATCCCATTCAGACCGCATACTATGGGCGTTGTCACAGTGTCAGTATATGAAATAACTCAGAATTAAAACTCGAAAACGACTGGGCCGATTGAGTTCAAATTTTGGCAACAAATAACATATGTTTCGTGTACATATTAAGAAAAATGGAAGGTAGCATTAAGTAATGGGGCGTTGCACCTCCGATACAAATCCAGCACCGATATCTGGCCAATTTCCGTAAAATTTTGTATATTGGTTTTAGGATACGGATAATGTTGAAGAGCTATATGTTTTACTCAATCTCGGACACCAGACGGCGCTGTGTTACAACCCGTGTTGAAGTATGCTGAAACTATTTGTATAGTTTCTATATGCTATTGTGAATATCTAATTGCTATAGTGTATGCTATTTTTTTGATTGCATTGAACATCAGAGGGCGCTGTAGTACAAATATTTTCGGGAAGTACGAATGCTTTGGGCATGTTAAACTTTATTTTAATGCGTTTGACAATGCGTGCACACCAAGAGCTGTCAATCACACGAACAAGCGTGGCAAACAAAAGAAAAGCTGTGCAAATCGAAAGCAAGATAAATGGCAACTAAAACAGAAAACAGTTATATATTTTACGAAACATATATAGTGGCAGGTGAAAATAGTTGATATTCCAAATTCAAGTGTGAAATCTGTCCATTTTAATGGATCTGGTAGGCGGCGCTGCATTCGAGTTACAGGAAATTTTTTCGAAATTGCTAATCCAATTTGCAAGAAAATTTTTATATAGGAATTTTTGGGTACGGTGAGCGTTGATAACTTATCTGTTTTGTTCCTTTCTAAAGGCCAGAGGGCGCTGTAGTACAAATATTTAAAAAAAAACCTTGAAAAATCCCAAACCGCTCATTCGAATGGCATGAAAATTTGTATATGGGGGTTTTCGGATACGGTGAGTATTTAAGTTTTATTTATTTTGATCTATCTTGAACACCAAAGAGTGTCGTAGTACAAATCTCTTAAGATATTGTGAGAAACTCTAAAACTACTCTTCTATTTGGATGCAAATCAGTATGTAGGGATTTTCGAGTACGGCAAGTGTTTTGGCACTATTTCTTTGGTACTATCTCGAAATCCAGAGAGCACTGTTGTACAAATACTGCAAAAACTCGAACTTTTTTGATTCGTAGGCGATCGACTTTAGTCTTAGAACTTTATCTCAATTATTATTTGCACCATGGTATTGCTTTTTGGCATAGAGGTGAGTAGGTTTTTTTCCAAGGACCTAGCATTATATCAGCTTTAAAATTCATAACTCGTCTATGCTTAAAAAATAATTTGTAAATTAATTAAATTTCAAATCGCAAACAATTTCGCACGTGAAATTGATATCTATGTGATAAAATGGTTTATTTGATAATTTGAATCTGATTAAAATTCTCACTTTTCTGAAGACTGAAGCTTGAGTACAAAAATTAAATATTTTATTTTACCGACGAAAAAATGTTGAGATTAGATCCATTAAGTAAGAGGCACAGAAATTGAAACTCAGAATGGAGTTATAACTTGGTATTATCTTTCTAATAGAAAACTTGGACGAGCATGGGACAAGGAGGTGTGGCTCCACCCATATAAGCCAAATTTTTGATATCGAATAGCTTTGGAAGTAAAAGACACAGAACATTGAAGCTCAGAATAGAGTTACCAATTGGTGATGTCTTTCTAATTGAAAACTTGGACGGGCATTGGGCAGGAGGATGTGGCTCTGCCCATATAAGCCAAATTTTTCATATCAAATAGCTTTGGAATCAAAAATCACTGAACATTGAAAATCAGAATGGTGATATCCTACTACCGGGAGACGGACATTGGACAATGAGCGTAGTCTCAAACGAAGGGTCAAATAAAAGTTGTTTGTCTTAGGCGTAGCTACGCAAGCTGGATAAATTAATAAGAATAAATAAAAATAAATGAAAAAAACTTCAATATACATACCTGATGATTTTGATAGTAAAAGACAATATTTTGGTAATTTTGTTAAAATGAAGGTTCACAAAACATGGCACTAGTTGCACTATAGTTACACTCACTTTTTTAAAAATCATGAAATCGTATTTGCTTTGATAATGACATACTACGCTTGGTATGTGGTGTCTATTGATTCAAGCGGCAGTCACTGTATAAACAAACAATCACTTTATATACAAATATTGACACTTATTAAATTACCATCAAACAAACAGACAGACAACAATAATTGGATAAGGGCTTGGCCTCAATATACGCCAAATTTTCAGGGGATTAGCACGGAGCGCAGCGAAGCGTGCCTGGTATAAGTTAGTTTTCATATATAATAATGTAATGTAATGTAATGTCATGATACCATCTGTGCAAATACCATGGTGCAAATAATAATTGAGATAAAGTTCTAAGACTAAAGTCGATCGCCTACGAATCAAAAAAGTTCGAGTTTTTGCAGTATTTGTACAACAGTGCTTTCTGGATTTCGAGATAGTACCAAAGAAATAGTGCCAAAACACTTGCCGTACTCGAAAATCCCTACATACTGATTTGCATCCAAATAGAAGAGTAGTTTTAGAGTTTCTCACAATATCTTAAGAGATTTGTACTACGACACTCTTTGGTGTTCAAGATAGATCAAAATAAATAAAACTTAAATACTCACCGTATCCGAAAACCCCCATATACAAATTTTCATGCCATTCGAATGAGCGGTTTGGGATTTTTCAAGGTTTTTTTAAAATATTTGTACTACAGCGCCCTCTGGCCTTTAGAAAGGAACAAAACAGATAAGTTATCAACGCTCACCGTACCCAAAAATTCCTATATAAAAATTTTCTTGCAAATTGGATTAGCAATTTCGAAAAAATTTCCTGTAACTCGAATGCAGCGCCGCCTACCAGATCCATTAAAATGGACAGATTTCACACTTGAATTTGGAATATCAACTATTTTCACCTGCCACTATATATGTTTCGTAAAATATATAACTGTTTTCTGTTTTAGTTGCCATTTATCTTGCTTTCGATTTGCACAGCTTTTCTTTTGCTTGCCACGCTTGTTCGTGTGATTGACAGCTCTTGGTGTGCACGCATTGTCAAACGCATTAAAATAAAGTTTAACATGCCCAAAGCATTCGTACTTCCCGAAAATATTTGTACTACAGCGCCCTCTGATGTTCAATGCAATCAAAAAAATAGCATACACTATAGCAATTAGATATTCACAATAGCATATAGAAACTATACAAATAGTTTCAGCATACTTCAACACGGGTTGTAACACAGCGCCGTCTGGTGTCCGAGATTGAGTAAAACATATAGCTCTTCAACATTATCCGTATCCTAAAACCAATATACAAAATTTTACGGAAATTGGCCAGATATCGGTGCTGGATTTGTATCGGAGGTGCAACGCCCCATTACTTAATGCTACCTTCCATTTTTCTTAATATGTACACGAAACATATGTTATTTGTTGCCAAAATTTGAACTCAATCGGCCCAGTCGTTTTCGAGTTTTAATTCTGAGTTATTTCATATACTGACACTGTGACAACGCCCATAGTATGCGGTCTGAATGGGATCGAAAAATAATATACATCTTTTCTAATGTATTTTTTCTAATTTTCTGGTTAGTATATAAAACTATCACGAGATGGGGTATGATTTTCATACCCATAAAGGGAAAACAAATTTTTTTAATATTGCATTCTTTTGCTATAATAGACGCAGGCAAAAAGGAACATAAATAATGGGAAACAAAATATAAAGAAAATTCAAATTTTGTTCCTGGATCGAAAAATGCATTCAAAAAATTAAATTAGACATTTTCACAGAAGTGCCTGCGGGGCCCCTGCCTGCTCGGGGCCGGGGACTGCAGCCCTTCCTAGCCCCCACCTAAATCCGCCCCTGTCTGAAATGGTTTCGAGATAATAAGCGAATGTGGCTCGAGTGGAATAGCTTTAAGGAAGACTGTATGCATTTTTTTTTGCCAGCAAGATATTTTGAAAGAATGGACGATGACATCAGGCAGAGGCAACAGCGGATGGAAGAATCCTTTCAGGATAATGTTCTCGCCCTGCAGAGCTTAATGCGACATTCGGACTATGATGAACAAAAATTTGTCGGCAAGAGTACTAATTCTACATCAACAGACAGGATTTCAACAACCTTTTTTTGAGTGCATGCACGCAGACACGGCACCTACACAACCAGCGGCCTTGAGAATAACGACATCGCATGTTCACACAGGCTCCGGAGGCACATATAAATCTGCGAACGGGATTAAGACAATGTGAGGAGAAAGGGTAGAGGAAGACATAGTCGTTAGAATGGCTGACAGCTCTGTGCGAACAGTGAGCGAAACACTGATCCTGCAAATAAGATTGGGGGAAAACACTTGCAGGATTCCGTTACTCGTCCTATCCGATATAGTGGATGAGGTGATTATGGAAATGGGTTTTCTACTACGAGCCCAGGCGAGTTTTACATGTGGTCACTTTAACACCATCACTTTGAAAAGGACAGAGGCGACAACAGGTGCTAGTGTTGCCCCAGTATGCACAGTAGTGCGAGAAGTCGAAGCAACAGAGACTGAGAAAATAAATAATTTCTTGAAGAAAGAATAAGCAGAGTTCGATAAACTGCAGGGCTATCCAACATTAGCACCCACAGATAATCATGCAAGATGGTGTACCCATAAAACAAAGATACTTCCCGAAGAATCGTTTTGAATCGCCAATCGTTTTGGTGAAAAAGAAGACTGTAAAATGGTGACTCTGCGTACACTACCGGCGTCTAAATGCAAAATCTGTACCGAACACCTACCCAATACCAAGAATACACCATATACTAGACCAACTGCGAGACGCAAAATACATCAGCAGTCTAGATCTCAAAAATGGGTATTGGCAGATCCCGATGAAAGATAACAGCAGACAGTTTACAGCATTCACGGAACCAGGTCGTGGACTTTTCCAATGACGAGTGATGCCTTTTGGGCTGCATTCAGCCCCAGCAACTTTTCAACGAGCATTAGATCAGGTAATTGGTCCTGAAACTTCTTTACGCTCAAAAGCATGTTATTCGTTCAATTATTTGTAACAAAAACGTTTAGATAGTAGCTTTTCTTTGTTCAAAAATTTAAATGTATTGCTAATTAAACATTTATATTATTATACAGTCTTGAAAGTATTTTTTATCATATCCGGTTATTTATTAAACAGATGTATCTCAAGCTTTAATTTAAGAATGAATGATCAATATTTTGTCACAGTTCCTGCACACAAGCTTCATCACTTTTTAAGCTTTTATTCATGTACTACTCCTAGACTTTTTAATAGTTTACCAATCAATGTACGTCGCATTTCTAACGGTCCTTTGTTTCTCAAAGAAGTGAAATCATGTCTGTTGATTTCAATATCATTGAATCCATTATCTCTGCTATGTTATAATGATATTTTTATGTCTTTTTTCTTTTCCAAACATCATAAATAATCTCATCTTGATCAAATTAATTTCTGTTGTTTTAGATTTTAATTAATTGTCTTAAATTTTAATTAATTTTGTATTAAATTTATTAAAATGTGACCCCACTTCACTACTTACTAATATATTAAATTAATTTTAATTTTGTATTCGTCACTTGTTCATATTGAACAACAGAATGTAGCATTTGTTAATCAATTATGTATTTATTGTTACGAAATTAATTTTAGCTTGTGTTAATGGCATATTAGTATAATGTGTTGATTAATAAATAAAATTGAATTGAAAATTAAATTGAAATGAAACCGCATGCGTTCGTCTACCTGGACGACATCATAGTTACTGGAAATTAATTCCAACAACACATAAAAAATGTAAAGGAAGTGTTTCGTAGACTCCAAGCGGCGAACCTGAAAATCAACACGGAAAAATATGAAAACTTTAAGCAGGAAATAAAATATTTGGGCCATGTTGTAAGCAGCCAAGGGATGCACACCGACCCCGAAAAGGTATCAGTGGTAAAGGAGTTAAGACTCCCTACCAATACCAAAGAATTACGCCGAGTTCTGGGAATAGCTTCATGGTATCGACGCTTTGTCCCAGAGTTCTTGACCATCGTGCACACCCTTACAACACTCTTGGGAAAAGGCAAGCATAGGAAGTGGAATGAGAGCCAGCAGGAAGCGTTTGAAGCCCTCCAGGAGAAGTTAACTGAAGCACCAGTCTTGGCATGTGCAAACTTTGATGAAAAGTTTACGCCAGCGATTACGGCGTTGTAGCTGTCTTAAAGTAAGGTCAGGGCGATGAATAGAGAGTTATTACTTACGCCAGTCGACACCCGAACAAAGTGAAATGTAATTACTCACCAACGGAAAAAGAATGCCTCGCGATTGTGTGGGCAATCCGGAAAATGCGACCCTATCTGGAGGGATACAGGTTTACAGTTATCACATACCACTTGTCTTTAAAGTGGTTAAACTCGATAGAGAGTCCTTCAGGTCGCGTCGCTAGATGGGCATTAGAACTGCAGTAACATACGTTCGATATACAATATCGCAGAGGAAAGCAGAACATAGTCGCCGACGCATTATCAAGACAACCGTTAGAAACGATGCGCAAAACAAGTATTGAGGAAACAGAAGATAACACATGTAACTGCCCATGTAGAAGATGAGCAGATGTATCGACACATATCGAGTCAGGCAAACGATGAAGATTGTGTCCCGTGGAAGCTTTGTGTACCAAGCTTATCAAGAGAGAGAGTTCTTAAAGAAAACCACGATAGTCCGTGTGCTGGCCATTTAGGAATACGGAAAACTATTGCGAGGATAGCCAAAAGATACTATTGGACAGGAATGTTCCGTGATATCGGCCGCTATGTTCGTCGCCAAGCCAACAGAGTTCCGCTGGTAAGATGCTTACCCAAATTGCAGAAGAGCCTTGGGCAATCTTGTGCGCTGACTTCGTAGGACCTTTGCCCCGGTCAAAACATGGTAACACAATGCTTCTGGTATTTTTCGACAAGTTCTCGAAATAGACTGAAGTGATCCCGCTTCACAAAGCAACTAGCGATCATCTCCAACGCACGTTTCGAGAACGTATTCTAGCGCGATTTGGCGTCCAAAGGGTCCTCATTACTGACAACGGCGCACAATTCACGAGTCGAACATTTAAAAAATTCTTAGCCGATATGGGTGTGAAACACCAGTTCACACCGCAGGAAAACCATACGGAACGCGCAAACAGAACGATCAAAACGATGATAGCCCAATTCGCAGACAAACAACAAAGGGTCTGGGATGAACTACACCCAGAAATCTCCCTGGCCATGAGCGCGAGTGTCTCTGAAACCACAGGATAATCGAAGGACGAGAACTTAAATTGCCAAAGACAACTGTATGACGAGCATACATTTGGCACAGGACAGCAACTCCAGACAGCCTCGGAACGAGACACTAGGCTGAAAGAGATCTTCAAGATTGTACGCCGAAATCTGGAAATAGTGGCCCAGGATCAAACTCGACACTGCAACCTGCGAAGACGAAATTGGAGTCCAAAAATAGGCGAAGTTGTTCTAATAACATCATCTTTCGAAAGCGATAAATAACTTTGCGGCTAAGTTGGCCCCAAAGTTCGATGGTCCATATAAAAACATAGATTTTGTGTCCCCGGTCATAGTGCGCTTCAAGCGCGAAGGAGAAACTCGCAGTCTGATGACCAACAAGTCTAAGCTCTGAGATCGCAGCGCCACCTTCGCCAACAACTGAGACCGAAGCACCACCTGCGTCAACTGAGGCCGCAGCACCACCTGCGTCAGCAACTGTGTATCATCGATATGATAAATGCCACGCAGAGGTATCAACAACGTTGCCGTACATTAGCACAAACTGAAATGGCATAGCAGCCGGATCATTACATGGCATCCAACTACACTACAGAATATCAACTGCATGCCCACCGAATATTCCACTGCATGACCATCAAAATTGTGTTGCACGACCACCGAATATCCAGCTGCATGGCAGCACATTTGAATGCAAACAGCAGCATACTGGCTGCATAACAGCATTGTGTAGGACTACACGCAGTAGCAGATACCCTCTGCATGCAACAGCAGACACCCACAGGAAGTGCTGTGGACAATGCAGCAGATGACGAAGCGCCTGCGACAACAGCAGCGCAACGTCGCCACATCTCTGCATAGCAGTAGACGCAACAACTGCCCACGGTATCAATACCAGGGGAAGACACCGTTTTAGCGACGCTACATCGCTGCATCGTTATGCAAAATCTCAAAAACTTTTGGGTACTTACCAATAAATTTATGCACAAGGCCAGCTCACGCGGTGAGCCAGGTACTTACCACGCACGCTGCGCGGTTGGAAAACTTGAAGGCCAAAGTTGGAGCCCCGATAAATTCCAACCATGGCCAACAATCGTGGAAAACCAGCCCTCACAAAACCCTTACACGATCGCAAAAATCGCGGAGACAAAAATCCTAGCACTATGCAGGAAATAATAATGACAAAAGAAGCGCCAGGTTGACGCCTATAAAAATTGACCCTGTATTGAGAGAGATATGTTCAGACAGTTAAATTGGCAGAAGAAAATCACAAACACGATCAATAAAACTGGAAACCTATTTCTAGTCTATTGTTGGCATGGTGTCGCCATGGCTGAGGTTCCATCATACTAGAGCAGTGAAATCGATCCCATGTAACGGCACCTGCATCTACCTGCGCTCGCCAGTGAATTATGGTCGGAAAAAATTCTAAAAATTAAAAAGGACTAATACAATAAATTTAACAAGAGCAAGAGAACCTAATCAAACCTGGAAGCTTGGCAGTAACAGCGTGGAGCAGAGCTAGGTGCTCCGACAACGTCCACGTCAACAAGCCATATTGCGTCGCTCGTTCCCCATGAATTAGGTGGTGAGTTTGCAGCCGCCGGTGGCGATGCGCCACCACAATCATGCGTAGCTTGTTGCCTAAATCCTGCAACTTGAGCAAAAGCGCCCATCATCTATTCATCATCTTTTGGATGATAAACATTTTTTCAAATCTTTAAGCCGGGCAGCAACAACAACAGCTTGCAAAAAAGCTAAGCGCCCAAGCGCAATTGAACCAAAGCCCAATAAATGTTTATCTTCACTCTTCCAATAGGCTGGAATTAGAAAATATAATTAGGAAAATATTAATAATACATAATTAATTAATTAAAACCAAAACAAACCTTTATGCAGCAAATGGCAAGATAAAAGAATCAATTGCGTGAAAAGACTTGCACTAATAGAAAACAATGGAAGTTAAACGGCGGAACGTAAAAGACATGACAACAACAAGATCAAGTGCTGCCAAGTTAAAACCTGGAAAAGGGGTGGTACACACGGTCCGGGGTACGTTCACTGAAAAGTGACTACCAACATTAGGGATACGACAAGGGACAAGTAAGAACAAAGGAAAGCGAAAAAAAGAAGGCACCGATCAAAACGTGGGGAGGTCATAGAGAAATTACATTTTGACCAAGTGGTCTTTCGATTATAAGCCACTAGGTAACAAAGTACAAAAGGAAAAAAAAACCGCAAAGCAACAAACATAAAACTGGTAGCAGACACTTAAACTCACTATACATATAAATAAACTACAATGAGGTAACAAGAGAAGATTTTATTTGATAAAAAAAAAGATAGAAAAAATAAACAACAACTAAAATTAAATAAACTTTAAGGGCAAAAATGGACAACCTGGAAGTGAACGTCATCAGCGACAGCGAGATGGAGGAGAGCAAGGTGGAGACTCTCGGACAACTGATCGCTGACTCCGACATGGAAGGCATGGACGAGGAATGCATGGAGAAAGATGAGGAAGAGGCACCGCCCGCTCCGTCTTGGATCTCCGTGGAAGACGAGGAAGAAGAAGAAGAAAAGCCTCGACCGAAAGGGCGATCCGACTTACGGGTCGAAGAAGAAGTGGAGAGGTGGCCGGGCTTTGGGTCGTGCGGATCACGGTCACATTTCTGCAAGCATACGAAAACGACAACGAGGACAGCGGACCAATCGATGAATTTCCGCCATCGCAGCCACCAGCAATAGATTGCGCGGACAGCGACGTCAAATTCTATGAAGAGGGCAAGTATGACGACAACGGCAACGTCAACGACGACAACAAGCTGCGGCAAATAAGTTGACGACAACGGCAACAACTACATTTGCGACGACAACAACAGGTATGGGAGTGTCAGCTCAGGCACCAGTTTGGCATCGGAAGCACAGCATGTCGACAGCAGCGACGTCGATGAGGACGACCACTACCCAGTTACCATCACGAATGCAGTCCAGATGATGCTGGCGGCCCGGCGCCCTAGGGAAATGGGGAACTCCATCGGAACGGTAGACAGATTGCGGTTCCGTATAAAAATCGGCAGAAGAGGTGAGGTGAGGATCCGCTGCCTCACCAAAGTAAAGAGGGCGTGTGACACATAAAATTCACCGGCAAATTTTAGCGCCACGACAAGCCACAACTAGCTCGAGACGCACGTGGTGAACATTGCCATCAACATTCATTTTTTGTATTCATATTTTTTCTTTGAACAAACCACATTTCTTTATACATTTTTTTACATCTTTTATACACATTAACCCACTTAAGTACAAATATGAATAGTAAGAACAACAAAAATAAACACTGTTTTTGTCTTTCGTTAAGAGTTACATAGGAAGGCAAATAAGAAAAGAAGGCAACGCAGCTGGCATAGTTGCCACACAGTTATGAAAGAAGAGAAATACACCAGCACACTGTAGCGGAGGGCGAAAACGGTCACCGAGAAACTTGATAAAAACACAAGAAACCGAAATTTAAAGTGTTGCGTCTGGCAACGCTGAGCGGTGAGCCGACCATTGAAGCAGCAGGCCTGACTTTTACATTTTTGAGGACGCACGTTGAATGCGTCCCTGAGGCCTTAGCACAGAAATGTAGTCAGGGCGCCTGCTTACCTTAGCCGACGACACCGCCCCTGGTCAGGTGACCCGCGGACACGAGTTTGGCCACGACTGCACGTGCTAGTTAGCCAAGGTGCTAGCAGTTCGGGAGATGTGGGGGGTTCGTGGTGGCCATCCCAGTGTACCCTCGCCGTGCAAATAATTCACGTGCATGCAAAAAAAAAAGATCGCGTCGAGATTGGAAACAACAATAAAATTAACCGAACCTGAAAAAAAAATTTTTTTATATTAAGAAAAATTTGGAAAAGGTTGAGAGCCCCTGGCTCACCCATCCACCAACCAACACTCGAGCCAGATGTTATGGCTCGGCCTACGCATCCCTCACTACCATGAAGGACCCTGGGGCGAAGTAATTAGTCCTCCCCAAGCGCAAACATTTCTCTCTCCGACCAAATAAGAAGGACTTATGTGCTCACGTTTATATACAATTTAATTCCATTTTTAAAAACTTAAGACTAAATTTACATATTAGTCTGATTTTAAGATTTATTTATTTTGTTTAAATAAAAAATTTATTCTTATGGTTAATTTATTAAGTGTTATTTTTATTCAAAATAATCTAGGAGGTAATTTTATTTATTTTTAATTATATATAATTAATTAAGTTAAATTCATTTTATTTAAATTTGAAGAAAACATAATCATCAATTAATTTTAAATTTTTATTTCTAATTTTATTTTAGTTAAAATTTAATGAAAAAAACAACATTTTATTTGAGTTCACTAGATTGTATCAGATGATATTATGTAAGGCTCTTAATATTGTGTTAGGTTTTATTTATTATACTCTGTGAAGTTTTATTTTTCCTATTTGGTTAAGTTTTAGTATTTGTATTATACTTAAGACAATTTATTATTTTTAAATAAAAATTTCTATTCAAATTTTTATTTTTATTTTATGATTAATTAAAAAAAAATTTATTTTTATTTTTTTTTTCTATTTTTTTTATTTCTAAATAAAAAATTTTATTTGTATTTCGTTCTTATTTTTATATATTTTTTTTATTTTAAAAACTAAAATTTTTTTTTGTTTATTATTTTTAATTTTTTAATTAAAAATTTCTATTTAAATTTTTATTTGTATCAAAATTTTAATGTATTTCTTTTTTTTTAAATTTTTTATTTTTTTTTTAATTAAGTAATTTCTATTGTGAAATTTTTATTTTTTTCTAGTAAAAAGGTTTTATTTAAATGTAGTTTATTTATTCCAATTTATTTTTAAGAAAATTGCTATTTAACTTTATTTTATTTATAGTATTTATGTCTAACTAAAAAAATTTGTATTTAAATTTATTCTTAACCATTTTACTCTCCACATAAATATCTTTTTGTTTTATTTAGTATTATTATGATTTCGATTTACTTCTTTTTAATTTTCCTTTTCAGGGCAGTTAAAAGTTGGGCAAAGATAAAAAAACAAGGATATTTCTTAATATATAGTTTCCTATTTACGGACCCTCTAAGGAAAATAAACGTACCGCATTTTGCGAAACGAAACCGTATCGTATACGGAATGCCATTTCACTAACACTTACTTCGTTGTTCATATAAAAGTAAAAATAAATTATTTCAATGTAGCTTTACGTCGTAAACGAGCTGCTTTGAGTGTTACGAAAGCAGAATGATTTTTCGATACGGAAACGAACCGATTGAAGCGTGTCGAACAATTTTTTTTCTTATCGGCGTAATTTTTGAGTTACGTCAACGCACCACTTTTGCGACGCCTTGCTTACTACCAATACATTCAAATTTTTTTTCGTTTCTTATTTTCTTATTCTAAATTTCACGCATACGGCACGTTATTGCACCGCAAAATCGGTTCGCTTTCGCAGTCTTATATGAAAAATTACTTCGCCTGCGCTACGTTTACGGGACGTTCTTCTCTTAGAGGGGAGTATGTACATATATTTATATCTGTGGTCACAAGCACCAACGACATAACTCAAAATATCGCAAAAACGATATTTTAATTGAACTAACTACGACCTTTTAATCTGAAATACATGACCCGATACAAAAGAAATATTTGCACATATAAGTGGTAATCTATTCTATCTATCTATGTACAAAAAAAAAAAAAAAAAGGATTTCTGCATCCTTCCAAAGATTGGCAATAAAGAAAATGCCATATTGCTTTTAATACGATACTTTGAGTCACATCGCTAATTCTTGCGACCACAGATATATAATTATAAATAGAACAAGAAATAAAACCTGGGTCCTCTTGTTTGGTAGGTGTTGTTGTTGTAGTCAACCTGTTGTTGTTTGGTAGTGTCTCTATTGCTGTTGCATCTGTTGACGTTGCTGATAGCTTAGTTGTCGCTGCTGTTAATGCGATTGTCGCTGCTTTAGCTGGTGATGTTGTTGCTGCTGTCTATGGTGTCCTGGGGTTTTCAATTTGACCGTTTCAGGCCTCTGCTGATGGTTATTATTAACATGTGGTTGTTGTTGTGCTTGTAGCTGCTCGTTGGCATCGAAACAGTTGTCGAATAGAACACAATATCCTGTGTCAGCTTTATTTGAATGATGAATCAACAAATTATTGTTTGTTTTGGTAGTCGACAAGTTGTGGAAAGCAGATTGAGGACTTTCTTCGTTGCCAGCTTTGGAGTGATTCAAACTTCTACTACTGTTGTTAAGACGTTGAAGCTTTGGTCTCACTTCACCGCTTGTTGCTCTGATATGTGACCACTAATTTTACGGTGGGCGCTCCGAATTTTGGCTCCTGGTTTTGCTGAGGTACGCCGCTGCTGTTGCAAGTGGCTGTTTCTGTTTTTGTGAGCGCTGCCCTTGTTGCCTGGTGCCGTTGTGGTTGGTTTTGCTGTTGCTGCTCCCTATCAAAGCTGCTGCTGTTGCTGTCGTTGCGGCTGCTGGGTAGCAACGCTTCTGGCTGTAGTCGCTGCTATTGCTGTCGTTGCGCTGTTGATGGCCCCAAAATTATGGACTCTTGGTTGTGGGTCTGGTGGTGCGGTGCTAAAAAAAAACAATTGTTAGCTTGCAAGCTAACCCCTGAAACAATCACTTACCGGTGCGTGGTAGGATGTGCTGCTGCTAAAACCGAAAAGAACTTTTTTTCTTTGTCAGATTTGTAACACAAGAAAGTTCAGAATTAAATGAAGACATGTCAGAATTAAATAAGAGATAAAACGTCAGATTTAAATTAAATAGAAATATCAGAATTAATCAATCGAATAACTGTCAGATTTGAATGAAAAGAAAAGGTGAGAATTAAATTCAAAAAGAAAGGGCAGAATTGTAATAAATGAAATGTCGGATGGGAATGTAAAAGTACTGTCAGATGTCAAAGGAAATAAGAATGTTATAAATAAAAATGGTATAACATCCATTTTGAAATAAAAGAACTGTCAAATGTCACATTACGCAAGTAGGTCAGCGGTCAAAACAAAGTGGTAATGTCAAAGTACAAAGTGTCAGCTGACAATGTCAGCTGTCAATGTAAAACGTCAACTGTCACTTAACGTGTTGACTATAAAAAGTCAAAATGTCAGCTGTCAAAATTAAAGTTTCCGCTGTCAAAGTCATCTGTCCCCTGTCACACCTCGAATGCGTCCACCGTGGTATGAGCAGTATTGCACTCATGTTTGCATACGACACTGCTATGGCGAATTCCGATCTCCATGTTCAAATGTGAATTTAACTTCGCAGTCAAAGCCACCATCAAACATGGAAGCCAGAATTCCCCATTTTGCAAGGACTGAAGGCACTATTCCCTAATGTCTTTAGCGTGAAACATTCCCAGCCTCTTATTAGCCATATCAGCCAGCTCATAGTACGACGAACCCATCTTCTTAATGACATTAGCTTTCTCAAAAACGTTCGCCAATTTCGTATTAAAATACTCATAAGCTTTACTTTGGGCAAAACTTCTTCAAAACTCACTGGTCGTGAACGCATATTATACAGCCTCTCATTCTTCTCATATGCCTGTTGCAAGTTCTCTCGCACTTGCTCTCGAATCATCTCAGTTCTCTCCTCAGGCGTAGTTCCAGCCGTTGGATCTTCCAATAATTTTAACTTACGCAGATGTTCATAATTTTTCGCGTGACATATCATATTTTGTCCAAAAACAACAAAATACGGCAAAAAACCAGATGAAGAGTAAACTGAGCTGAGGAGAGCTGCGCTAATCGCAAACAAGGATTCATCCCAACCCTTTTGGTCAGGGCGAATATACGCGCGAACCGCGCGTGAGCGTGACCTTGGGTAAGGCCCTAAAAGGTCCACGTAGAGTTTCTGAAAGATTCGTACCGAAGTAAGCTGTTGTCCCATAGGCGGATGAAGTATGAAATTAGGAGTCTTGGTCATTTTGCAGACTTCACAAGCTAGAACGTAATCACGTACTTGTTTTGCCATTCGTGGCCAAAAATAAAACATTTTTAAACGGGTCAATGTTTTGTGAATCCCACCATGAGAACTCATCGGGTGATCGTGAGCTTCAACTATGAGAGACATTCTCAATTCCGCCGGCACTAGCCGGACCTATCAATAGTGGGATCGCCACTAGCAAATTCACACCGCTTGTAAATTAAACCGTCTGCTTCCTGAATGTCCGGCTGCTGACTGCCACATTTTTGGAATTCATTGACCAGTTTCAGATAATTCTCAGTTTTAAAAGGTGCTGAAGAAAAATCTAAGACTGTCGAAATCGCAGTCGAATTCTCTGTTAGTTCTGAAATTTCAACGTCTTCAGGCGAATGCACTCTCGATAAAGAATCGGGAACAATGTTTTGGCTACGTTTGCGATGAAAAATGGTAAATTTGAAACCTTGCAGTTTCAATGCCCAGCTTGCAAGTCTGCCATGCAAATCGGTTTGTCCCATCAACCATTTTAAAGAGGTGTGATCGGTGATCACTTCGAATTCATGCCGTTCGACAAAAGCTCGAAATTTCTTTATGGCCAAGACCGCTGCAAGACATTCTTGTTCCGAAACAGTATAGTTTCTTTGCGCTTGATTAAACTTATGCGACATGTACGCAATCGGGACTTCATTACCCTCATCATCGCGCTGAGCCAACACGGGTCCGACTCCGTACTGAGATGCATCGCACTGGATGAAAAACGGACGAGAAAAATCAGGACTGTGAAGCACTGGTGCACTACAAAGACTATTTTTGAGGGCCTCAAACGCGGCTATCGACTCATCAGTCCAAACAAACTTTTTCGCTTTTTGCAGCATGTTGGTCAAAGGTGTTGAAATGGAAGCGTAATTGAGCACGAACAGTCGCTCCACAACCCACAAACACCAAGAAAACGACGAAGTTGTCGTACAGTTTTAGGCAAGGGAAAATCTCGAATTGCCCTAATTTTTTCTGGATCGGTACTTATGGTTCCATGCCCAATCACGTGACCAAGATAATGGATTTGCTTAAACAAACATTTGCTTTTTTCAATGTTGATGGTTAGACCAGCATGTCTGATGCAATTCGCTACCTCCTGCAATAAAGATAAATGGTCGTCAAACGTCTCGGGGATTAACAATAAATCGTCTAGGTAGACAAATACCTTAGTTCTCAAGTGAGCAGGTATGACCTTGTCCATCAAGTGAGACATCGTTTGCGGCGCATTGCATAGGCCGAAAGGCACTGTAACGAACTGGTACAATGGTCGATTAGGCACTGTGAAGGCTGTCTTATCCCTTGACGCTGCGTCTAACGGAATCTGCCAGAAGGCGTCCTTCAGATCCAAGCTCGAAATAAATTGAGCTTTTGGAAGCAGACTGAGGATTCCGTCAATGAGCGGCAACGGATAGGCATCCTTCACAGTGACCTCATTGACCTTTCGCGCGTCGAGGCATAACCTCACTTTATTTGGTTTGACGATCAAAGCCACAGGAGATGACCAAGCGCTTTGGGACACCTCAATAACACCAAGTGCTAGCATACGATCCACTTCAGCGAAAAGAAGTTTTTCGACACCAGGAGAAACAGAAAAATGCCTTTGTTTGACTGGCTTTGCATTTACTACGTCAATGACGGGACTAATCAAACGAGTGCGGCCTAAGCCTTCTTCAGAAAAAGATGGAAAATTTAAAATTGTTGCATTCAGTCTAGCTTGCTGACGAGCAGTCAAAACATGTCTAGTCGAATCAACTTCGCATACGCCACTGACTGAAGAGCAGTTGTAATTTTCCAGAAAGAGATCTAAAGCCAAGCCAAAAGCTTTAACGAAATAAGCTCCCAAATACAAGTCTTGAGACAAAGTTGGAACTATCAAAAACTTGAGTGGTCTGGTGACTCCTCGAAAGGTGATGGTGGGTGTCGAGTACTCCTACCGATGAATGCCTCGTCCCGTCCGCTGTCTTCAGATCAATCGAATATCTTTGCCACTTCAGTTGCTTATTAGACAACAGTCCTTGTGCCAAATTCTTGGCAATGCAACTGACAGTAGCACCAGTATCGGTTAACCCTACTAACGTCTCGGCGGCTAATGAGACCGGTGCGTAAGGACGAACATCATTCTCGGGAGCAGCTGACAAAACCGCCAAGCACGCAAATTTTCTCAAGGCTCTGACCTTGTTCCAAAATTGCCTCAATCTCGCAGTTGATCGTTGCTTTCTTTTATCTTTTGTTTGGCTGGAGCCCTCGCTCTGAAAAATACGTCTGCGAGCAGCGTTATATTCTTGCCACCGCACGTGCAAAGGTTTGAACGTCCTTTCTGACGCACTAGAAGCCGTTTGTTCGCTTGCCAAAATTTGAATTTTAACGTTTGGTACGTCTGGTATTGCCTCAGTTTGGCATGCAACCTCCGAAGTTAATGAGGGGCTAGTTGAAAATCTAAAAAAATGTTATCTGATGAGTTAGGTGTTGTGTTGGTGTCAGTGTGAACAGATTCGCATGTCAGCTCGGAGACCTGACACTGCGGCGGGAAGCTTCTGGAGTTCCTTCCATGTTCCTCGTCCAGCAATTCACGCCTCCGAACAAACGCGCGAAGCTGACTAACACTGTTCACCGAGACATACAACAAACTACGTCGCACATCTAGCCTTAAGTTTCGTCGCACGATCTCCAACAGCGCCTGAGAATCAAGAGGCCTGTGCAGTTTATCAGTAAGCTGCAACACTGCCTCATAATAGTCATCGAACTTTTCCTCAAACTACTGCTTGCGGCTACGCACTAGATCCATGATATCAAGATTGGATCTGTAATCCGTAAACTGGCTTCGAAGCTCAGCGCACGGTGCTGTCCATTCGATGCGGGTGACACTTCTATGATACCTCCAGAACCAATCCAAGGCCTTGCCCACGAACAACAAGTGGGCATGGTCAGCTAGCGCTCCAAAGTCTCCCCCCAAGCTCTGCATTGTCAGAGAGTGTAATTGATAAATGAACTTATCGATGGTTAGCGTATTCGTCTTACCACTGAAGGTAATTTTCCAATTGGAAATTTTGCTGGCAACACTCTCTGCCAACACAAAGTGCGAGGACCAACCCGGAACACCACTGCCACTGTGCACCTACTGGTTCGGTGGGGGAGGACCTAGAAAGCCCTGGGGGTATCCTCTACCGTATCCGACATCTGGAAGTGGAGCCTGGTGAAGATGAGGTTGTTGATAATTTCACGAATTGTTGGTTATTAGCAGCAGGCATTGATGCTCCAGCCTGTTGGAGACCCAGCGACGGAACAGGATGTGGCGTTGATCCGTGCGGAGTATGTCTGACTTGGTTTAAACTCAATTTTGCGAGTTCGGTTCGAACTGCCTCATTAATCAAAAGCTGCAAATGTCTATCTGAATATGCGTGTGGTGCCGAAATGGACTGAAAATTTTCAGATGGAACTTGATAATTCGCACTAGCAGCTTGATCTGAGAACCGCTCGACCGACTCATTTGCAAACGGAATACGAAATAATCGTATTTGAATCTTGTGCCTGACTGAAACTCAAGTTTCCTTGGCTTCTAGTGGCCGGACGTCCCTTCTTTACCGCGCCCTGGCTAGAATTCGTTTTACCTGGCGAAGGTAACGAAGAAGCACCTACTAGAGCTGGCTGATATGGCCCAAGTTCCTTTTCGCCGCATAGCTTACGGCACAACGGACAACTGTGGCTCGTATGAATCCACTGAGATATACAGGCTCGGTTGAAAATTGTGCTTGCATGGTGTCAGTACCATGTCTTCAGGCTTCGTGAAAGCCTGCTTGCAAATGCTGCACAAACTCTCAGCACCCTTTACCTGAGCAGGTATATCATCCGTGCTATGGTGCAACGGCATTGCAGCTGTAGTACAAAAATCAAAAAAAAAGATATAAAAAAAAACAAAGGTAGAGTGATATCCTACTAATGTCGCAGTTGAAAAAAATACAAAAAAAATTTGAATATGGATAGAATTAGAATTAATTAATTAGAATTATAGAATTAATTGGTCTTAGAAGAGAATGTTGCTTAAAAAAATTGAATGTTGGTTGCTGGCTTGCCGAGTCAGGGGTTCCTTAAGAAAATTCCAAAAAAAAAACCGAGTTAATTGGGCCCGCGGAATGTTCCATGTCACCGCGAAATAGTCCTAAGTGCCGCGGTCGACCAGTGCGATTGAACGCGACTACATCGCATTCTATGCGACACTCGACTCTACCCCCCGCAACAGAAAACCCTCAGCAAGAGTTCACAAAAAATTTAAAAATGATTGGAGTGAATAATAAAACAGAGTATGGAAGTTAAACGCGATCGCAGCTTTCATGGCCACATAAAGGAATAAATCGGTTCAGAAGATTTACTAACGGATCCGGTATAAGGTTGAGCCTCATGCCGGATATTCCGATTGAATAAAACCCGATGATTTTATTCGAGAAGAAAAACATAACAATAGCCATAGACAACGGGTTACCATTCAGTAGAATCACCATGCGCGGACCACCTGGGTGTTTGAAAGACGATGGCTCGAGCCAGCAGCAGATACTAGTGGCCAGGACTTTTTCGAGACTTCAGCCGATATGTCCGGCGATGCACAACTTGTCAGAAATATCAACCCAGTCAACAAACACCGACGGGAAAAATGCTGTTTACTGGTCCTGCACGGTCAAAACCTTTGCAGGAAATGGGCGTAAAACAGCAGTTTACTGCTCCATACACGCGCCAAGAGAATCCGATAGAAAGAGAAAATAAAACTTTGAAAACGTTGATCGCGCAGTTCTCTCAAGAGTGACACAAGACCTAGGACGAGCAGTTACCCCAACTATCACTTGCCGTGAACAGCAGTAAATCGGATGTGACCGGATACAGTCCTACATTCTTGGTTCAGGGTCGTGAAACACGGCTTTCGGGCACGCTGTACGATGAACAAACGACTGGCCCAGGTAGAGAGAACCAGACCCCAATAGCACGCGCAACACAATTACAAGATATTTTGAAACTCGTCCACCACAAACCGAGTGAAGTTGAGCGCGACCAAGCGCGTCACAACAATTTACGGCGACGCGAATGGAAACGCGACGTAGGTGAGAGTATTTTAGTTCGCCAGCATCATCTTTCCAGCGTAGTCAACAACTTCACGGCCATTCTAGCTCCAAAGTTTGAGGGACCATACACGGTCGTCGGTTATGTTTCACCAGTAATCATTCAAATTCGTAAGAAAGGTGATACCCGCGTCCGAAAAGCCCATGCCAACGAGCTGAAAAAGTTCTATGAACAGGTTAATCTCATACATAATTAATAAAATTTTCGTTTGTCAACTCATGGCAGCACCCACGTAAAAGTATTGTCAGCTTGTGACAGCACACACGTAAGAATACTGTCAACTCGTGGCAACACTCACGGAAAAACTGTCACTGCGGATGCAACCACCTAACCCAATGCAAACCACGACGAGGTCGAGAAAAACCATCAGACCACTCATCAAAGTACGCCTGAAAGAGAGAGTACCACTCGTCATCACGACACGTGCTGGTAGCCACCTAGAAATTTGGCCAGACACCAGCACACCACAGCAAACAGGAGAGGCCTGTCAAAACATATCTATTTCAACATTCGGCATAGGTGAAGATAGAGTTAGGCTACCCCCAATAACGGCGAATCGATCAACATATCATCGAACCACCCAAGTGTAACTATCCTAACATTTAAATTAACTCACCTTAAGTAGAATTTTAGTTGAACAAATTGATACTTAATCTTATGAGTTAAAGGCCAACACAACCAAGCCTGTGAAATACCGCTTAGGTACACCCTCATAATCTAGCGCCAACTTAATTTAAAGAAACAGTACATTTTGCACATGTAAGACTAAAAGCCATTCCCTTCTCTACAGACAACAGCAGAACCTCACCGTTGTTCTCCGGTTCACTCGGTTGTCACAGACATAAGCTGATGTCGTACGACAAGATGTTAGTATGAACCACTCTTTTCACAGTCGCATGGTAACGTGCACAAAAGTTATAAAAATACAACCATGGGTGATTGAAATTTATCTCGCAACCTACAAATAAAACTGGTGGAAAATACCGAACAAAGTGTAACTTCATAAACAACACAACAATACTGCGATTCGTCATGGCACAAAGTCACCAAGCCGACCCCGTCGAGAACGACGCACCAGTTCCATCACGTCGACCAGAGCGACTGTAACTTCGGTCATCAGAGCGACACCAAAAGCAATTGGCGCAGACCGACACATTGCAAACTTAGCACCAGAACTGATTGTCACCACCTATCCAGACGGGCCGGGCGGCATTGCCATCCACATCAGTGATTACATTCGTCTGGAGGTGGGAATCTTTTTGAATTATGTGCTAATCGACTTCTACCTGAAGTTGCTGTATGATCAACAGCCGATGCGCAACAAAGTAGACGTGCACGTTTTCAGCACCCACTTCTACAGTCTACTTGCTAAGCCAGTGGGCCCAACAAATACGCAAGACAGACCGCGACGATTACAGCGTTGGACACGCAAGATACGCCTCGTCCACCAGAAATTCGTCATCTTCCCCATCAAGGAGGCTTACCTCTGGGATTTGGCAATCTTATGCCTCAACCGGAAGCTGATCAGAGTCCTTAACAGGGATGCATATGGTTGCTGCATTCATATGCCAACACCTCTAGAAATCATGTTGCGCCCGTTGTTACGGCAATATATGGAAGATGAATGGCGGGCAGCGTACCCCGAAACCGTCCCCGCCACCTGGGATGAAACACTAATGCCTCTGTATGAGGTCAAGATGCCACAGCAGACAAACAGCAGCGATTGTGGACCGTTTGTATTGCACATGGTGGAACAATTTTTATGCCAACCCCACCGTGACTCACGCCAGGCCAACTTGAATAGTACGTTCAAACCTGATGCGTCGTACAAGCACGCTGAGTTAGCCCAGGTGATCTAACAGCTGGTAAGCTGCGAGAAACGGTCCATTTTGCGAAGGTTGTACTTGCCGAAACCAGAAATCGAAGGTCCAGCTATCAGTGACGCCTCGATGACAACCACCGATGTTAAACCACGTGTGCAAAGCATAGTGAACTACCTTAAGCCACGAAAGTGCCAGGTGGTACCTCGTCGTCTACGCCACGACAGCGCCTTAGATAAAGTCACCAGCTCGTCTGATTTAATTTTATCGACGACTAGGTCAACAAGTGCCAGCAGTACCAGCACCAACCCCGAAGTCACCGATAAGGCAGCTCTAGGCGCAACCGCACCAATGGACATATTGCTAGAAACTCCTAGCTCTTCCTACCGCGCAGAGAGTGTGCTTCACATTTGCGGCAATCCCTTTGGCCGCCAGCCGATACTCACTAGCGGTGCATCGGGAGAATGCCCACCAGCTGCCGACAGACACCGGAGCAAGTCCACGCACCCCTGTTGTCCTACTCGTCACCCGAAATTATACTCGGCGAATTGATTGAGGTGCCCACGGTCCAACAAGCTCCACCGACATCAAGGGACCATCAAGGTCAAGAACCGGAGGAGCCGAGTTTGGACCTACCGACTAGTCTGTACGACGTCGACTCCGCACCATTACCCCCCACGGATCAACTTCAAGTGGCTCTTGGTGACGCATGGCATCATCATCCACCACGACGGGCAGATCGGCTTGATCCCACTTCCACCAAAGTGAGTAGGAGATGTAAGGAACAAAATGTATCCTTAAATTTTATTTTACATGATGTCTAATATGGTTAGAGTCCGTGGTTAGAGTGTGTGGCCCATACGCCAAAGAACGCAGGTTCGAGTCCCCATCTGGATCAGAAAGTTTTTTCAATTGAATGCTTTTTTTCTGTTCGGTCGTCACCTCTCTGCAGACAATGGCAAACCTCAGAGAGTAAAAACTGCCATGTAAAGCTTCTTAAGAACATAAGCCGTTCGGAGTTGGCATAAGACATTTAGGTCCAGTTCTCGATCATTTGTGTTCGAACAGTTCACAACACACACAACATTAGATCATAAGAGGGTCGGTCAAAGTCCTTTCAAAGGCTGAAATGGCAATTTTCGTTCGTTCGTTCGATGTCTAATATTCGTTTCATTTAGCCGCAACATTGGTAGGCGCCACCACCTCCGACCCCGACACCCGTTGACCGGGCAACGAGCCCTGCAATGAAATTAATTAATATTGTGTTTTTTACATTTTTTTTTTTTTTTATGTATTGTTTTTTAAGAAAACCAATGAAGGTCTAACTAGTCGTAAGGACCCTAGCACGTAAGCCATAGTCGTTAAGTTAGGTTAAGAGGAGAAAATATATACATATGTAGTAGAAAATACATTTATATATTATTCATAGAATGTATAATATATTCGCTTGGAGAGAATCCAAATGATTTTTTTTTTATTTCAGCTCGGTTTTGGTCGTTTTGCCTAATATTTTGGTATGAGGGTGTACTCTCTTGGGTAAGTATGATCGACAATATTTATGGTGATTCCACTCAATTGATAACTTAATTGAGTGGAGTCGGTCATACTTGTCGATTGTCCATCGAGCAAGTTTGTGGAACTTTCCCATGGTTTTCAATGGGGCTATATGGATCATACCTAAACATGTTTTTCTTTTGTCTCATTTCATGTATTGATATCTTTTCTACTACCACCGTTGCTATGAGAAAACGGTATCATAATGCGATGTTGGAAGAAATATTAAGCTACAACTACTACATGAGACAACACGAAATCGGAGAACTATGTCGCCACAAGAAAGGTATAAAAGGCAAGCACACAAGAATTTCGAGGCCCTTTGCTAAAATCAGTGCGCGGATAAACATCGTCGGAACGTACAAGTCACGCAGTCGGCGCAGAATAATTCGAAGCAGCAGCAGAGACACCAACGGACTGAGACGTAGCTGTACCTCAGGATAGGAACTTTGAATACAGCGACGCTAGCAGCGAGACTGACGGCGAGCAAGGACCATCGCTAGCAGAAGAAATCAAGCAAGGAATTGCCCAGGATTTGTCAGGGAGTTCACCAGAAATGGTATCCTTTTAGTTGCACTAAAATTTTAAACATTTTCAAATATATTATTTTCCCACAATTTTGAGCCAATAAGGCACCCAGTAGAAAAATTAAGTGCGATAATAAATTGTATAAGAAGTCGTGACGGCGCAGCACGTAGTGAGGATAAGGGGAGTAAACGTGAGTAGAGTGTTTAAAAGATTCGTGTGACCGTGTTCGATCATAAGAGGGGGGAAAATATCGGCGAGCCAAGTGCTTAAAAATAGTTTGACATAACACATAAAAATAACATAATTAAAAACATTTAATAAAACAATTAATAAACAGGGAGCGGAGCATGGGAGCTACCACGTCCAACTCCTAAGAAACGCCTTCACGGCATATAACCCACAGCACCAGTTCACCTGATATTGGCATGATGATCAAAATCACAATTAAAGAAAACAAAAAATAAATAGTCTCCATAAAGCTCAACAAAATATACTAAAATAAAGGCACAACTCTGGGAGTTGTATAACTTACTTTTTATAACGGCGAGTGCACCCTTACCAAGAAAGTTGACGCTTCACGTCAGATGAATTTGGATTTTGAAAGAAATTCTAATATATTAAATTTGTAAATTCAATCATTGTTAGTAAGTAGATTAGTTACTGCAGTTTGTGTAAACTTATTCAATATTATAAATAAACAAACCATTGTAACCAGAGACCGTTGATTTGATTTGTCGTCAGGAAGAATTGTGTTTATATTAAATTTGCAACGGGTAAAATAATATAAAATAATTTAAACTTATTTAACAAAAGAAGAAGTAATGAAAATAATACATCGCGTTATTTTAATAATAAGCAAAACTGAAGCCCAGGTTCCATCATTGAACATAGAGCAAAGCGTAACATAAATCATACGGGCCCAGCATAGTAGTGGAACCACAATTTCGTTTATCATTTGGCACACCAAGGCGGGACTACCTACAAAGTAAGCCCAAGGTTAAATATCCAGTTAACGGCATAGTAGGGGTCTACGGAGATGAATTAAAAAAAAAAATGATGAAACAAATGTCACCCATATGTTCCAACGCAACTGTAGCACGAATCATTGAACTAACAGTTTTGGAAACTGTTTGATACACCTGAGAAGTTTGATGCTGGAAGTTGAACAATAATTTGATTTAGAATTGTTTTCCAATTTCCTGATATTCAAGCGGGAGTTAGCTCACAGAGGTGGCTAGTCAATAAATTTAATGCGACCAACTTGGAACAAACTTTTATGTACAAACCAACAGCCATCTTTCCTTGATAAATTGTCAATGCACGCAGTTCGTGCGGCAACTAGGGCGTTGAATAAAATTTTGACCATTTTTATTTTAATAAATTCTCACATTGGTCTTAGTTCATAATACAATTATTTAGTATTAACCATTGAAACTTTCAGCCTGTGATCCGTTTAGAATTTGGGGATAATAAACAACCTAACATTATCCTCTGACCGCGGAGGAACAATTGAGAGAATAAAGAGAACAATACTATATTGACCAGCAGAGAAAAAAAAATAAAAAAGATATAAAAAAATAAGGTAATATAAAAAAAAAACCCAGAACAAGCACATAAGAAAACAAGAGAAAAAAATATTCGATAACAACATCATGGTGCGAACCTCATGGATCTATTTATTACGTCAAGATGACCTATTGATGTACGCGGAAGAGTTCAAATTCAATCCGGATGGCACGGTAGAGGAACTGCGGAAAAGATTTGCTGTCGTCGCAGTCTATTTGGATATAGACACACACACATCAGCATCAACAGAAACGTCAGTGATAATACCACCTAAAGAGGACCATTACCCCGAACAACCAATCGTATCATCACCCTTGCCATCTGCGCCTTAATGGCCACCTTCCCGTCTGAAAAGGAAGTCTCTGAGCGGCGCGTAGGGGATATGACCATAAGCAGGAAGCGCCACCAGGGCACGATGACCTATAGCAGGGTTATTGACCAAGTAAGGAGATGGTCAGTGAAATTCGACGGCAGTCAAGATCCGCTGGACTTCATAAAGCTCGTCGAAGAACTGACCGACGCGTATAGTTTAGATGAGGATCATCTGCCAAGAACGATGCCCGAGCTACTAAGGGAGAGCGCCCTTATTTGGTGGCGTAACAACCGGACATCTCAAGAGACGTGGGCTGAATTTAAGGCAAAATTTTTGGAGCATTATCTTCCAGCCCGGTTCACAGAACGGCTTGAAGACCAGATTCAAGCACGAACTCAAAAGGACCAGGAACGATTCAAATATTTCAGTCTTGGCCTGCTGGACCTCATGCGGCATGGAAAATATGCTCCCACCCAATGCCTGGAACGAGTATTTCGCAACAGTCGTCAGGATTACCAGATGTATATACGGCAACGAGATTTCACGACGATTGGTGAACTGTCAACCATGGCTGAAGACTACGAGATACTACAAGAATAAATTAATTCTACGAGAAACCCCCAGGGTCCTGATTGGCACTCAACTACCATGATGATCAAGATATACCTTGCCGGAATATGCTGACACTACACCCCGAGATGCATTACGAGGACGCCACATCCCATCACTCAGGTAAACCAGAGAATTCCAGATCACCACCGTGCTGTCCTCAATGGTGCCAAGAGGACCACCTGCTACGTCAATGCTGGAAAAAAGAGCGATATCCGGCTGCAGTTGCGGCGCCAGAACGAGCCCTCATGGGACGAACGCCCACATCCAATTATGCGGCGGGACCTCTGTTACCAATTATGCAAGCGGGCCCACCCTCGGAGCAGCAGAGGGTGCGGCCGACATCAACAGCCTTCAGAAACTTTAAGCAACCTACAATGGTTTAAGCAACCTACAGATGGTCGCCATATTGTTCCACGCGTTCAGGTCGAAACGAAACCTACCTATGACAGATCACTTTGAGTGGTAACAGAGAGCCTTAGCGTTGACGTAGCGGCAAGCAGACGTGTAGAGCAAACTTACTCATCTTACCAGGCGTCGCTGACGATACGTTACTCGAAATGGGCTTTCCGACCCAAGCCAACACGATTTTTAGTTGCGGCGGACAATCCATTACCCTGCGAACACCAGACCCAAGCACAAACAAGGAAGCGAAATGCATTACCCTGACAGTGGAACCTCAGCCCATTACGACCCTAGTTGACGACTTTCTCTGTGATGAGCTGGAAAAGTTTGAAATTATGGGAGGGCCAGCGAGGGTTTTACCTCACAAAATTGCGATGCTCGACGACCGATCCCTTAAACACCGTTATTTCCCGTGGAACCCAGCGATGCCGGAAATTATCAACCAAGAAGTCGATGAACTCTTGGCGAAACGCTGTATTGAGCCATCACATAGTTCACACAGCGCACCTATCGTGTTGGTGAAGAAGAAGACAGACACTTTTAGATGCGTTAATTATCGATAGTTATAAACCCATACTATGGGCCAAAAGTGGCCCATACGCCAAAGAACGCAGGTTCGAGTCCCCATCTGGATCAGAAAGTTTTTTCAATTGAATGCTTTTTTTCTGTTCGGTCGTCACCTCTCTGCAGACAATGGCAAACCTCAGTTTGCCACAACCGTTCGTTCGGAGTTGGCATAAGACATTTAGGTCCAGTTCTCGATCATTTGTGTTCGAACAGTTCACAACACACACAACATTAGATCATAAGAAGGTCGGTCAAAGTCCTTTCAAAGGCTGAAATGGCAATTTTCGTTCGTTCGTTCGATGTCTAATATTCGTTTCATTTAGCCGCAACATTGGTAGGCGCCACCACCTCCGACCCCGACACCCGTTGACCGGGCAACGAGCCCTGCAATGAAATGAATTAATATTGTGTTTTTTACATTTTTTTTTTTTTTTATGTATTGTTTTTTAAGAAAACCAATGAAGGTCTAACTAGTCGTAAGGACCCTAGCACGTAAGCCATAGTCGTTAAGTTAGGTTAAGAGGAGAAAATATATACATTTGTAGTAGAAAATACATTTATATTTTATTTATAGAATGTATAATATATTCGCTTGAAGAGAATCCAAATGATAGTTTTTTTATTTCATAAAGCTCGGTATTGGTCGTTTTGCCTAATATTTTTGTGTGAGGGTGTACTCTTGTGGGTTAGTAAGTTCGACAATATTTATGGTGATTCTACTCAAGTGGAGTCGGTCATACTTGTCGATTGTCCATCGAGCAAATTTGTGTAACTTTCCCATGGTTTTTCCATGGGGCTATATGTTGGATCATACCTAAACATGTTTTTCTTGTGGAAAACATGTGACATGTGTCTCATTTCATGTATTGATATCTTTTCTACTACCACCGTTGCGATGAGAAAACGATATCATAATACGATGTTGGAAGAAATATTAAGCTACCACTACATGAGACAACACGATAACGGAGAACCATGACGCCACAAGAAAGGTATAAAATGCGAACACACAAAAAGTTCGAGGCCCTTTGCTAAAATCAGTGCGCGGATAAACATCGTCGGAACGTACAAGTCACGCAGTCGACGCAGAATAATTCGAAGCAGCAGCAGAAACACCAACGGACTGAGACGTAGCTGTACCTCAGGATAGGAACTTTGAATACAGCGACGCTGACGGCGAACAAGGACAATCGCTAGCAGAAGAGATCAAGAAAGGAATTGCCCAGGATTTGTCAGGGAGTTCACCAGAAATGGTATCCTTTTTGTTAAACTAAAATTTTAAACATTTTCAAATATATTATTTTCCCACAATTTTGAGCCAATAAGGCACCCAGTAGAAAAATTAAGTGCGATAATAAATTGTATAAGAAGTCGTGACGGCGCAGCACGTAGTGAGGATAAGGGGAGTAAACGTGAGTAGAGTGTTTAAAAGATTCGTGTGACCGTGTTCGATTATAAGAGGGGGGGGGGGGGGAGCTACCACGTCCAAGAAACGCCTTCACGGCATATAAGCCACAGCACCAGTTCACCTGATATTGGCATGATGATCAAAATCAAAATTAAAGAAAACAAAAACTAAATAGTTTCCATATAGCACAACAAAATATAATAAAATAAAGGAACAACTCTGGGAGTTGTATAACTTACTTTTTATAACAACCGCCGGAGTCGGAGCAAGTGGGAGCTACCACGTTTGGCTCCGCATAAATCACCACATCTGCCTCATAACAAAAAACATTCGCCCGGCCACCCGAGTTCACGATATAGAGTGTTGTACACCGAGAAAAAGCTTATGTTAAATTGAAAAAACCTAGCATAATTTATACGATGGCTTTGGCAGTTTTCAGCCTCCCAAGTTCTTCATAAAAACGCCTAAGTTTTACATATTGACTTGCCAATTTTAATTTGGGCGATAGATTAACCAAGTATTTGGTAATTTTTTATATACTACTTTAAAAAAAAAATTAATTTCAAAAATATAACTTTTCTCGGAGAAGCTGTCGCCTCTCGTTCTGCGATTTGTTTGACTGAAATCGGCTACAACACAAATTTTTCTTTTATCAACAATACCGTTTTTTTTTTAAATGAAAGACTTCTCGACTTTTCTTGCTGCTTGACGTCTATTATAACAAGAACACTAAATTAAATTAAATTTAATTAAATATCAAATACAAAAATTTTATCTTCGCATGCCGTTGAGATTCGAACCTACAACCAACCGATACCACTATGTTTGAAGTCACTACACTACGAATTAAGCCAAACTCCTTCGTTACTCGGAGTGATTTATTCAATATTAATTACAACTGTAGCTATGTTGCAGCATAACGCAATAATCTATTAAAAGATTTTTGTTGTATGTTTATCAACAGAATAATTTATTAAAAGATTTTTGTTGTATGTCTATCAACAGAATACTGCGACTTACTGCATCTGTTAATGCAGCATTTGTTAATGCAACATAACTGCAGTTATAATATTTTTGCTTATTTTCTTTAATTTTTGTTGATGAAATGTAATAAAAATTACTGGTGTAAATATTAACGTGTTTTTTTCAATTTACTTTATAATTTTTTTTATTTTATTATTTTATATAATATTATTATTTTATTATTATTATTTTATATAATTATTTTTGAATTTAAAAGTGGTTCTATTACAAAAAAACCATAAAATTATCAAATCTATTCTTCTCTCGTGTGTATAATGACGCTGCTGTTTTTTTTTTTGCAGAATGTTGCTCAAAACTATGCTTAAGCCATCCATGCTAGTTTTTTTTTAATTTTGTATTTTTTGATTTTGGGCTTAGGTGAATCAAATCTTCTTTTTTTGGCAAGGTACCGAAGTATGTGCTTTCAAAGCAATGTATTAAACAATAAATTGCTTAGATGAATAAGTATAACTTTATAATTCCCATACAATTCTCTTTACTCAAGCCGACTTAGATGATTTACCTATTGCTTTTTTCTCGGAGTAGGGATAAATTACGAGATAACTGAAACATAATATAACAAGGTAAACTACCTCAACAATGCAAACAGGCTCCCGCAGACTTGTTTAATAGGGGCTTCTCACAGCGAGTGCACCCTTACCAGTAGAGTAAGGGAGTCGGATGAATTTGGATTTTGAAAGAAATTGTAATATATTAAATTTGTGAATTAGATCATTTTTAGTAAGTAAGGAGTAGGTTAGTTACTGCACTTTATGTAAACTTATTTAATATTATAAATAAAGAAACTATTGTAACCAGAGACCGTTTTTTTGGTTTGGCGTCAGGAGAAATTGTGTTTATATTAAATTTGCAATGAGCTGTATGAGCTCTACGATGACATTGACGTAATCCGGCGTATAACTGTGCAGCGACTACGCTGGCTGGGTCATGTCCATCGTATGAACGACGAAGTCCAGCGAAAAAGGTGCTCGAGGCGAGGGTCGCTGGTCAACGACGACGAGGGAGACCATGCCTCCGATGGATGAACCAGGCTGAGGAAGCCCTAACCGCACTTGGTGAATCCGATTGGAGAAGGCGCGCACAAGGCAGAGGCACCTGGCGAGATCTGATGAGGTCGGCCGAAATCCGGACACGGGTTGTTACGACCACCTAAGTAAGTAAGTAATTAAATTTGCAACGAACCCTGGATCTGGCGAGCTCACCTCGGCCGGAGTTTAGGTCGTTACAACATGGTGTCCCAAAATGCTAGTAAAAAAACAGTTGCAGGGTAACGATATTTTTAGGGTCGCAAGTCTATAGTTTGAACATAATATTGAGTTTAGGTGGTTACGCGTGGATTTTTATTTATAAAATTTTGTTTTTTTTTTTATTGTAATAAAGTGGAAAAGTCGCTTATTATTACGAAAATGTGGCAAATGGAAACAATTTTGAAAAAGTCGTCTCTAAGGGGCAGGACATCCGAAAAATGGTAACTATGCACTCAACGGTCAACGGGCACTTCATAGCGTTAGTGTAAGGGTGGTTAAATTTTAAGGGCTGATGTTGAATGTGAACCACACCTAAACGTCAAGTTTTTTTTCTGCATTTCATTTGGAATTTCTCAATTTCAGACTAAGTCAATTTGAACCATGGAAAGATACACAATCGAGCAATGCGTTAAAGTTATTCAGGCTTATTATGAAAATGGGCGTTCAAATCAAAATTCATATCGTGCACTTCGTGATTATTTCGGTCAATTTTTCACCTCAGTGTATTCGTCAATAAGCAGAATTGGCACATTTGGGCGAATGATAATCCAAGAGTGATTGTCGAAAAACCAATGCACCGACAAAGAGTGACTGTTTGGTGCGGTTTATGGGCTGGCGGCATCATCGGGCCGTATTTTTTCCAAAATGAGGCTGGTCAGGCAGTTACTGTGAATGGTGATCGCTATCGTGAGATGATAACGAACTTTTTATGGCCCGAATTGGAAGATATGAATGTGGACGATATGTGGTTTCAACAAGACGGTACCACTTGCCACACAGCTAACGAAACAATGGCTCTTTTGCGCACAAATTCAATGACCGTGTTATCTCACATGGTGGCGATGTCAATTGGCCACCAAGATCATGTGATTTGACACCGATGAACTTCTTTCTTTGGAGTTATTTGAAAGAAAAGGTGTACGTCGATAAGCCAGCAACAATTCAAGAGCTAAAGGATGAGATAATTCAGCACATTAACGGCATAGAACCTCACTTATGCCTCAGCATCATCAAAAACTTGGACCGTCGGATGGAGGTGTGCTGCCGAGGTCGCAGCGGCCATTTGGCCGATATTTTCTTCCATGCATAATTGAACCATACCAATATTATCATAATAAAAAGAAACGACGATAATTTCCTAAATAATTTGTGTTTTATTCAAAATCAACATCGGCCCTTAAAATTTAACCACCCTTTATTATCTATATCTACATATTTTATATAACTGAATTTCACATTTTTATTTACAGGTTAACTCTGAAAGGACTGGTCCGATTTTTATGAAATAAATTTTTAAATGCCATATTTGTGATACAGCACAGTAAAGGGGAAGGGTTTTCCTTTCAAAATTCTAATAATAAGTATGCTTAATTGCAACGCATCCCCTATGCAAAGCATTACATGATCGTTTTCTTTTCCCTCGTTTTTGTTGCGATAGTTTCAATAAACTCTATGTTGCTCCCACTCTTCTCTTTTTGTGCTCACCTCGCACATATCATGTAGTGCAGTGATGCAAGCCAAAACAAAACAAAACAAAAAAGAAGAAATGTTTTAATTTCTTTTGACATCCCACCCGGCACAAAATCATTCGCGATGGTAACTATCGAATTCGGTAATGATTACGATTCGAAAAAGGTACGTTTGGTGGACATAACAGTTAATTCTTAAGGGAGGGTTTGCTAATGTTACGAAAAATTATTCTTTTACGATTCCAGAACGATAAAACAAACGCGAAGAAAATTATATTTTGTACTTTAAGGTGGATACTTTCGGATACCTGTTTTGGCACTTTCAGACTTACTTTTATTATAACTGAAGCGGTTACACTGCTATAAAACAATTTTCGATTGCCAAAAATGTTGCTCAGTGCTCAAAAAAGAGACTCTCTGTTTGGAAGAGCAGCGCTGTCCGCCCCATAGCTCTCTGAGCGTTACTTTTCACATGTACACAAAACTATAATTCAGTAGTTCGCTGACGGTGATGCTGTGAAGACCTATGTCGTTTTGCGTTGCAAATTGTATGAGCGTAGTGTGCGCGATTCGAGTTTGCACCAATACTAACAAGACAAAATAAAATACGAATGTGTTGAAATGCCCAGCCCAGTATTGCCACTTTTTGAAGCCCAAATTCCTCAAATTTAAATAAAATTCCACAAAAACAATTTTAATGATATTTTTATAAAATTAAAATGATTTTGATGGTTGATTTTTTTACTGCGATTTTTTCTCAAAATGGCTGAAAAAGCAAGACTTCAAATTTTAATTTTTACCCATGGTGATCATAGAAAAATTTAAAAAAACATTTTTCTCATGAGATAAAAATTTTATTATCGAGTCGACTAAGCAGAATAAAATTTTTGATTAAGGAAATTATGTAATAAAAATAGTAATTTAAATATTTTGGCTTTCTGGTAATCAATTGTTTAATATTTCATTCAGGGTCGCAATGGAAAAATTTTAAATTGAAAGTCTTCCACTTTGGGCCGCCATTCTGAGAGAAAAAAATCGTAGTCAAAATATTAGCCAGATTTAGAAATAAAACATTCTCACCACCTTTAATTGTGTTTCCAAAACCAAGAAAAAATTTTTAAAACTGTTGAAAGTCACCGAACACGTGAAAGTTTTTTATTTCTCAACTATAAATTGAAAATAAAATTTTTTAGATTTTTCAATTATTGCATCGGGTAAAGCACTCTCAAAAATAGTAGGAATGGTTATTTTTTTTAAAATTTCCGGCTTATCGCTATTTTTCTGCTCAAAGTTTCAAACAAAAAGTGTCATTCTGGGCGTTAACGTGTATTCAAAATGTTGAATTGCTGTGTGCAGAATTCTTTAGATGGAGAAAAGAAGTACATCAAATTTATGGTAATAATTTAATCTTAAAGTGAAACGCCGTGCGCTGCAAATTACATCGCATTGAAGCTGCGCATTGGTATGGATTAAATGCAAAACAGAAGGATTTTTTTTAGCATATTTACGGCCTACATAGCGTCTATAAGCTATAAATTCGTTCACTGATATAAGACGTTTTTTACTTAATTTGATTTTATTTATAAAGTGGTAAAAAAATATTATTAAATTCATTCAATAAAACGTAAAATTATATTCAAGAAGCTATGAACTTTTTAAAAAGTTAATAAATTAATAACTTAAAAAAAAAAACAACCCTTGAACGGACTTTGACCGAGCTTCTTATGATCAATTGTGTTGTGTGTGTTGTGAAGTGTTTGACCATAAATGATCGAGAACTGGACATGTTTTATGCCGACTCCGAACGGCCTATGTTCTCAAGAAGCTTTTCATGGCAGTTTTTACTCTCTGAGGATTGTGATTGTCTGCAGAGAGGTGACTGCCGAACGGAAAAAAGCATTCAATTGAAAAAACTTTCTGTGTCAAGTGGGATTCGAGCCAGGGTTCTCTGGCGTATGGGCCACACACTCTACCCACTGCGTCACGGCCGCCACAAGGTTTATTGAGGGCCGCAATATCAGCTCACAGCACTTTGTTGGGCTTGCAGAAACTGTCTGACTTAGACCCGTTACTTGCGCACCTATTAATTGGGTTGAAAGACCAATTAATCTCCTCAGACGCTCAGTTATAAATGTCGCATCTGCTCCAGAGTCGATGAGTGCTCTTGCTGTGTGTATCGCTCCTTCGTGTTCAATGCTGATCATTGCCGTTCCTAACAATTTTTTTTCTGCTGGCTGCAAAGTGTGAAGAAACTGCCTTTAAGTCTTTGAGCTCATTTGTTGGGTGGATGAGCGTCGAGTTAGTAGACTGTATGAGTCGTGAATGCCTGACTTGTAGAACTTTATATGTGTATGTGTATGTGTATGTGTGTATATGACGTATAGACTCTAATACCGCTGAACCGATCCCTACGAAATTTTCAGGGAAACTGAAGCAACATCTTGGGAGTGTTCCTGTGAGTGAGGATGTGTTTGGTGTTGGTTAGACAAGGGGTCGTGGTATCTCCCAAATTTGCACTTTCGCCGACAAGCCAAAAAAAAAGCTATATATCAGACGGTTTTAATCGTAAAAATATTAAAATTTGCTCATTATCTTCAGATGGCTACTGTCAGCGACTTTACAAAAATGGGCGTGGTAGCACTATATCTGCGCCCACTTTTCAGAAATAATTTTAATTCCTGAGATGTGACCGTTTAAAGGGCAAACTAATAAAATACGTGCTATGGGACCACTTTATATATAAATGTTGCCACGCCCACTTTTACCAACTACAGATCCGAAAAAATTATATATTTAAGACGCTTTTTACAGTAAAATACTACTAATATAGTTAATTAGTTCATATGGCTACTGTCAGAAGCTGTTAAAAAATAGGTGTGTCGCATTTTATCTCTGCCCACTTTTCAGAAATCATTAAAATTTCTTAGCTGTACACGTTTTGATAGCGAAACTTGGTATGTAGTTGCCATGGGACCAAGAGGCGTGCACTATATATATATAAATTCTGCCACGCCTACTTTTTCCGTCCTGCTATCTATGTACAAAAATGTATGTATGTAAGGATCCTCACGAAAAAAAGTTGTTTGGGTCGGTTCTTCAGAATAATGCTTGGTTTACGTTGTGATGACTCCAAATTTTTCAACTCTAGCGATAGCCATCCCTGAGTTGGAATGGTTTGAAATATCCTCTAAAAATCGATTGTTTTGTAAAAATATTGGCTGGTGTGTAGTTAAAAAGAGTTATAGTCTGAAATAATAGTGAAAAAATTCTTGCAATCTACATCTTTAAATTTTAAAATTTTGCAGTCGGATCAAAGATAATGCGGATTTCCATCCATTTTTATTATTTTTTTTTTATATTTCACTAACATTTAAATCGAATTTTTTTTGCCTTGTTACTTTTAGTCCAATAAATTTTCTATTGATGATAAAATTTCTTCAAAATTATATTAAAAAAGTTAAAACAATCCATAAAAATCCTCATTATGTTTGGTCCAACGGCAAAAACTTAAGATTTTGTGATGCAATCTGGAAGGACTTTTTCATTACTATTATTTCTGGTTGTTTGGGATTTTTTGTGACTTCCACACTTGACTACCATTTTTAGTCGAAATGTATGGGAATCATCATAACATTAACCATGGATTATTTTGAGGAACCGACCCGAACAACTTTTTTTTCTATGGAGCGTAAGCCGCCTTAATTATTATTTTATGATACTATCTTAGAGATCTTATCACGTCAGATGACTAAGGCTAATGACATAAAAACGGGAAAAGTTTGCTATAAAAGCCAGTTTTTATAGCAAAGCCCTGAGAGTGTTCCTGTAAAGTCTGGTGCCAATTGTAACAGTGGGCGTGACACCTTAAGTACACCTCAAATTTTCAATATCGATAGCAAAACGTCGCAGTACTGAATTGGCAAAAAAAAAGAAAATCGGACCAACAAAAAGAAAAAAGTCAGTTGCAAGCAGATTATTAGCAAACAGAGGCTTACTGTATAACACCGGGATCGCAGACGAGGAAGTTAGAAAAAATTTTTTTTTCACTTCAATCAAAAAAAAATTCGTTTTTTTTTAACCACGCTCTTACTCTTTCTACATGACATTTCTGCTAAAATATTTGACCGATTTTTATGTGTATGGTCTAGAGTTGTTTGTCATGATTTTCTCCAAACGACAACAAAAAGATTAATTTAATCATTAAAAGTACCGAAAAACTTCATTTGAAACTTTAAACGCGTTTTTCTCGAAACAGGTTTTTAAAAATCGGTGTGCAAGACTTACTCCAAAATTGCTGAGTAATCAAATAACTAAACTTTTGAGGAGCTGACTTTTTTTTGAAGTCCTCAATTTTAAAATTTCAAAATTTTAGGGCTTTTTTGGACTTTACTTGTGCGTAGCTACCATTTTGTTTCGAAGTAATTTTTTAGAAATATTTTTTATCAGCCCCTCACATAAGGTTTAAACTCTTAACAAATTTTTGGTTTTTTGTTTCAGATAAGCCAAACTCGAGATATCCTGCACACCCTTTACTACTTCATTTACGCACGTGTGACGCGGAAGTGCCGTCACGAAAAATAAAAAGTTTTTTGCGTTATTTTAATACTAATGTAAAACAATAAAAAAAATTTTTTTTTAAATATCTCTAACTATTTTCCCACAATCCTTACTTAAAAACCTCCTAAACTTTCGACAAACTCAGTTAAAATTTCCTATAAAAATTGTCAGTTCACCTAATAGATGACTCAACATTTAACGAGAAAGTTTTCAAACATGCGAGCTGCATTGCAGGATTATGTATACAGTTTTGAGAATTCACTCACTAAAAGCTTTCATATCGCTTTCATTTTCACAAGTTTTGAGATTAATTTCGATGAACGAGTTCTTATAAACGAGTAAATGACAGCAGGATATTTTCTCATAAACGACAATCATAGGCTGTTATTTGCTTGCATTCTTCACCAATTTATTTTTTTTAATTTTTTCGTTTTCTACTTTATACAATATTCGAAAAGCTATGTTCGCCAAGCGAACTATCACCACTGCCTTGATAATTGCAAAGGGTGGTTAAATTTTAAGGGCCGATGTTGAATGTGAACCACACCTAAACGTCAAGTTTTTCTCTGCATTTCACTTGACATTTCTCAATTTCAGACTAATTCAATTTGAACCATGGAAAGATACAAACGCATTAAAGTTATTTAGGTGTATTATAAAAATGGGCGTCAAATCAAAATGCATATCGTGCACTTTGTGATTTTTCCGTGTCCAAATGTGCGTACAATCGGAAAAATCGTGCAAAAATTTGAGCAAACCGGGTCTGTAGGAGATGTGAAAACACCAGTGTATGCTCGTACTGCAGAAAATATTGCTGCTGTTCGCGATAGTGTGGCTGAAGAGCCGTCCACCTCAACTCGTCGTCATGCGCAACAATTGCACCTCTCACGCTCGTCGTTGATGAACATTATGCATAAAGACTTCCATTTACACGCTTACAAGGCGCAATGGACTCAAGAACTAAAGGCTCTTGATCATTTGATCAGTGGATGATCAATTTCCGAAGAAAATCATCTTCAGTGATCAGGCACATTTTCACCTCAGTGGATTCGTCAATAAGCAGAATTGCCGCATTTGGGCGAATGATAATCCAAGAGTGATTGTTGAAAAACCAATGCACCCACAAAGAGTGACTGTTTGGTGCGGTTTATGGGCTGGCGGCATCATCGGGCCGTATTTTTTCAAAAATGAGGCCGTTCAGGCAGTTACTGTGAATGGTGATCGCTATAGTGAGATGATAACGAACTTTTTATGGCCCGAATTGAAAGATATGGATGTGGACGATATGTGGTTTCAACAGGACGATGCCACTTGCCACACAGCTAGCGAAACAATGGCTCTTTTGCGCACAAATTCAATGACCGTGTTATCTCACGTGGTGGTGATGTCAATTGGCCACCAAGATCATGTGATTTGACACCGTTGAACTTCTTTCTTTGGAGTTATTTGAAAGAAAAGGTGTACGTCGATAAGCCAGCAACAATTCAAGAGCTAAAGGATGAGATAATTCAGCACATTAACGGCATAGAACCTCACTTATGCCTCAGCGTCATCGAAAATTTGGACCATCGGATGGAGGTGTGCTGCCGAGGTCGCGGCGGCCATTTGGCCGATATTTTGTTCCATACATAATTGAACCATACCAATATTATCACAATAAAAAGAAATGACAATAATTTCTTAAATAATTTGTGTTTTATTCAAAATCAACATCGGCCCTTAAAATTTAACCACCCTTTACAATGATCGGATGTGTTGGATTGTTCGAACGCTCAAAAAGCATCCCGCTACTTGTTGGATGACAAGTCAGATTTATTTCCTTACTTTTGAAATTGGGCGCATTCAGCGTACTCAACTGTTGTGAATTATTATGGTAGCAATACTTTAGTGAGCGATGTTTTTCACTGAATGTGTTGTTAAATGGCGTCCATTCAGCGACCATTCAGCGAATTTTTACACAGCTGTTGACTACGCTGGATGCGCTCATTGTATCATGGCCGCACATGGTTGGTCATGGTTGGATTGCTTGAACACTCAAAAAAACTGTCCCGTTACTTGTTGGATAACATGTTAGACCAGGACAGGACGTACCTTTGACAGGAGCTGTTGATTTTTTGATATCTTATTAGATTTTTAATTTCTTAAATTTTTCAGTTTTTTTGATGAAGTTGTAGAAATCGGTTGTCTTTTTTGTTGATTTATAAAATTTGTATTTCAATTTAGCAATTTTTTATGAAAACATTAGTTCTGGTTAATAAAATAATATAAAATGGATATACGAAAGTTTTTTAGTGGTGAGAGTTTTTATAATTATGTACATATTTACGTCATTGCTTACACCAAAAATGTATTATTTGTAGCAACCGGTTCTAACAAAAACCGAAAATTTGAATCAAATAATGGAATTGGAGAGAAAGTAGAACAACAACAAAAATGTGTGCGATGCATCTTCACCTAGTGCAGTAGTACAAAAAACAATGGTACAAGAATCAGTAGTAGAAGATAAATATTTTGATAACACTTAGCCCAAAAACGATCTTAGACAGTGGGTTGGCCGCTCGTTTTTATAGAGTGATAATGAGAAAAGAGAAATGCTGAACCACTATTGGGTACCATTGCCAAAGTACGTTTTTTTTTTGTGGATGCACACAACATCGCTACACTCCTTGGCTTGTGTACTCAAAGAAATTGAAGGGTGCAAGTTCATCTTCGTCAAATGTTTGTTCGGCGTTGGCCACATTATATTTTAATTTCGATTAACCAGCAAAGCATATCGGGTTGCGATTTGATGAACTAATAGAATTGTAGGCACGAAAGTCTCCAAAAATGCGTTCCATAAGAAATACATGCAAATTAAAAGTGCCAATTGGCGCTCTTTCGGGTCGATCGGCCATCACCTCTCTGCAGGCAATGGCAAACCTCAGAGAGTAAAAACTGCCATCTTGATAACATAAGCCGTTCGAAGTCGGCATAAAACTTATGGGCCTAGCTCTCGATCTTTTGTGTTCATTGATTTGTGCTCATTGATCGTCGAAAAATTTGTGTTGTAATTTGGATATAAAAGGAGAATGATTGGAGGATAAAAGGAGTATTCAAAGTGAAAAATAAGGCTTGGAGGTTTTCGAAACATTTGGCTTAAAAAGGAGGATGATCCTCCCAAAAGGAGGTTAGATGGGATGGTTAGAAATACTATATAAGCGTATACAGGAATGGAATGGAGAAATGGATTCACCATTTACACATTTTATTTTTTAATTTCACAACGATATCAGCGCCAATATATAGCCGTCTATTAATGGCTTAATTTACAGTTCGTTTATATGTATATTTCAGGACTTTGGGAACCGGTCCCACCATATAGAAAGTCTGGCTACGTCTATGCGTAGATCCCGCGTACCAAAATGAACAGACATTTAGTGTTTGTGTATTTTAGGGATAAATTAATGAAATTAATGTATACGAATTGAAATATAAGAGCATTTTTCGACTTTTGGGGACTTTTTCGTTAAAATACCTCAATCCAACCTGTAGATAATCAATCCTGGAAAATTTACCAATGAAAATCACAAATATTTTTCTAGAATTATTAAAGTTATTCCTAGTGAAAAATATATGTTATACGATTTTTAATAATTATTTTTGTGATCAAAATGTTAAAAGAAGGCACTATTATTATTTTTGTATTTTTGATAAGAAGTAAAGTTTCAACAGTTATATCTTTTTTCCGAATTTCTTTTTTTTTTATTTTCTTGCAGAAAACATCTTAATATTATGCCTAAAACATCCATGCTACTGCTTTTTAAAATTTTGTATTTTTGGTTTTTTGGGGATTTTTTCATAAAAAAACTCAAACTCGAAATTTCCAAATTGGTACACTACTTGCAAAAAAATCCATAACAACCAGGTTATTCAACATAATTACACAATTTTTTCCATCTGCATTTTCACAATATTTCATTTAAATTTTTTCAAAATTGGATTTTTTCCGATTTTTTAATACAAGAAGAAAAAAGATTTTCTTTCGAAATGTTAAACTCTTGTAGATTCCATCCAATTCCCATTTTTGATTAGCTTGTTTTAAGGCAATGTTAAATAGAAAATGACCTGTGAAGCAGTATTTTAGAAAATTTACACTTACTGACATGTATCGATGCTGGTCGGCAAGGGTTCCCGTGGTCCAAGGTAAACCAAATCTCATTTACATTTGTTTTAACATCATACGAAAAAATAAAGAGCCTACCACATAAAAAAATTACAACTTCAATTTTTTTGGGACACCCTAACATATATACACCCCAAACACATATATAGTTCTTAGCTAATTATTAAGTTGCAAATTATTTAAAGCCAGCAAACTCAATTACATAAAAATAAATATTTACAAACCTGTTGCACAAGTTAATACACAGAGCGCAGAGAAAAACACAATTTTCAACATTTTTGAAAATTTAATCACAAGCACAAATTAAAATATAAACGTACTGGCAAAATCAGAACTGGATTTGAATGAGAACAGAACTGATGAGCACTTTTAAAAAAAAACAAAAATTTCCTTTTCAGTCTTTACAGTCTTTTCCGGTGCCTTTATTTATCTGTTCAGCCTTTGTTAAATTGCTGTGATATTTCAGTGCAATCACTTCATACCTTATGCAATGCAGATAAATTAGATACAAAGGCTACTAAATGGGACTCGCTTTCTTGGGAAGAAGATCGGGACTTGTGTTAAAGTCAAATGCACTCTTACTTATGGTCTGCAAAAAGCACCGGTGGCAAGCTTTAAAGGAATTTCTCTACCTAACAACTGTATGATTCAGGGTCCGTTTAAAGAATTTATTACATACATACAATTACAAGACCATATATACGTGAAGGGTGCTCAACAAAAAGTACCTAGAGAAAGGAATAAAAAAATTATGATAAATGAAAAATAAACCAGAACTAAGAGGCAAAATGCTTCCTGAGCACTAACACTAAGGAAACAATACTCACAGTTTTGCTGCAACTAAAAACCGGACCTGTGTAGTGTGACCGAAACGTGCTTCAATTTAATTTTTTATATACTCTTACCGCACGTTAAGATATATAAATGTGGTTTTGTAGCTTTGTGGCCTGAGGTTGCTAAAGAACTGGCGATCATAACAATTGCCGAAGTAAAGAATGCTCTTTAACGTTAGTTTTTCTATTGAAGTCAGATCTTACAAATTATGTGGCTTTTATAACCTTGTCATATGTTGAGAATGTGACTTTTATCTACAAATTGTTTTACCGGTATTATCCTAGTGTAATATAATCATATTGTCTTATTAACACTCATTCAGAATTGATGTTTGTTAATAACATGGTAGAGATGATTACGTTGACTTAAAAATTCAAAAAAGTTTTAATAACACTAAAAAAAGACAAAAACAAAATAATAAAAAAAGAGCTATGGAATTCATAAAAGCTTGCTAAATTATCATATTTTAATGTAGCAATACTAAAATATTATTTAAAAATGACTCAAAAAATTATCTAAAACTATGGATAAAGAATTTAAAACCAGAAATGGCTATAAATGACAAAAAAAAAATACCAAAAAACGGTGTTTTTGAATTATCAGAAAATGTATATGTTAGAGCAGAAAAAAGTTGACATGTCAACAAAATCCGAGCCTTGGTCATTAGTTTAGCAAAAATTCAGTTTTTTGTGGAACCCTATTAACAAAAACTTGTTTTTTTAATTTTTTTTTTTATTTCCTTTGTAATGCTTTTAGGAAAAACTTTCTTGTGATTTTCAATTACTTGAAGAGCTAAGTGTAGATACTTGTATCAAGTATTTAAAAAAATTATTAAAAAAATTAAAAAAGTAAATAATAATTTTAAGCATAAGGAAAATCTGTTGTAGGTTTATTACTACCCACAAAGTATAAAATACCGCGAAAAGTACAAAAAATACTAAAAATGCCATTTATAATTAAAAATAAAAGTATTTTGTAGTAGAAATTGTGTAGGTTGCTTTTAAAAAATTTGTTTAAAATAGTTAAACGTTAAATTTTGAGAACGCATTAAGAATAAATGCCTTAATAAGACAATTGTTTTAAAAAGCCAAAAAAATAAGTAGTGCTGACCTTGAAAATGTAAATTAAATTTTTAATACCGAAAAATTAAAATTTTTGAAGAAAGTTATGGTACATTACACCACAAAGGAGAATTCAAGGTCTTTAAAATATGGCCTTAACATTTTTATGTAGGATTATCGGTTTTGAAGATATGGTTTTTTTACTAAATGCCCAAATGACAATTTTTGCTTTTTTCTTAATTTTCCATAGTATATAACTAAAAAGAAAACAAATTAAAAAAAGATTTGCAAATGTTTTTATTTTTTAAAACAACATCGACGTGCAAAGTACCCAATTTTTACAAATATGTAAGTTTCGAAAAGCGCCCGGTTTGACATGGAATCACCGATACATAAAGTACTATTTTGTGCTAAAATTGTTTTTTAAAACGGATAGCATAAAAAATATCATCTTTTGTGAATTTCATAAGCATTTAATTTATTAATACATTTTTTTGGAGGTTTTGAGCTTATGAGTTTTTTATAAGTTTTGAATAATATTTTAATTGTTTGTGTCATTAGAACTTGAATACGAATAAGTCTTGGTTTTAAGTTTGGGTGCACAGCCAAAAGGGATTCAAGACTAACAAAAAATTTTATACAACATATAATTATTACGTACATACATATTATAACATAGTTTTTTGTAATAATATAAATTTTCTTGCAGTAGTAGCGCATAATTTAATATCAAAGCTTACCATATGTGTTTCTTTAATACCTATGTTTGAATTTATTATATTGCCTGCACTTTTACATTGCAGATGCCAAAGGGGGCAAAAATACCTAAAAGCATTCCTTACAATACGTTGATAACAATAAAAAACAAATTTAAAATATATATGCATAGTTTTTGTTGAGGGGTACAGCCATCACAAAGATTAATTACAAATCTTCATATATTTAATATAAAGTAATAATTGGATTGATATTAAAACTTTTTCATATAATATAAATTTTTGCTGTATGAATGCTTTTATGTAACTAAATAGCAACTGAAAGTATGTAATAAAGTGCAAATAAAACAGTCCATAATGAAAAGGTATGGAAGTCGTCCGTAAAGTAGGCAATATAAATGGTAATATGGGCGTAAAAAATTGGACTGTCAATTAAGCACACAGGTAATGCAATTTGACACCGTTAGACGAATTTTTGTAGGGATACGTCGACACTGACTTATGCTGATAAACTAGTTTCGACTGACCAGCTACCACTGGAAACTAACAATCGGCGCGTTATTGGCGAGATTATGCTGGCTATTCTGTAAAATGTGGTGCAAAATTGTACCGACAAGATCGTCTTCATCGACGCACTCGCTTTAGAAATTATCTTTAACTCTAAAAAATACTTTATATAAAAGTTTCGTATTCACAAACTGAATAACAACAAAAAACAAAAAAGGCACTGAATTATGGGCTTAATGTGAACTTTTTAATAAAAAAATTTGAACTTTTGAGGGGGAAATATATGTCAACCGAAGTTTCGTTGAAATACAATTCAAAGAATTAGAAGATCTTGATCCGGCAAATGCTTCAATTTGCCAATAAATCTAGAAACAACATCTGTACCTCCAAACGTAAATATAAAAAATTTAATTCTTAAATATAATTCACATATTTGACTATACTATATATACTTATATATATACTATATGAATTATAGTAAATATAAAAAACTTCTGTAGGAAGTTTATTAAATACTCTTAATATACATTACGCACATAAAAGATAGGAAAACAGCAGCTGGAAAACAACATTGATTTCGATGAGTTTGTCGGAAAGTTTGAATAAACTCAATGTATCTAGACAAAATGATTGTAACAATAAAAAATTTTAAGCAAAAATAGTAAATTTACAAATTTTTATTTTTTGTATAGAGACCATGCAGTGTAACCAGCTAATTAAAAGCCAATCTGCATACTAGTTAAAAACTGAGCAGTACTAGTTTAAGTTTATCTTTTTCTCGTTAAAGGTTGTATGTATATTCCGGATGTTATCTTGATAGTTAATAGATCATTTGATTAGAGCCGTGCTCACATATGAAAGGCTAGACGGGCGCGGTCGAGCTCCCTCATATGCCAGGCAAAACGGACGAGGTCTTGCTCTGAATAATCAAGTTTTATTCTGTTGTGTGAAGATTTCTGTAAACAATGATAAGAGTAAAGCTCACACATGCAAGGCGTGACGGACGGGGTCTTACTCTGGATAATCATGTTTAATTTGATTCAGTTTGGTAGAAATATATTGCCAAACATCGCCTGAAAAGAATTAAATCCCTTATGAGAGAATGATTCACATCAGTTAGTTAAGTTCTAGTTAGTTCTAACTTATTGTTAGTTAAGTTCTAGTTTGTTGTGATTAGTTGCAAACAACCCTGCAGGACCAAATGTAACTAGTCGAAAAGTAAAGTAACTTTGGGGTAGTTATTCACGAAGTAACTTTCATTAAGCTGAAAAGTCATCGAAAAATAGTTGAGCGGCCACGAAACAGAATTTCAGGGTTGTAGTAAGGAGAAAAACAAAGGTATTAACGTTGGATCAATTTTCTTTTCCTGTGTTTTGCTTCACAAAAAAGGTGTCACACTCCAGTTAAGTACATTTTTGATTTAAAAACTCTATGAAAAAAAAGAAAATAGAACAACGCAAACGTATTAAAGGCCAAACAAAATAGACGATCATTTCTTCGATTTTGATATTAAACCCAAAATTATGCGCTATCACACGCAACGTAATTTTGCACCTATACTATCTGACTCTTTTTGCCAGCTAAAACTCAATCAGACTAATCTATCAGACTTAGGGCCGGTTTCCCGATCATTAGTCAACCAATTGGTCAACTAACCTAAAGGCTGTTAGTTAACTATGACTTTTCATAATTTGGGTTTTACAATGCTTTAGTTAACTAATGGCAATTTTCTTAAAAAGATATGGCATCATTGTATAAAAAATATGTTTTCGACTTTTGCTTTAAATAATTTTCCTTTAAGTAATTCAAAAAATGGTTGCAGCACAATGTGCGAGATGCTTGAATTTTTCTCAAAAAGAAATAGATTTTCTTTTGGAAATTGTCACTAAATACAAGAATATCATAGAAAATAAGCAATCGGATAAATATCACGCTTATATATCCGATAAATATCAATAATATATATATCATATTATTTGTTTTTATGTTGGTTTTTTTCTCTATTACAAAAATCAACTGCTAGTTGACTAATGGCGTTAACTTTAATTGTGAAACTCAAATCTGTTAGTTAACCTCTGGTCAGTGGTTAACTAATGATCGTGAAACTGGCCCTTAAAATCGACTCAACATATTTTTTGGTATGGCTAAATAAAGTCTATTTTTACTGGAAGTAATGTGAATTAATTACAAACGAAGCAAATAACCACTGCATACTAGTAGGCACTACCTTTTGTGCCATACAACAACCTTGAATTTATGAATTCAAGACCAATGCCAAGTCCAAGTGCAACTGCATAAAAATGCAGTATCAGCATTAATGCACAGACCGTTTAAGCTATGACGCGTGCCATAACTTAAACGGTAACAACTGAGCAGCTTAAATAACAAGCAATACCGCCAGCATGTTGATGTTGCCATTGTCGTGAGAAATAAACTGGCACCGTTGTGGCTTCTGCACCGTGAACAACAATGCATTGACAGCATTTTAAATTAATAATATTTTGTTGTTGTAATTGCATGCATTTCAATTATTTTTGGCTGCAATTACTAATTGGACAATAAGTGAAACAAAAGAATTCCGCCTTTGGGATATTAAAAGTATGATAAACAAAATGCAATACGAGCATTTTACACATGTTAAACCTAAGAATGCTCCGGGTAATTTTAATCTCGGCCATGTTATGATGAAATGTTTTGTGAAATTAAAATTATGAAACTACACCATTGTAAAGTATTGCAAAATTAAATAAGTGTTAAGTATAGCAAATTAATCTATAAGCTAGACTTAAGTATGTAACAAAATTAACAAGAATAAGCGAGCCCAGATATGTTATAAATATCTGGTCTGGAAAAACAACGAGCGTACTAAGTCAGATCGAGAGTGTTTCAGCGGGGATCCCGTACACATTAAAGAAAGTACACAATCGGCTGGTGAGCCAATATAATACACACCCAAAATCTTTTGGCAACCTGACGCCTGCCTTTTCAGTTGGCAGCTACCCTGAAGGTTAAATATAAGGAAACTTTTTTTTTAATCTAGGGAAATTGTGGTAGGATGCGATATTTCCTATTGGAGGAAAGACGCATAAGGTTTTGAATCAGATATCACTTCACTTTAGGGCCACGACTAAGGACCTACGGGTATCCTCACAGGGAGGATCCCAACAGAAGCTATAGTTTATAAAAGCTATTTAAAATGTAGTTGTTTTACTCCTCATAAAGGCAAAAGTAAAAAAAAAAACAATGAACTATTAAAAGAAAAAATTAAAGTGATGAAGTGGCCCCCTCAAAGCCCAGATCTCAACCCTAATGAGAATTTGTCGCTTATCCTAAGAAACGGGTGTACGATTATCTGGAACCACCAAAAAACCAACCAAACGTTATAAAAGCAAAGGGTAGCCACACAAAATATTGAATATGGAAAAAAAGACCGGAATAAGAACTTGTATCATAATTAATCACATGCCTTTTTAACTTTTTTGCTCACTGCTTTGTATGGACTATTCTTTGTTTTGGTTTTTTAATTTTTAAGTGTTCAAAAGACTAATAAATTATATTTGATACAAATAAAAATATATATAAAAAAACCAACTTTCTCGTTTTAATAAAATAAGTGATCAGTTTTGTTACATTCTGTATATGATAAATAATATTATAAATAGTATGATACATTTAATAATATTATATATTAAATGAAGATTAGTTAAGATTAACTTAAGGGCTCTTCCTCAGCTGGGTTTTCATTTGGCAGATTTTTTTTTTTTTTTGTTAGGTCATGGCCAATTGTAAAACTGTGACAAAAGTTATTCTTGCACTAAATTATGAATGTTCCTGATATTGCATGTTCCCAATTCAGTTATTAGTTATACATAACAAGCATTTCTTTAAGTTTAGCCGGCACGCAAAATCACAAAATGCGTTGTTTTTACCATCCTCTCGCAGAAAATTTGGTGAGTCAAATCTAGAAGTGCTTTTTGGTGCGGAATTTTATCCGAAATTTTTTTGTGTCAAAAGGAGTTTTGGGCTCTTTAAAATCGAAAGAATGCAAAAAGTCCATTTCGACTATAAACATCATTCCTGGTTTGAATCTGCTTAAAAACTATCGCAGTCGATAGTCAGCTATTGCTGTCTGCTGCGTAAAATTTAACAGTCGAAGCCACAGCTCTCGAAGAACTATCATAGTCGATATTCGGCTGCTGCTGCATGCTTCGTAAAACTGAACAGTCGAAGCAACAGTTCACGACGAGCTGTTGCAGTTGGTAGTCGGCTACTGCTGCGCAGGGATGCTATTTGGGGGATTTTAGGGCTTTTTTGAGCCCTTTTTGATTTCATAAGCCCTGAAGCCCTGTCGATTCATTTGAGGCGCTTTTGAAAAATTCTACTGAAAAAATATCATTTAAGTAGTACGTCATCAATGCACAAATTTTAAATTTTTAATAAAATGGTTTGAAATAGATCTCAGTAAAATAAGTTCTATTGAATTTTTTGAAATTATAGCTTTGGAAAATCCAAAAAAAAAGAAACTATTCTTCCCAAGCTTATTTTTTTTTAAAGCTATGTAAGCCTACAGAAATACTACACTTGTAAAAATCTATTAAAACTGAAGAAATTTTTTTAAAAACTGGCGTTCTTATATTTTGTATAAGGCCACCATGTTATCATTATACAGAATAACCACTATTATCTATTGTGTTCAACCACTGTTATTGATTGACATCTACAGGGAAACTCCTTAAAAACATTTGGTATGTACTATAATGGAGGAAGTATGAAAATTCCTACACACCCTCAAAAAGAAGGTCGAAATTTTTTAATCGATTTTACTTTTAATAGTATCCCAAAGTAATTATATTAGGAATTTTGGTGAATTTTTAATGATAATATTATAATGTATAAGAATTTTTAACCATTATTTTCATTTTATTTGTACCAAAAATAGTTTCCGATGTATGATTTTCTATATAAAACTTATCTTAAAAAATTGCTTAAGAAGTAATAAACAATTATTTCTATAAAAATGTGATTGTTTCCACCCAAAAAAACAAATTTTGATCTAAAAATGAAATCGGTATTATACACATTCTTTTCCGAATAAAAAAATATTTTTGAGTCATAAATTTTAAAAAATATAGGGTTGAAAAAAATTCAGCACAGCAGTCCCAATATGTTACCCGAAATGAACATTTTTCAATTTCAGAATGTTTTAACATGAAAGCTACAAACATCTTTTTCACAAATTTTTTTCAAAAAAGTTAAGATTGCGGAAGCTGCGATGGAACATTTTTTTGCCACCTTATTCGATGTGGTTTAACTAATTTTGACTAATCAAGGCTCTATATTTCGAAATTACATAACATTAATGAAATTATTATTTATTAAATTTAGTCACTCCTGAATATATATTTTGGTAGAACTGATTTTATTTTCGTATCATGCCCACTTCGTCCCGCATCATAGATTCGACTTCTTACAAGTCTTAACGCATATCTTTCTGACATTCTTATGTATATAACCCATGACTCAAAAGAATACTCCTAAGACTCTAACGATGCATATATCTATCCGATTTGCGGTTTTCTGTGGAATGCTTTGCTGTTTTCATTTGTATTATTAACTTATTAAATTAATGGCTTTGTTAAAAATTTTTTGGAGAAATAAACTATATTGATAATTTTTGGGCATATTTTTGACTTTTGCAATCAATGCAGAAGCCATTTTTTAAAACTGCAATGAAATATTTATATATGAAATAAAATTTATTTAAAGGAAAAAATTAAACTATTCACTTTGACTCACAATTCAAAAAAAAAAAAAAAAAACGAAAATATTAACTTCAAATTGTTTTTATTTCCCAAAAACAGTTAATTCGAAATCTATTTGGGTATTTGTGGTCATGGCTGAATGTTCGAAGTCTTTAACATTGAAGCACTAAAGGCCCCATTCTTTTAAAAAATGCCATATTTTTGTATTAATTTTGGCTCTTTTACAACTATGCCAATATCATCCCTGCTGCTGTCTGCTTCGTAAAATTCCGTAGTCGGAGCAACAGTTCACGAAGGACTGTCGCAGCCGATTGTTGGCTATTACTGTTTCTGTTGCTGTCGCAGTCAACTTACGCTGCAGCCACACATGATAGTACTGGCATGCCAATAAAGAATATGTATTTACTGCGAAAATATTCCGAAATAATCAACAAATTACGCTGCGGCCACACGTGATAGTAAATGTTCATTTGAAAAATGTCGTCAAAGCCAAAGGTTCGACCACTTTTTTATTCCGTTTGCTTTTATTCAGTGATGCTTTATATGCCAACACAGCACCAAACTTAAATGGGATAAAAATGGGGCACTAATTATGTTGTAAAATGTGCTTATCAATATTTTTCAAAATGAAGTGCAACTTATTCATATGGATATTTTATGTGTCATATAAGGGCAATTAAAATAATTGCATATATTTCACTACAAAACATGAAAGAAAAGTGCATATTAAAAATTCTAATGTTTTAGGGAGAAAACGCAGCACTGTTTTCCTTACTTCGAATTCGGACTGGCTGCGGTTGCCAAAATTCACTGTCTCAGTAAAAGCTGTGGCCAATGAAGTGCCAGTGATGTCAAGGTGTGAGTGTGTTAGTGAGAAGTGAGAGTGTATTGAGTTTTTCGAACTGTTACTGGCTTCGGACTGGCACGTGTGGCTAGGGGGTTAGACATTTTTACTCAGAACTCGGAAATGAGGGGTTTATTTGTGTTAAAATAGTAGATAAAGAAAGTATCTTACAGCATTTCGAAAATAGTGAGTTTTTTGATTGCCATCAAAAAATGTCCATATCGTACATTTTGCACTCAGCTCGTCGAATTTGTGAAAGTCTGAAAAACAATAATGTTGGTTTTGCTTCAAGAAATGAAAGAAAAATGTTGTTAATTTTGACCAGCGAAACCTACCAAAATATGTTATAAGATTATATATGGAAAAACTTTTTTTTTTAAGTCATATATTAAAACGAGTAAAACACAACTTTTCTGTTTAATCGTCGCTTTCAGAATGCGCTTTATTTCACCTTCAAAATGTCGCATTGATGCTGATGTTTTTCGAAAAGCTCGCAGAGCTTTACAACAACAATTACTTACAAACTAGAATAACTTACAGACTATTAGAGAGAAAGAGACAAAGTATGGTTAATTTAAGATGTGTATACAAGAATAAAGAATACAGAAACTTACAAACTATGAGTGAAGCAGACTGCAACATAATCGAAGTAAAGCATGATACATTGTGACATGATAATGTATATTTAAATAAGAAACAGGGTAATAGTATAAACTGATACTACTACATATATAACCTGCTTTACTAAAAAACTAAATGCAAGAATTAGATTTATTTTTCCTAAAATAGTAACATTTTAGGACACAAACCGCATACAATACTGAAAATCGTAACTGAATACTGAAATCGCAGTAGCCGAATATCGACTACGACAATTCTTCGTAAACTGTTGCTTCGACTTTTAAATTTTAAGCAGAAGACAGCAATAGCTGACTATAGACTGCGGCAGATGAATATATGCTCTTGTTGTGCTGCTGATCGCTTTTACATTGCTACACAGCCATAGCACAATTTTTGGTGCCGTTGCTATTTCTTGCTCAGCAATTTAAACACTGCTTATTTCTAAGATTATTGGCAATTTGCTCAAATATCTAATCACAGAATGCGCTGTCATTTCTTTAAAGCCCAATTTCAAAAAGTAAATTTTTCAAAAACTAGGCAAAACATACTTTCCAAATTTTATCAGTATATTGAAAATTGATAGAACAAAAAATATAAAAAAAATTAAGATATCACTAGTCAACAAATTCTGGAAAATTTTTTTATACAGAGACTTGATATACTTTTCTAGAAGAACTTTTTATGCTGATTCTATGTCTATTCTCTGTTTTTCCCCAATAGGTCGAATTTTTGAGATACAGGGTGATTAGCATTTCTTAGTCTTTGATCCAGTTTTTCTACTCTAGATACTAAACTGTTCCATGTAAAGCAATTGCATGTCATCTGACAGATAATTTAATAAGCTATCCAATACTGTATTAACAATTTGTATGTCATGTTTCTTCTGAGATATTTAAGTATATAGTTAAAATTTTAAGTTTTTGGCTAAAAATTTTGAACATTGACCGACTTTTCCATTATGGCTTAAACTATTTTTCAAATAGGACTAATTTGATGTCTTATATTAAATTCCCTTCATTAATATGTCAATAACAATATAATAGAGCTAGGAAAAAAATTTCAAACATTTAAACAAGTTTTGAAGCCATGTTGCTCAATCAATTTATATTGAACCCCAAAGAAAATTTTGTTTGCAAAATAAGCATATTTTTTAGGTAGGTACATATTAAGAGTATTTTTCTCGGTTTTCTCCAAATAACTGGAACTTTATATGGTAAATATACTTTTTTACCATTTAACCATTGATAAAAGCGACTTCTGCAATTTTGGCAAATCTGGGTAGCCAGTCTTTGTCTTGGTTCTTGACAGGATTCCCAAAATAATTTAGATAGGCCTATTTGGGCTTTTCTAAAATTTTTCGACCAGTTTTTGCAATTATTTATTGCCCACAAACATTGCAAAATAGATAATAAGAAATATAACATGATTAAAATCACTTTTGCACAATTTTTTCGACATTTTTAAATAGTGAAAGAAATATTTTATTTTATATAGAAAAGTCATGAGCTGTCTACCGATCTGTCAATCTGTCTGTTACCAACGCTTTTTTAAGAGTTGCAGCTAGCAACCACCAGAGTAAGAGAATGCCTTATAGTATACTATAAAAATAATATACACGTTCAGAAATCTGGGAAGTCTAATTTTAATAAAACTGTATTGTACATATGACCACACCAAGAATGCATTGGAATATAATAAAAGTGAAATATTAAAATTGAATTCTTATCCCATAGTAATAAATTGTAAAACAAACTTGGAATAGAATTTTAATTTAGAACCATACTATTCTGTATTATATTTTAATACATTTGGAATCAAGTTTAATACTTCAATTATTAAAAAGTCATACAAATAAAGAAACGTGTATAAAATAGTAACACAAATTATATTAAAAAAAATACAAGATGTATAGAATATAATACAAATTGTCCTAAAATTATAAAGAAAAGGGTGGGATATTTTACACTTATTTTTGTTGTATTTCGTATATATAGCTACACTTGGTGACTGTGTTTTAAATGCCTTTTATACATTCGCTCGGTTTAAACATAGTTTTTGCTGTCTTTTTTTCCTTTTTGTGATTCGTTCGACTTATTAGGTGAGTTCTTTTATTGTTAAAAAATTAAAGCAATAATAAGAATAGAATTGAGTTTTAATAAAATTTAAAAGGTAATTATTTAGAAGTGGGGCTCCAGACAAAACTGGCCCCAAACAAATTTTTACCCCTTGGAGACCATTTTAATACATCAAAATAGTTCATTTACGGTGGGGGAAGACATTTTCAATAATTGTTTATAAGCAAAAACATTGTAATAAACAAAAAAAAATTTTTTTAAGTAATTTTTTTATTTTTCATTTAATTAAATACTTTGACCATTTTTTTATTCTTTCGGGGAATTTTTGATGATTTCGATATTGTTTATTTTTGTTTTGTTTCTTGAACAGTATAAATCATTTTTTGTTATTTACCATTGTTATTTATTGTTATATACCACTAGAATTGTTACTTAAATTGATAACATAAAAAAATAAATAATTAGCTCTTACTGCGCTTTTTAAGAAGCTAAAACATGGTTTTTCTTTCAAATCAGCCCATATAAAGTGTCTCCCCCACCTCAAAACATCAATTTCTACCATATAAAATTGTCTCAGTGAAAAATTTTTTTAAGTGAGTTTTGTCTGGAGCCCCACTTCTAAATAATTACCCACTTCGTCACAAATGTTCGACCCCTTCCCCCTAAACGTGTTATGTGTTGAACAGCCCGAAAGCTTATTTTTAAAAATTTCTTGCTACTAATATACAGGGTGAGTCTGTTAGAGAGGTCAATCCGAAAACCGGAGGTTCCTTGGGTCAATACAAGAAAAAAATTGTATGGGAGGGGGGGTCTATTTTCACCCCCCTCCGAGAAAGAAGTAAAATAATGTAAAAAGTCGAATTTTAAGGTAATATCTTTTTTAGCGCAATAACTTTGAAAGTATGATAGCTTCGTAAGATTTAAGTGCAGTTTTGGAAACACAATTTAACAGGTCTAATAAAAAAATAAACAAATTAAAGTTAACTCGTTTGGTAAAAACAATTAAGCTGACCAAACTCAAAAAATAATTTTTTTCACGAAAAAAATTAGTACGAATGCGATTTTCTCTAAAGTTTATCTAAAAAAAAAATTCAGTTTATTACGTATTTATGTTCTCTTAAGTGTTCTCTAAAACTTCCGAATACAAAGTTTTTACCTCAGGTCAACAGGTCATCTGTTTTTTGAGTTTTAATTTGTGCTTAAAATACCTATGTTAATTACAAAAGCTTACATTGATATGTAAACAATAGAAAAAACAAAAATTTACTTTGCAGTGTAATGTTTTTGTTGTAAAATTTTCAGTTGATTTTAAAACTAACGCTACTATTATAGTAAACAACAATAAAAGAGAGTTGAATGCCGATATTTTTTAAAACCGTTATAACACTCTAATTTATTGTTGTTTACTATAATAGTAGCGTTAGTTTTAAAATCAACTGAAAATTTTACAACAAAAACATTACACTGCAAAGTAAATTTTTGTTTTTTCTATTGTTTACATATCAATGTAAGCTTTTGTAATTTACATAGGTATTTTAAGCACAAATTAAAACTCAAAAAACAGATGACCTGTTGACCTGAGGTAAAAACTTTGTATTCGGAAGTTTTAGAGAACACTTAAGAGAACATAAATACGTAATAAACTGAATTTTTTTTTTAGATAAACTTTAGAGGAAATCGCATTCGTACTAATTTTTTTCGTGAAAAAAATTATTTTTTGAGTTTGGTCAGCTTAATTGTTTTTACCAAACGAGTTAACTTTAATTTGTTTATTTTTTTATTAGACCTGTTAAATTGTGTTTCCAAAACTGCACTTAAATCTTACGAAGCTATCATACTTTCAAAGTTATTGCGCTAAAAGTGATATTACCTTAAAATTCGACTTTTTTACATTATTTTACTCCTATCTCGGAGGGGGGTGAAAATAGACCCCCCTCCCATACAATTTTTTTCTTGTATTGACCCAAGGAACCTCCGGTTTTCGGATTGACCTCTCTAACAGACTCACCCTGCATATTAAATTATTTTCATTAATTTGCACATGCAATTTTTTTATTAGTTAACGTATTGTATTTATTTCAATACTAATTATATTACATGATGCTTCTAATTTATTCTATAATATCAATTTTAATACAAAATGTATTTACAAATGCCCAATTCCAACGCTTGGAATAAAAATTAGTTCAAGATTTTTGGCCGTGTAGGCAACAGTTTACTTATAGGCTCCTGAGTCCAGCTATTTTAATTTTTTTGATCTGAAATTTTTTGCATTATGTAGCCTTATGTGTTGTGCTATTAGTCCTTTTGTAAGCTGTGCACGTGATCATTCAGTAGACGTTCTCCGTAGAGTCAAGATCAAGATAAGTCAAGATCATTTATCGAAAAAAGTGTTTAAAAACATTAAAATAATTATTTCAACGTATAACCAACAATATAAGTAAATGAAGGTAAAGCAGTTCTTTTTAAAACAGTATCACGAAAAATGTGTTTAGTTTGTTTATAATAATTTTTTAACAGTGTTGTGGCAACATCCTGTTACTAACGAACTAGTGCACCAAAAACTTTGAAATTTCTGTCAGTTCATATTTTAGTCGATACTAACTCATATCTAACCTCAAAAAATGTATAGCCACGACCATTTTAATGCGGGCACGAAATAGGTAATATAAGGTTAATCTTAATACATGAAAAATTAATTTTTTTATGAACAAAATGTTCTTTGGGATTATATATAAATTGATTAAGCAGCATAGCCTTAAGACTTGTTTTAATTTTTGTAAGTTTTTCCTAACTCTATCGTATTGTTATTGGCGAAAAACTGAGTATAGACGTAGAATCAGCATTAAAAGTTCTTCTAGAGAAGTATTTTAGGTCTGTGAATAAAAAACTTTGTAGACTAGTGTCAATACAAGGTCCAAAGTTCAAGACATTTTTCATAAATTTAATATCTCCATATTTTTTTCCATAAGTGTTATATCTCCAAAACAGCAATTATTTAAACGGATTTTTGAATGTAACTATGTCAAAGAACAATTAAATAAGAATGAAATAATATCTTTTCATATACTCTAAATTCTAAATGAAGTGTGATGAAAATCGAAAAAATAAAACGATTCTTAAGTTATATCAATACTTGCATAACTTAAACATGACTTTTCAAACTTAAATAACAATCAAAAGTACAGTTTACTTTGTGTTGCACTGTTCTTATATTAAGGCAATGCCTACACTAATAGGATGTTCAAACAGAGAGTTTAGTTTGAGCTTCCAGTATAAAGTTGAGTTTTGTCGCTAAACTCAATATAAACTCTTGAATTTGCAGTACAATTTTGCTGGATTGAACTCAACTGAACTCAGTTTGCTTTCAAAGGTTATCAAAGCTCAATTTGATAAACGCCTAAAAGTATGCTAATGTTCTGAAAAAAAGCTACGCTCAGATTCAAGTTCTTATAGAGCCTTGAACAATTTTTTCTGCGAAGTATCAAACTCAACTAAACTCAATTCTGTTGACAGATCTCTGTGTGAACAGCTTAAATTGAACTCAAAATAAACTCAAACTAAACTCTGTGTGAAGATGCTATAAGGCACATTCGTTTATACGCAATATATATTTATTTTAAAACTTATCAAAAAATACACGAAATATATATTTTAAGGCAATTTTTTTATTTATGTTAGAGAAAAATATTAATTTTGCAAAATAATGATAAAAAATTTTCGGCTAGCATAATGTAATATTTATAACTTACATAGTGCAAGTTATTAAAATTATCTTAAAATAGAACTCTTCAAACAATTGGCATAATCGTTTAGACACACTTTAGTTAAATCTTAAATTATAAGAATTTAGTAATGAGCATGACCACCATTTTTTTGGATCACCTCAAATATCCTATTAGGCATTGGATTAATAAGTTTTTGTAGAAGGGTTCCTTGAATTGAAGTCTAAACTTCCTTAATTTCAAATTTCAATTCTATAGCAGTAGAAAATGCGGTTCTTTTCGCTTTTTCGGTGTAAACATCCCGTTCCATAATGCCCCATAGATTTTCTATGGGGCTAAGATCGAGGATACAAGCAGGCCATTCCAAAATTTTGATTCCTCGCTGCTCAAACTAAGCCATGGATGTCTTAGAGACATGACTGGACGCATTCTCATGTTGAAAAAATACACTGTAGTCCATTTTATTCTCGGTAAATTGAATAAGAACATTGTCTAACATGTCAATGTACATGTCCGATTTCATTCGGGATGGAACGAAACACAAAGTTGGCTTTCCTTCAATGGAAAAGGCGGCCCAGACCATCAGATTTCCTTCTCCAAAATTTCTTTTAGATTTGGGAGTTCTTACATTGCGGATATCGTGCCAATAGCAACTGTAACAGTCTTGGCCATCCAAATAAAAATGTTTTTCGTGGGAAAAAATAATTTTCTCCTATTCGGAAGTCCAGTGCATATGCTTTTAAGCAAAATTTAAGCGTGATTTTCGTTGGTGTTTTTTAAGCTTTTGCTTGCGCGCTGGTTTCTTTCCAACAACATTTGGTGTTGTGAGTACAGTCTAAATTCTTTGTTGAAATTTCTTTTCAAAATGACTATAAGTTTTTGAAGAATTTTCTGTTGTTGCCTAAAATTATGATCTTTTGGTCTTAATTTATGAAAAGAGAAAATAATTGTTTATTGCTAAGCAAAAAGGTATGAAAAGTTCACATATACACCAAAAAATGTTTAAACTACTACATAAACATGTTTTATGTTGGGCTCAATATGTGTAAAAATTTAATATATTTAATATAAAAAAGATGTGCAAAACCACACAAAAATACATAATACCTGATATCAGGCGAGCTTTAAGGGCCAGATAGCCGAATATTCGGCGGCCGGATAGTTCATTGCCTTGATGTCACCAAATTAAGTATATTTCTAATTCGACGAAAAAAACACGAAATGGCCATTTCAACCCTTGAAAGGACTTTCACCGAGCTTTTTATGAACAATTGTGTTGTGCGTGTTGTGAAATTTTTGAACACAAATGTTCGAGAACTGGACCTACAAGTTTTATGCCGCGTCTAAACAGCTTATTTTCTAATGGCAGTTTTTACTCTCTGAGGTTTGCCATTGTCTGTAGAGGTGACGGCCGAACAGAAAAATGAATTCAATTGAAAAACCTTTCTGTGTCAGGTGGGAACTGAACCAGAGTTCTCTGGCATATGGGCCACGCACTCTACCTACTGCTCCACGGCCACTTATTCTTATTCGACAGGCTGAAATATAAGGATTGAGTGCTGTTGTTTATGGCAAATAAAATTGAAAACACTTTTGAAATAATAAAAATAGTTGCAAAAATAATTAAAGGTCTGCTCCAGTACTTTAAATCTTAGTCCAATTTACCAGTTTTGCTGGTTTTAATCCAAGAAGCATTCCCGTACTCGAAAAAATGGTAAAATAGAGTGCAGTTGAGAGAGTTAAGTATTCCCCTCCCTGTCAAAAGTTGAAGTTTTGGTCTGAGAAATGTCTTCTCGCAAATATGGTAAAAGTGTCAAACTGCTTAAAATCAGCTGTTTACAAGTAAGCAAAGAAATTGTTATATAACAAAAGCTCTTTGGAATAAATCAGTACGTTCAAAAAGTCCATAGGATGACACATAGATGGCGTTACAAGATTTTTTTCCATATGATTTTTATTTAGTACCAACCTTCAAGCGATCGTATAAAAATTTGGCAACAATCTGCACAGAAAAAAATTTGTACATAATATTTCTGAATTTCATTCATAAAACCTTGATTCATAAAATTAAAGAACAGATTCATAAAATTTAAGAAAAAATTCATACTTAGTGTGAATGTAATTCAAAATTTTCTTGAACTTTTTCACAATCAGAAATTCTTTAAGAATGCGTACATAAATATTATGAATTGTGTTCAAAAGACCTTGATTCAGAAAATACAAGAACTAATTCATAAAATTTAAGTTAAATTTTTCTTCATTATTTTTGAAAACGAATGTTAACATTTATTAATATGGTTAAGGCAAGAACTCAAATATACAATCAACTTAATTTAACTCAATAGGAAATAATTTTAAAGATAAATATGACGTATACATATATGTAGGTAGATAGTGAAGAAATTTTTTGTGATCATTTTTAATTTTCTTAAAATACAGAAATGCGAAGTGTGAACACTAACAGCTCGGTCAAAACAAATCGCAAATGTTTTACATTGCTTATTATGACGGAGAAGGAATTACTAATAAAATTTTTTACAATATAACCCCAAGCAGCATTGTCCCTGTTTAAATTCGTTAAGACTTGAAGGTAAATTTTTTTGGATTCCCTTTTTAACTTGACGCTGACATTTACACATCAAGAGTTTACGATAAATTCTTGCCATGCTTTGCATGAAAAAATAACGGGACAACGAAAGAACAAAATCGAATTGCCGAAAAATGAAGGTAGTCAATTTTGTGCTTTCCCCTCTGTTATTATCAGCTCGCCAACGAACACAAGACTTGACCGTCAATTCTTGACAAGTGTAAAAGGGACATTCACTGCATCTGAATTTCTAGTCCACTAACAGAATGCAAATGTATGCATTCGAATAGACAATTCGTTTTTGTCTCGTTTTTGTTGCTTTTGCATGCATTTGGTTTTATTAAAGACTGTTAGAAAATTTGGTGCCCAACGACAGCAGCTTGTGTTGTTGTTGCTTGTGCATGTTGTTGTTTCCATAAGCGCAAAGGCAGAGCTGATGAATAAAAATAACCTTGAAATAAGTAATAATAACCTTAAAATTTTTGTGGAATAAAAAGAAATCAATGTTACACACGCAAAAATAAAATAGGGCGTTTTTTACTTTAACTTCGCTTATTCACAGACAGACATGCATGAAAAGCGAAATATGACAATAAGATTTATCTCAGCATACTGTATTAATATATGATACTTGTAATAAATACCACTCTATAAAGTTTCTTGTATCTGACAAAAATATGAGCAATAATTTTTTATGGCTTAAAGTATCTAAATTAAGATGAAAATACCTGTGTTCATATATCAAGTATATATATATATATAAGCAGAGCTGGGATGTATTTAAAGACAACGTATTTAAAATACTATTTAAATACCTTTTAAATACTGGTCCAATTAATTGTAAAATGAATACCAAATACTGGTAATTGGTATTTGAAAAAAATACACAAATACTTGGTATTTGAAAAAGTAAATACAAATACCAATACTTGAGTATTGGCAGAGCTGAATTTTCAAATACTTGTAAATAGTATTTAAAAGTATTTAGCAAATACTTTCAAATACTTCAGTAAAACTTAGTCATTCAAATTCGTTACATTCAATGTTGACTAAGTATTTGAAAGTATTTACTAAATACTTTGAAATACTATTTGCAAGTATTTGAAAATTCAGCTCTGCCAATACTAAAGTATTGGTATTTGTATTTACTTTTTCAAATACCAATTATTTGTGTATTTTTTTTTTAAATACCAATACGTAGTATTTGTATTTGGTATTTACTTTTCAATTACTTAGGTATTTCTATTTGGATTTGTATTTGTATTTGAAAAGCCCAGGTCTGTATATAAGTATATATAAGTATAAGTAAGTATATATATACCAAGGAGTAGTAGCTTTCAAGTAGTTTAGAAGTTATTAAGTTCCAAAGTTTCAAAATTGGCCTGGAATACTTGTAATTGATTTATTGACAAAACTAAGCACTAGGGGTATTAAAAAAGGTTATGCTGTTACCTATTCAAGGTGCTATTAACCATAACAATCTGTGTATTATTTCTGAAGATAAAACATTTTGCACATTATGTACAATTGACGGTTCACCCTTTTACGATATAACCAAAACAAGAAAACTTCTTATAAAAAATTACGCGTTTTTTATATTACATACATATTATGCATTTTACACATAATGCACACTTGATGGTTCACTCTTTTACGAAATAACTAAAAACATAAAAAATGTTATTCCATCGCTTCCATTTTATTAAATCAAATATTTCATCTTTGGCAAATTTGTTTAGTATTTTGTAAATTTTAAGAAATAAATGTATTTTTCGTTATATATCAAACAAAAGGTTGAACTGTAAGCTTTTAAAATAAAATATATTTTTAGTACTTTAATAACTCAAATTTTGTGGAGACTAACGGGTGTTTTAATAAAAAAAATTCAAATATTAATTTACTTATAAAATTCAAAATATACTTGCAATGATATTTGTGTGGCATTCATTGAAAAGAAAATCAAATTACCTTTCAAATGACATATCAATCTTTCAGATTCATTAAATAATGGCAAAGATATACACAGATTCATTTCTGAACAGATTTTTTATCAAGAAAAAATTTAAAAAACCGATAACTCAATAACTAGTTGATAATTTACTAACTAGTTGAGTGATTGATTTTTTTTGTTCGGCCAAAAATGTTTTTTTGTTGTGGCATACCAGAAACCACTTCTAAATCGCTGCGCCCTGGAAATCTTAATTTTGCCCCTTTTTCAAATATTAAAATAACAAAAATCCCTTTTTGGGAATGCATCACTTATTATTGCCATGCAATTGCAAGTTTGGCAAAAACTTTCAGTTGTGTCGCCATATTCGCTTGTACGGACCACCGTTTATTTCGTAAAAATTATTATTAATTGCTGCTAATAGCTAATTGCGAATTGCTAATTTTTTTAAGTGCGACAGTGAGTGTTTGGAAGCTGAACAATTATTTAATGGAAGACACAATTCAACAACTTTTAAAGAATTTGTATGCAAAGTAAGTAATTGTTTTTGTTTAATTTTTTTGCATGGGGCCCTTCTCTCTATTGCGATGCGACAAAAAAAATTCGCGAAACTGATTTGATTGTACGGATTTGCGTACGCATCGAAGTAAATTTTCGCATCGCATTTATTGGCGCATCGCAATACAGAGTAGGGCCCCTGATGAATAATAACCTTGAAATAAGCAATAGGTGTGTTTCCGTACACATTTTCTAGTAAAATTCGAGTAAAGTTCAATGTGAGATAAAATTAAATTTGAGAATAGTGTCAAAAGTACGGAACGACTTCTAGCTAGTTCAAGCACGAAAACAGTTGATTGCCTATCAAATGTAAGCAGCGCCAATTTTAACTTTTTGCAAACGACGCCAATTTTAACGTGATATTTTATATTTATTTATATGTATTGATATTTATTGATATTTAACAATTTGTAAATGAGTTTTTTATCGCACAACATAAGCAAACAATGAACGACAAATTGGTATTTGCTTGTTCTTCTTGATGCTTGTTCTTATGTAGCTGGAACAAATTTCTTCTAGAACATTTCGAGCTCGAGAGAGTGGCTTTATGCTTGTTCTTCTAGCTAGAAAAAGTACGGAAACACGTTCTAGCACATTGCAAGGTACTACAATCGAGTACGGAAACAGACCTAATGGTATCAATAACTTCTTAAGGCTGCTGCCCACTGACGGCACGTAACGACAAGCCGGTCAGAATTCTTTGGTTTTATAGCCAACGGCTTTTTGTGTCCTTAGTGCTTTGTGTCCTTAGTTTTATCTGAAAAATTTGCGTGTATTAAACCTTTTTACAAATTTCGTCAGTTTGCTCTATGCCTTTGGCAATTTTGCAAACCTCAGCTTGTAGATTTTTTAATATGGCAGCCTGATTTTGACGTAGAATTACGTCATTCTCGGAAGTTAGTAGGGTAGTTGATTGAGCCTTTGGTGTGCTTAAAGAACTGATCGTACAATGTTGATGTAAGCACTTGTTGGTCTGGTTGATCCTAACTGGGAGAAAAATTCAAGTTTGAACTCTCTAACTTAAATAAATTTTACACAATTACATGAAATATAAAGCCAAAATTAGATGTTTCTGTAAAACTCGTAGCAAGGCCAACAACCAAAGCATAGCAAAATCAAGAAAAATTTTAATGAGGTACTATTTTTTATGGAAAGGTCATGTTTTTTATATAAAAAAATTATTAATTTTTTTTTTAGATCAACAACAAACCATGAAAAATAAAATAGTTCATGACTGAAACATTTTATAAGAGAAATTCCATAACTTATTGTTATTTGAATTTTTTTGTATATTTGAATTTTGAAATAGGTTTTTTAAATAGCGATTTTAAGCAAAATTAAGATGAAGTTCTTTTACAGTTCTAGCGAAATGTCTTCAGTTTATGAGGTTTGCTGTAAGGTTCGGTAGTCTACACTAGGTCATTGATTTCGCGGTCTAAAGTATCCAGTACACATATGGCATAGCTCCGACTGTTACATGTGGATACGCCGCTTAGAATTTCAATGAACCAAGGTTACATAAGTAACTGGTAGACAGACGATAGCGTTGAACTTATAAACAAAAGACACTTAACAAACTCATTAAAAACCAAACATGGCTGCTTGATTTGCATTAAAATCGCTTTACAATGAATTATTAATTACTTAATTAGCTAATTATTGGAGCTGATATAATAACGATAAAAACAAATTTTTTCTCATAATTTCCACCGCTGTCTTCAAAATAAGAAAATTTGAAAAAAATCCTAGACGGTGACCTCCACAGTTGGCCGATAATTGGTGGAATCGTTCATATATTTCATAGTAAAAATATATATTGTTTGTTAAAATTTAAATTTTTAATTTAGAATATATTTAAGTTCTTTACTGCAGGAAAAATAATAATTTCATATTATTCCGAAATATTTAGTAGGCATAGAATAGAATACTAAAAGGCGGCATAGAATATGGCATAGAAATAGTGAGAAAGTGTATATCTTGGTGAGAGGCTAACAAATGCTGTAGAGTGAGCACTTATTTGTGAGAAAATGCTGTATTATGTTTGCTTATAAAGAATAAAAACTTTCGAAGATATAACACTTTTTGTGTCCCAACTATTTTACATTATAACAAACATGAAGTTTCGTTTTTTTAATTAATATGGACTTCCAGGTTTAAATATCAAAACATGATTTGATGAAAAATTGTGTTTTTATTTCATGAAAAAGATTTTTAATTGCTGCAAGTGCGACAGCGAGTTTTTGGAAGCTGAACAATTACTTAAACATTTGAAGGAAGAACACAATTCAACAACATTTAGTGAATTTGTATGCAAAGTAAGTAATTGTTTTAAAAATTTAAACAATTTCTATGCCTATTAAATGCATGTTTTAAGTAAACATTCAGATTTTCAGCAAACGCAACAACGAAAAAAACAAGTTGGTTGTATTTCTAACAGTTTCGTTGTAGAAGAATGTCATATGGAATGTTTCGTTGAAGAGGACAACGTTTTCCCAAAAACGTGTTCAGGTGAATCTAATATTGTTGAAGAATTGAATTTTGATAGTGAAGTGAGCAAAATAAGCAAATCAGTATTGTCATTATTATTAAGCCTTAACAACAAGAACAATTTGTGTAGAAAAGATGTGCTGGGCCTTCAAAAAGACTTAAGGCTTTTACTTCTTCATCCAATACTAGATTTATTGAAGAAAGTAACTAGTGCGTTTTATGATGGCAAAATCATACCTAAATACGAAGTGGAGGAAATGTTTCAGGGGCTGTATGGTCTATTTGAAAAAAGTGACACCGAACACAAAATGTCTAATTTGCTTAAAAATCAAAATTTGGTTAAGGATGTGACTGTTTGTAACATCTATTGTGAAGTGGCGCCATTTTTGCAATCAGGGCATTTAGAAGTAATTGAAAATTTAAATGAAAAAATTTTTGAAAAACAAATTTATTTGTTGGATGTTTTAGATCATATGAAAACAGTAAAGCCAAATTCAAAAATTGAGAACTTTATTCAGGGCCAGGTATGGAGAAATAAAGAAATGCAGTATCCGGATCGAATACTCATTCCTTACTTTCTATATTTAGATGATTTTGTAGTAAACAACTCCTTAGGATCAAAGAGTAGAAGTCAAAGCATTTGTAATATTTACTATAGTTTTCCGTGCTTACCTTATACGTCTTCTAACCTGGATGATGTCTTTTTGGCATGCGTACTTAAATCAGTCAATATCAAAAAATTTGGTTCCAACCGATGTTTAGAAGAATTAATAAATGAATTAAAAGATTTGGAGATAAATGGGATAGACATTGATCTTTTACCAGGAGAGCAAAAATAAAGTTTACTTTCTTTTAGGGCTAGTTCTTGGCGATAATTTGGCCCTAAACGATACTCTAAACTTTTCAAAATCATTCTCAAGTAATTATTATTGCAGATTATGTACTTTATCCAAAACTGAGGCCGGTAGAACTTGTTTTGAATTGACCCATACATTACGGACAGAGGAAAGTTATTTAGAGGAAATTGAATCAGGAGGTTTAAGCTCAGCTATTGTCGAAAATTCAATTCTAAACGAACTGCCATCATTTCACGTAACAAATAATTTTTCTGTTGATATCATGCATGACTTTTATGAAGGTATATGCCACTATGATCTTGATGAAACGTTGTCATATTTCATAAGAAAAATGAAATATTTCGATCTAAAATTGTTAAACCATCGCATTAAAAATTTTAATTATGGTCCGTTTGAAAATGCATATAAACCAGGTGAAATACGTTTAGTTGAAATAGATGTCAGGAAATTCAAATTGTCTGCGAGACAAATGGTGACATTCGTATATGTATTTCCTCTGCTCGTAGGTGGTTCAGTTCCACATAATGATTTAGTATCGATATTTGTTTTACTTTTAATTGACCTGATTGAGAGTTTGCTTATTTTCTCTTTTACCGATGATTTAATTAATGCATTAAGGCTAAAAATTGAAAGTCACAACATAAATTATATGGAACTTTTTCAACAAAACCTTAAGCCTAAATTTCATATATTGACTCACTACCCCAGTATAATAAAAAAGTCAGGCCCTATAAGACTAATGTGGAATTTCAAGTATGAAGCTAAGCATAGAATATTTAAGGCCTATGCGAATATAACAACTTCTAGGAAAAATATTGCACTTACATTTGCAAAAATTGCTTAGTAAGGCCAAAGCAAATTGCTCAGTATGCCGTTTTTAAGCAATTAAACCCCGATAGCGAGTCTTTTAGAGATATTATTTTGAAAAACATAAAAACAACAAATTACAAGCTTTTCACAGAACTTAAAATTTGGGGTTATAGTAATAAGCGATATACATACATATATAGCTGTGCTTCGCAACGATGTTGCCTCACTTAAAATTATATATATTATTAAACTTCAAGATAATTCTTTTATTTTTTTTGTGAAAGTAACAAAGATATATAATATAATCCTCATTTTTTAGCTTATGAACTAAAATTGATAAATTCTGGAAACTATGAAATTCTAAAAATTGATGAAGTAGTTGGCCCTGCAGTAAGTTGCATAAATACAGCAAATTTTGTCCGTTTAAAAGAATATTATAAAAATATTTAAAATCTCAACCTAAAATGGATTTAAATGAAGAGAAAGATGAAGCTAAGGAGTTATTCGAATGGCTGGGAGATTGGAACTTGGAATGCTTGTACGATCATTTACTTGGTGAGTTTTATTTAATAAATTTTTTAAGTCAGTGACTCATGACAAAAATTATTTTTTTTATCTGACTGATGATAAATAAAAAATGTGTCAGCCGTAAGTTTGTAATAAAAAATAAATTCAGCTTTAAAAAATATTTATAAACTCTATGCTTTCTAATTATAAGAAAAAATGTTTTAAATTTCTCAATTTAATATTAAAATTTGAATTTTTCTAATGTCCAGGGTGGGGCCGCTTCCACCCCCTGCCCTACCCTCACTACGCCCATGCAGGGACTTATATAATTCAAATAATTGATTAACTTTAAATTATTTTTAGAAGAGATGTGTTTCTTGCCGGTATTAAAAGTTATGAAAATCGATCATATTGCTAAAGTCCTCAAAGGATTTCCACTGGTGTAGTTATTGCATTTGAAAATCGTTTAGAGTGCTGGCGAATCTCTATTGGATGCCCCTTGATTGTAAATAGCGATGCTAAGTCGGTGTCTGAATCCCCGGCTTCGTCGCCTTCAAACGTTGAGGGTACGGATCAAAAAACACTTACTTCATCGTCATCAAATTTTCAGAGTTCTGATCAAAAAACACAACAAAAATTAAAGCTTCGGGATATTTTAGATAACACGATATACGGAAAAAATTTAATAGCATTGTACAACGATCAAAATTATTTCAACGAGCAGCAGCGAGTTCTTTTAATAAATACCATTGGAAAATATATTGACGATCAAAACATATTCTTTTCTTTATGTGATAGCTATTGTTTGGAAAATGAGATATTATGAATATTTCCCAATGAAAAATTGGTACGACATCTGTGTACAATATTTCGTCTCCAAAGTTATTTTAATTTCGTTTTATTATTATTCAAGGGATATTATAGAACAGCAAAACGAGGCAGACTGTATTCCAAAATATGCTACCTCATAAGCTTAGCCAAGAAATGCGGAATTTCACATAAGAAAAACAACGAAGAAATTCTCAGTGTGAAACGTCAGGTAAGTCGAAATTAAGGGCCAGTTTTACGATGTTTAGCTAACTTAACTAACACTATAAACATACAAACTGTAATCGTTAACGTTGTATTACTACAAAAAAATTTTCTGTTTGATTTATTTACTTAGACTCAGAAGACGATGGTGAAGATGCCAGACGTTCATTAAAATTTGATAAGCTCACAGTCGTCGAATTTGATAAATGTTGGAAAAGTTGTCATAAATATAGAATGAAGTAAATAAAAGCGTCATTTACAACCGAAGATATTCTGCTAAAGTGGCCTGAATACAAAAAACCTTCTGGGTCTCCTTTGGTAAGTATATTAGGACATTCGCTACCACCTAAATTTTTTTTTATTTTTGCGAGTTCTTGTAATTTGAAATTCTGACGAAGGATTTGATTTGGAATCTGATATCACAGCTTTAGGATTCAAGATGGTGGATAGGGTTGCCACCTAAATGTATCGTATTTTTGTACTTTTTAAAAATTCTGATTCTATTTAATTTCGCCATCTTAAATTTAAAACTGTGACATAAGATTAAAAAAAAAAATCCGTCGCAGAATTTCAAAATTATAAGATTTCTCAAAAATACAAAAAAATTTAGGTGGCAATACTATCCGACACCTTGAATTTTAAAATTCTGACATCAAATTCGAAACCAGCTATCCCCTAAAACTGCCAACCACGGTGTCTCTTTTAGGCAGTGCTTATATTCAGTGTACGTGTATACAATGCTTACAAAACACGTTTCCACTGTTTTGTTACCTGTTTATAAACATATACCTATACGTGTTTTTTTTTTAATTTTTCCCTCAGTTTATATTTTTTATATATATTATTATAAATATATATATATTTATATTTTATATAAATAAAGGTATAATTTATGGCACCGAGTAAATTTTTTACCAAAAGCGAAAAGAAGAGGAAAACTTGGTTTTTACTTTAAAAATAAAATGTTTTTATATTAATATAAAATAAAATTTGTTAATTTTTTTTTAAATTAATAACCTCTTTTCAGCGAAATTGAAATTAGTGGCTTTTACTTCTGCAACGACAATATAACGTAATAGATAAATTTAATTAAAATATATTGACGTAATTCATCTTAATTTCTAGATTGTCATGGACTTTAAACTGAAATATCCGCACTTCGAATGTTTCCTATCTAAATGGGCGGTTTCTTCGAAAAAAATGCTTCAACTAATGGAGAAAAAAATTTCGAACAAAACCTTTATTGGGAAGGAATTAGTTTCCATTAACTCCAGCACTTGTGAAAGTAAGTTGCCACATATTTTTGATATCTAAATAGGTACGTTTAGTTCTTCTGACAACGAATCCACAGCCCTGCATTTAACAAAATATTTTATGGCATGGAATTTAGTCTTGTTTTATCTTTTATTTTAGATTCAAGAGACCTTATAACTTTGTGGTGTTTGCATGGTTTACTTGTGCCATGCAAAGTTGCGAAAAAGGGAGAAAAGGGAAATGGTGACCCTCAGCGACATACTATATCTGATTCCCAAAAATCATTCATAATCATTGCAGAATCACATGCGGAAATGGAAGACACCTTATTTCACCTCAGCAGCAAGAGTAAACAAATCCAACCATGTCTGCTGCTGATTGGCAACCTTTTAGACACACTTTAGTTAAATCTTAAATTATAAAAATTTAGTAATGAGCATGACCACCATTTTTTTTGGATCACCTCATATATCCTATTAGGCATTGGATTAATAAGTTTTTGTAGAAGGGTTCCTTGAATTGAAGTCTAAACTTCCTTAATTTCAAATTTCAATTCTATAGCAGTAGAAAATGCGGTTCTTTTCGCTTTTTCGGTGTAAACATCCCGTTCCATAATGCCCCATAGATTTTCTATGGGGCTAAGATCGGGGATACAAGCAGGCCATTCCAAAATTTTGATTCCTCGCTGCTCAAACTAAGCCATGGATGTCTTAGAGACATGAATGGACGCATTCTCATGTTGAAAAAATACACTGTAGTCCATTTTATTCTCGGTAAATTGAATAAGAACATTGTCTAACATGTCAATGTACATGTCCGATTTCATTCGGGATGGAACGAAACACAAAGTTGGCTTTCCTTCAATGGAAAAGGCGGCCCAGACCATCAGATTTCCTTCTCCAAAATTTCTTTTAGATTTGGGAGTTCTTACATTGCGGATATCGTGCCAATAGCAACTGTAACAGTCTTGGCCATCCAAATAAAAATGTTTTTCGTGGGAAAAAATAATTTTCTCCTATTCGGAAGTCCAGTGCATATGCTTTTAAGCAAAATTTAAGCGTGATTTTCGTTGGTGTTTTTTAAGCTTTTGCTTGCGCGCTGGTTTCTTTCCAACAACATTTGGTGTTGTGAGTACAGTCTAAATTCTTTGTTGAAATTTCTTTTCAAAATGACTATAAGTTTTTGAAGAATTTTCTGTTGTTGCCTAAAATTATGATCTTTTGGTCTTAATTTATGAAAAGAGAAAATAATTGTTTATTGCTAAGCAAAAAGGTATGAAAAGTTCACATATACACCAAAAAATGTTTAAACTACTACATAAACATGTTTTATGTTGGGCTCAAAATGTGTAAAAATTTAATATATTTAATATAAAAAAGATGTGCAAAACCACACAAAAATACATAATACCTGATATCAGGCGAGCTTTAAGGGCCAGATAGCCGAATATTCGGCGGCCGGATAGTTCATTGCCTTGATGTCACCAAATTAAGTATATTTCTAATTCGACGAAAAAAACACGAAATGGCCATTTCAACCCTTGAAAGGACTTTCACCGAGCTTTTTATGAACAATTGTGTTGTGCGTGTTGTGAAATTTTTGAACACAAATGTTCGAGAACTGGACCTACAAGTTTTATGCCGCGTCTAAACAGCTTATTTTCTAATGGCAGTTTTTACTCTCTGAGGTTTGCCATTGTCTGTAGAGGTGACGGCCGAACAGAAAAATGAATTCAATTGAAAAACCTTTCTGTGTCAGGTGGGAACTGAACCAGAGTTCTCTGGCATATGGGCCACGCACTCTACCTACTGCTCCACGGCCACTTATTCTTATTCGACAGGCTGAAATATAAGGATTGAGTGCTGTTGTTTATGGCAAATAAAATTGAAAACACTTTTGAAATAATAAAAATAGTTGCAAAAATAATTAAAGGTCTGCTCCAGTACTTTAAATCTTAGTCCAATTTACCAGTTTTGCTGGTTTTAATCCAAGAAGCATTCCCGTACTCGAAAAAATGGTAAAATAGAGTGCAGTTGAGAGAGTTAAGTATTCCCCTCCCTGTCAAAAGTTGAAGTTTTGGTCTGAGAAATGTCTTCTCGCAAATATGGTAAAAGTGTCAAACTGCTTAAAATCAGCTGTTTACAAGTAAGCAAAGAAATTGTTATATAACAAAAGCTCTTTGAAATAAATCAGTACGTTCAAAAAGTCCATAGGATGACACATAGATGGCGTTACAAGATTTTTTTCCATATGATTTTTATTTAGTACCAACCTTCAAGCGATCGTATAAAAATTTGGCAACAATCTGCACAGAAAAAAATTTGTACATAATATTTCTGAATTTCATTCATAAAACCTTGATTCATAAAATTAAAGAACAGATTCATAAAATTTAAGAAAAAATTCATACTTAGTGTGAATGTAATTCAAAATTTTCTTGAACTTTTTCACAATCAGAAATTCTTTAAGAATGCGTACATAAATATTATGAATTGTGTTCAAAAGACCTTGATTCAGAAAATACAAGAACTAATTCATAAAATTTAAGTTAAATTTTTCTTCATTATTTTTGAAAACGAATGTTAACATTTATTAATATGGTTAAGGCAAGAACTCAAATATACAATCAACTTAATTTAACTCAATAGGAAATAATTTTAAAGATAAATATGACGTATACATATATGTAGGTAGATAGTGAAGAAATTTTTTGTGATCATTTTTAATTTTCTTAAAATACAGAAATGCGAAGTGTGAACACTAACAGCTCGGTCAAAACAAATCGCAAATGTTTTACATTGCTTATTATGACGGAGAAGGAATTACTAATAAAATTTTTTACAATATAACCCCAAGCAGCATTGTCCCTGTTTAAATTCGTTAAGACTTGAAGGTAAATTTTTTTGGATTCCCTTTTTAACTTGACGCTGACATTTACACATCAAGAGTTTACGATAAATTCTTGCCATGCTTTGCATGAAAAAATAACGGGACAACGAAAGAACAAAATCGAATTGCCGAAAAATGAAGGTAGTCAATTTTGTGCTTTCCCCTCTGTTATTATCAGCTCGCCAACGAACACAAGACTTGACCGTCAATTCTTGACAAGTGTAAAAGGGACATTCACTGCATCTGAATTTCTAGTCCACTAACAGAATGCAAATGTATGCAAAAAAACAATTTTTTTTTGTTGTTCGTTTTTGTCTCGTTTTTGTTGCTTTTGCATGCATTTGGTTTTATTAAAGACTGTTAGAAAATTTGGTGCCCAACGACAGCAGCTTGTGTTGTTGTTGCTTGTGCATGTTGTTGTTTCCATAAGCGCAAAGGCAGAGCTGATGAATAAAAATAACCTTGAAATAAGTAATAATAACCTTAAAATTTTTGTGGAATAAAAAGAAATCAATGTTACACACGCAAAAATAAAATAGGGCGTTTTTTACTTTAACTTCGCTTATTCACAGACAGACATGCATGAAAAGCGAAATATGACAATAAGATTTATCTCAGCATACTGTATTAATATATGATACTTGTAATAAATACCACTCTATAAAGTTTCTTGTATCTGACAAAAATATGAGCAATAATTTTTTATGGCTTAAAGTATCTAAATTAAGATGAAAATACCTGTGTTCATATATCAAGTATATATATATATATAAGCAGAGCTGGGATGTATTTAAAGACAACGTATTTAAAATACTATTTAAATACCTTTTAAATACTGGTCCAATTAATTGTAAAATGAATACCAAATACTGGTAATTGGTATTTGAAAAAAATACACAAATACTTGGTATTTGAAAAAGTAAATACAAATACCAATACTTGAGTATTGGCAGAGCTGAATTTTCAAATACTTGTAAATAGTATTTAAAAGTATTTAGCAAATACTTTCAAATACTTCAGTAAAACTTAGTCATTCAAATTCGTTACATTCAATGTTGACTAAGTATTTGAAAGTATTTACTAAATACTTTGAAATACTATTTGCAAGTATTTGAAAATTCAGCTCTGCCAATACTAAAGTATTGGTATTTGTATTTACTTTTTCAAATACCAATTATTTGTGTATTTTTTTTTTAAATACCAATACGTAGTATTTGTATTTGGTATTTACTTTTCAATTACTTAGGTATTTCTATTTGGATTTGTATTTGTATTTGAAAAGCCCAGGTCTGTATATAAGTATATATAAGTATAAGTAAGTATATATATACCAAGGAGTAGTAGCTTTCAAGTAGTTTAGAAGTTATTAAGTTCCAAAGTTTCAAAATTGGCCTGGAATACTTGTAATTGATTTATTGACAAAACTAAGCACTAGGGGTATTAAAAAAGGTTATGCTGTTACCTATTCAAGGTGCTATTAACCATAACAATCTGTGTATTATTTTTGAAGATAAAACATTTTGCACATTATGTACAATTGACGGTTCACCCTTTTACGATATAACCAAAACAAGAAAACTTCTTATAAAAAATTACGCGTTTTTTATATTACATACATATTATGCATTTTACACATAATGCACACTTGATGGTTCACTCTTTTACGAAATAACTAAAAACATAAAAAATGTTATTCCATCGCTTCCATTTTATTAAATCAAATATTTCATCTTTGGCAAATTTGTTTAGTATTTTGTAAATTTTAAGAAATAAATGTATTTTTCGTTATATATCAAACAAAAGGTTGAACTGTAAGCTTTTAAAATAAAATATATTTTTAGTACTTTAATAACTCAAATTTTGTGGAGACTAACGGGTGTTTTAATAAAAAAAATTCAAATATTAATTTACTTATAAAATTCAAAATATACTTGCAATGATATTTGTGTGGCATTCATTGAAAAGAAAATCAAATTACCTTTCAAATGACATATCAATCTTTCAGATTCATTAAATAATGGCAAAGATATACACAGATTCATTTCTGAACAGATTTTTTATCAAGAAAAAATTTAAAAAACCGATAACTCAATAACTAGTTGATAATTTACTAACTAGTTGAGTGATTGATTTTTTTTGTTCGGCCAAAAATGTTTTTTTGTTGTGGCATACCAGAAACCACTTCTAAATCGCTGCGCCCTGGAAATCTTAATTTTGCCCCTTTTTCAAATATTAAAATAACAAAAATCCCTTTTTGGGAATGCATCACTTATTATTGCCATGCAATTGCAAGTTTGGCAAAAACTTTCAGTTGTGTCGCCATATTCGCTTGTACGGACCACCGTTTATTTCGTAAAAATTATTATTAATTGCTGCTAATAGCTAATTGCGAATTGCTAATTTTTTTAAGTGCGACAGTGAGTGTTTGGAAGCTGAACAATTATTTAATGGAAGACACAATTCAACAACTTTTAAAGAATTTGTATGCAAAGTAAGTAATTGTTTTTGTTTAATTTTTTTGCATGGGGCCCTTCTCTCTATTGCGATGCGACAAAAAAAATTCGCGAAACTGATTTGATTGTACGGATTTGCGTACGCATCGAAGTAAATTTTCGCATCGCATTTATTGGCGCATCGCAATACAGAGTAGGGCCCCTGATGAATAATAACCTTGAAATAAGCAATAGGTGTGTTTCCGTACACATTTTCTAGTAAAATTCGAGTAAAGTTCAATGTGAGATAAAATTAAATTTGAGAATAGTGTCAAAAGTACGGAACGACTTCTAGCTAGTTCAAGCACGAAAACAGTTGATTGCCTATCAAATGTAAGCAGCGCCAATTTTAACTTTTTGCAAACGACGCCAATTTTAACGTGATATTTTATATTTATTTATATGTATTGATATTTATTGATATTTAACAATTTGTAAATGAGTTTTTTATCGCACAACATAAGCAAACAATGAACGACAAATTGGTATTTGCTTGTTCTTCTTGATGCTTGTTCTTATGTAGCTGGAACAAATTTCTTCTAGAACATTTCGAGCTCGAGAGAGTGGCTTTATGCTTGTTCTTCTAGCTAGAAAAAGTACGGAAACACGTTCTAGCACATTGCAAGGTACTACAATCGAGTACGGAAACAGACCTAATGGTATCAATAACTTCTTAAGGCTGCTGCCCACTGACGGCACGTAACGACAAGCCGGTCAGAATTCTTTGGTTTTATAGCCAACGGCTTTTTGTGTCCTTAGTGCTTTGTGTCCTTAGTTTTATCTGAAAAATTTGCGTGTATTAAACCTTTTTACGAATTTCGTCAGTTTGCTCTATGCCTTTGGCAATTTTGCAAACCTCAGCTTGTAGATTTTTTAATATGGCAGCCTGATTTTGACGTAGAATTACGTCATTCTCGGAAGTTAGTAGGGTAGTTGATTGAGCCTTTGGTGTGCTTAAAGAACTGATCGTACAATGTTGATGTAAGCACTTGTTGGTCTGGTTGATCCTAACTGGGAGAAAAATTCAAGTTTGAACTCTCTAACTTAAATAAATTTTACACAATTACATGAAATATAAAGCCAAAATTAGATGTTTCTGTAAAACTCGTAGCAAGGCCAACAACCAAAGCATAGCAAAATCAAGAAAAATTTTAATGAGGTACTATTTTTTATGGAAAGGTCATGTTTTTTATATAAAAAAATTATTAATTTTTTTTTTAGATCAACAACAAACCATGAAAAATAAAATAGTTCATGACTGAAACATTTTATAAGAGAAATTCCATAACTTATTGTTATTTGAATTTTTTTGTATATTTGAATTTTGAAATAGGTTTTTTAAATAGCGATTTTAAGCAAAATTAAGATGAAGTTCTTTTACAGTTCTAGCGAAATGTCTTCAGTTTATGAGGTTTGCTGTAAGGTTCGGTAGTCTACACTAGGTCATTGATTTCGCGGTCTAAAGTATCCAGTACACATATGGCATAGCTCCGACTGTTACATGTGGATACGCCGCTTAGAATTTCAATGAACCAAGGTTACATAAGTAACTGGTAGACAGACGATAGCGTTGAACTTATAAACAAAAGACACTTAATAAACTCATTAAAAACCAAACATGGCTGCTTGATTTGCATTAAAATCGCTTTACAATGAATTATTAATTACTTAATTAGCTAATTATTGGAGCTGATATAATAACGGTAAAAACAAATTTTTTCTCATAATTTCCACCGCTGTCTTCAAAATAAGAAAATTGGAAAAAAATCCTAGACGGTGACCTCCACAGTTGGCCGATAATTGGTGGAATCGTTCATATATTTCATAGTAAAAATATATATTGTTTGTTAAAATTAAAATTTTTAATTTAGAATATATTTAAGTTCTTTACTGCAGGAAAAATAATAATTTCATATTATTCCGAAATATTTAGTAGGCATAGAATAGAATACTAAAAGGCGGCATAGAATATGGCATAGAAATAGTGAGAAAGTGTATATCTTGGTGAGAGGCTAACAAATGCTGTAGAGTGAGCACTTATTTGTGAGAAAATGCTGTATTATGTTTGCTTATAAAGAATAAAAACTTTCGAAGATATAACACTTTTTGTGTCCCAACTATTTTACATTATAACAAACATGAAGTTTCGTTTTTTTAATTAATATGGACTTCCAGGTTTAAATATCAAAACATGATTTGATGAAAAATTGTGTTTTTATTTCATGAAAAAGATTTTTAATTGCTGCAAGTGCGACAGCGAGTTTTTGGAAGCTGAACAATTATTTAAACATTTGAAGGAAGAACACAATTCAACAACATTTAGTGAATTTGTATGCAAAGTAAGTAATTGTTTTAAAAATTTAAACAATTTCTATGCCTATAAAAGGCATGTTTTAAGTAAACATTCAGATTTTCAGCAAACGCAACAACGAAAAAAACAAGTTGGTTGTATTTCTAACAGTTTCGTTGTAGAAGAATGTCATATGGAATGTTTCGTTGAAGAGGACAACGTTTTCCCAAAAACGTGTTCAGGTGAATCTAATATTGTTGAAGAATTGAATTTTGATAGTGAAGTGAGCAAAATAAGCAAATCAGTATTGTCATTATTATTAAGCCTTAACAACAAGAACAATTTGTGTAGAAAAGATGTGCTGGGCCTTCAAAAAGACTTAAGGCTTTTACTTCTTCATCCAATACTAGATTTATTGAAGAAAGTAACTAGTGCGTTTTATGATGGCAAAATCATACCTAAATACGAAGTGGAGGAAATGTTTCAGGGGCTGTATGGTCTATTTGAAAAAAGTGACACCGAACACAAAATGTCTAATTTGCTTAAAAATCAAAATTTGGTTAAGGATGTGACTGTTTGTAACATCTATTGTGAAGTGGCGCCATTTTTGCAATCAGGGCATTTAGAAGTAATTGAAAATTTAAATGAAAAAATTTTTTGAAAAACAAAATTATTTGTTGGATGTTTTAGATCATATGAAAACAGTAAAGCCAAATTCAAAAATTGAGAACTTTATTCAGGGCCAGGTATGGAGAAATAAAGAAATGCAGTATCCGGATCGAATACTCATTCCTTACTTTCTATATTTAGATGATTTTGTAGTAAACAACTCCTTAGGATCAAAGAGTAGAAGTCAAAGCATTTGTAATATTTACTATAGTTTTCCGTGCTTACCTTATACGTCTTCTAACCTGGATGATGTCTTTTTGGCATGCGTACTTAAATCAGTCAATATCAAAAAATTTGGTTCCAACCGATGTTTAGAAGAATTAATAAATGAATTAAAAGATTTGGAGAAAAATGGGATAGACATTGATCTTTTACCAGGAGAGCAAAAATAAAGTTTACTTTCTTTTAGGGCTAGTTCTTGGCGATAATTTGGCCCTAAACGAAACTCTAAACTTTTCAAAATCATTCTCAAGTAATTATTATTGCAGATTATGTACTTTATCCAAAACTGAGGCCGGTAGAACTTGTTTTGAATTGACCCATACATTACGGACAGAGGAAAGTTATTTAGAGCAAATTGAATCAGGAGGTTTAAGCTCAGCTATTGTCGAAAATTCAATTCTAAACGAACTGCCATCATTTCACGTAACAAATAATTTTTCTGTTGATATCATGCATGACTTTTATGAAGGTATATGCCACTATGATCTTGATGAAACGTTGTCATATTTCATAAGAAAAATGAAATATTTCGATCTAAAATTGTTAAACCATCGCATTAAAAATTTTAATTATGGTCCGTTTGAAAATGCATATAAACCAGGTGAAATACGTTTAGTTGAAATAGATGTCAGGAAATTCAAATTGTCTGCGAGACAAATGGTGACATTCGTATATGTATTTCCTCTGCTCGTAGGTGGTTCAGTTCCACATAATGATTTAGTATCGATATTTGTTTTACTTTTAATTGACCTGATTGAGAGTTTGCTTATTTTCTCTTTTACCGATGATTTAATTAATGCATTAAGGCTAAAAATTGAAAGTCACAACATAAATTATATGGAACTTTTTCAACAAAATCTTAAGCCTAAATTTCATATATTGACTCACTACCCCAGTATAATAAAAAAGTCAGGCCCTATAAGACTAATTTGGAATTTCAAGTATGAAGCTAAGCATAGAATATTTAAGGCCTATGCGAATATAACAACTTCTAGGAAAAATATTGCACTTACATTTGCAAAAATTGCTTAGTAAGGCCAAAGCAAATTGCTCAGTATGCCGTTTTTAAGCAATTAAACCCCGATAGCGAGTCTTTTAGAGATATTATTTTGAAAAACATAAAAACAACAAATTACAAGCTTTTCACAGAACTTAAAATTTGGGGTTATAGTAATAAGCGATATACATACATATATAGCTGTGCTTCGCAACGATGTTGCCTCTATACTATAACCTATTTGGGGTTATAGTAATAAGCGATATACATATATAGCTGTGCTTCGCAACGATGTTGCCTCACTTAAAATTATATATATTATTAAACTTCAAGATAATTTCTTTTATTTTTTTTGTGAAAGTAACAAAGATATATAATATAATCCTCATTTTTTAGCTTATGAACTAAAATTGATAAATTCTGGAAACTATGAAATTCTAAAAATTGATGAAGTAGTTGGCCCTGCAGTAAGTTGCATAAATACAGCAAATTTTGTCCGTTTAAAAGAATATTATAAAAATATTTAAAATCTCAACCTAAAATGGATTTAAATGAAGAGAAAGATGAAGCTAAGGAGTTATTCGAATTGCTGGGAGATTGGAACTTGGAATGCTTGTACGATCATTTACTTGGTGAGTTTTATTTAATAAATTTTTTAAGTCAGTGACTCTTGACAAAAATTATTTTTTTTATCTGACTGATGATAAATAAAAAATGTGTCAGCCGTAAGTTTGTAATAAAAAATAAATTCAGCTTTAAAAAATATTTATAAACTCTATGCTTTTTAATTATAAGAAAAAATGTTTTAAATTTCTCAATTTAATATTAAAATTTGAATTTTTCTAATGTCCAGGGTGGGGCCGCTTCCACCCCCTGCCCTACCCTCACTACGCCCATGCAGGGACTTATATAATTCAAATAATTGATTAACTTTAAATTATTTTTAGAAGAGATGTGTTTCTTGCCGGTATTAAAAGTTATGAAAATCGATCATATTGCTAAAGTCCTCAAAGGATTTCCACTGGTGTAGTTATTGCATTTGAAAATCGTTAAGAGTGCTGGCGAATCTCTATTGGATGCCCCTTGATTGTAAATAGCGATGCTAAGTCGGTGTCTGAATCCCCGGCTTCGTCGCCTTCAAACGTTGAGGGTACGGATCAAAAAACACTTACTTCATCGTCATCAAATTTTCAGAGTTCTGATCAAAAAACACAACAAAAATTAAAGCTTCGGGATATTTTAGATAACACGATATACGGAAAAAATTTAATAGCATTGTACAACGATCAAAATTATTTCAACGAGCAGCAGCGAGTTCTTTTAATAAATACCATTGGAAAATATATTGACGATCAAAACATATTCTTTTCTTTATGTGATAGCTATTGTTTGGAAAATGAGATATTATGAATATTTCCCAATGAAAAATTGGTACGACATCTGTGTACAATATTTCGTCTCCAAAGTTATTTTAATTTCGTTTTATTATTATTCAAGGGATATTATAGAACAGCAAAACGAGGCAGACTGTATTCCAAAATATGCTACCTCATAAGCTTAGCCAAGAAATGCGGAATTTCACATAAGAAAAACAACGAAGAAATTCTCAGTGTGAAACGTCAGGTAAGTCGAAATTAAGGGCCAGTTTTACGATGTTTAGCTAACTTAACTAACACTATAAACATACAAACTGTAATCGTTAACGTTGTATTACTACAAAAAAATTTTCTGTTTGATTTATTTACTTAGACTCAGAAGACGATGGTGAAGATGCCAGACGTTCATTAAAATTTGATAAGCTCACAGTCGTCGAATTTGATAAATGTTGGAAAAGTTGTCATAAATATAGAATGAAGTAAATAAAAGCGTCATTTACAACCGAAGATATTCTGCTAAAGTGGCCTGAATACAAAAAACCTTCTGGGTCTCCTTTGGTAAGTATATTAGGACATTCGCTGCCACCTAAATTTTTTTTTATTTTTGCGAATTCTTGTAATTTGAAATTCTGACGAAGGATTTGATTTGGAATCTGATATCACAGCTTTAAGATTCAAGATGGTGGATAGGGTTGCCACCTAAATGTATCGTATTTTTGTAATTTTTAAAAATTCTGATTCTATTTAATTTCGCCATCTTAAATTTAAAACTGTGACATAAGATTAAAAAAAAAATCCGTCGCAGAATATCAAAATTATAAGAATTCTCAAAAATTCAAAAAAATTTAGGTGGCAATACTATCCGACACCTTGAATTTTAAAATTCTGACATCAAATTCGAAACCAGCTATCCCCTAAAACTGCCAACCACGGTGTCTCTTTAAGGCAGTGCTTATATTCAGTGTACGTGTATACAATGCTTACAAAACACGTTTCCACTGTTTTGTTACCTGTTTATAAATAAAAACCTTCCACTTTTAATTTTACATGTTTATAAACATATACGTATATGTGTTTTTTTTTTAATTTTTCCCTCAGTTTATATTTTTTATATATATTATTATAAATATATATATATTTATATTTTATATAAATACAGGTATAATTTATGGCACCGAGTAAATTTTTTACCAAAAGCGAAAAGAAGAGGAAAACTTGGTTTTTACTTTAAAAATAAAATGTTTTTATATTAATATAAAATAAAATTTGTTATTTTTTTTTAAATTAATAACCTCTTTTCAGCGAAATTGAAATTAGTGGCTTTTACTTCTGCAACGACAATATAACGTAATAGATAAATTTAATTAAAATATATTGACGTAATTCATCTTAATTTCTAGATTGTCATGGACTTTAAACTGAAATATCCGCACTTCGAATGTTTCCTATCTAAATGGGCGGTTTCTTCGAAAAAAATGCTTCAACTAATGGAGAAAAAAATTTCGAACAAAACCTTTATTGGGAAGGAATTAGTTTCCATTAACTCCAGCACTTGTGAAAGTAAGTTGCCACATATTTTTGATATCTAAATAGGTACGTTTAGTTCTTCTGACAACGAATCCACAGCCCTGCATTTAACAAAATATTTTATGGCATGGAATTTAGTCTTGTTTTATCTTTTATTTTAGATTCAAGAGACCTTATAATTTTGTGGTGTTTGCATGGTTTACTTGTGCCATGCAAAGTTGCGAAAAAGGGAGAAAAGGGAAATGGTGACAGTCAGCGACATACTATATCTGATTCCCAAAAATCATTCATAATCATTGCAGAATCACATGCGGAAATGGAAGACACCTTATTTCACCTCAGCAGCAAGAGTAAACAAATCCAACCATGTCTGCTGCTGATTGGCAACCTTCACGACGTCAAAGAAATTTTTGTGTATTTTGATGGAGTTCGCTTTCCTATGGTAAACTCGCAAAGAGCTACAGACATTTGTTTCAAGATTTTTTTCGTTTTTAATTTTAAATATCCTGAAGCTGCTAATTTATTTTGGACTTTCATTGAATACTTCATTTATAAATTAAACTCTTCAAAAATTAATACAAAGGTTGCTACCCTTTGTAATGAATTGAACACAATGTAACTTATTAATTGGTGTTGTCGGAAATGCAACTAAATTCAGCAATACTGCGCAAAAACCTATCTACACTGACATAGTGTGGTCAGCCAAAAAACTTTAACATCTACAGTGAGGCCAATTTAGACAGCTAATTTGGCAGTGTTACTGAATTTGGTTGCATTTCCGAGGCTCCATATTTTAATTAAGGTATCATTGCAGATTCGGATAGGGAAAAAGTAAGCAATTTTCTAATGTTAATAATTTGGGCCCTATATTAGGTATTAACATAAATTTCTTTTTTTAAAAATTGTGAACTTATTTTAGTATCTAATAAAGTTATAACCTTTAGAAAATTGCTTACTTTTTCTGCTTACTGTAATGATACCTTAATAATATAAGTTAATACTTTATACCTACGTCTTGACAATTCTCGAATTTGATAATAATTTATGTTAATTACTTTTTACTTTACCTCAACCTTAATTTAAAATTAAATACAAAGTCAAAAGAAACATGCATGTAATTTTTTATTTCAGGAAGAGAAAAAGAACACATTATTGATTCGTTCCGAAATATTATGAATTAATTCTAAAATTAAGGTAAATTTTCACATTTAATATGATTTTATTCATAATATTATGAGTAAATTCTTAAAAATTTGGTAAATATTCACAAATATTATGATTTCGTTCATAACATGAAATGTAAGGAACGCTGTTCACTGCTAGTCTGAATCTGTTCTTTGGTGAAATTTTATGAACAATTCATAATATATAGGAACAAATTCATAAAATATAGGACACAATAATTCTCTGTGTATGAAAAAATACATAAAATTTGCGAATTCTTTCCGAAATCTTATGAATTAATTCTTAAATAATAGTACATTTTTCACATTTATTATGATTTCATTCAATAATATTATGAATAAATTCGTAAATTTTGGTAAATATTCAAAGATATTATGACAGTGTTAATAAATATTATGATATAATTCTAAAATGTAGGTAAATATTCGCAGATATTAGTATTTTGTTCATAAATACTACGAATAAATTCTTAAAATGTTGGTAAGTATTCACAAATATTATGATTTCGTCCATAACATGAAATGTTAGGAAGGCTGTTCACTGCTAGTATGAATCTATTCACTGGTGAAATTTTATGAACAATTCATACTATTTAGGAACAAATTCATAAAATCTATGAAAATTTTTTTTTCTGTGTGACAATTGATTCGTGAGCTATAGCATTTTGTGTGCAACTATTGTTATTGAAAAAAAAAAAATGGAAAAAAGTGAATTTCGAGTTTTGATAAAGCATTGCTTTTTGATGAAAAATAAATACAGTGGAAACCTAACAATGGCTTGATAAACATTATCTCTGCTCCATCGAGACAAATGGTAGAAAAGTTGATTGCTGAATTTAAACGTGGTCGTACCAGCACAAACGATGCAGAGCGCAGTGGATGCCCAAATCAGAGTGTTATTCGACAAAACATCAAAAAAATCCACAAATTGGTTATGAACGATCGCAAATTGAAGGTGCACGAACTAGCTGACATTGTAATGATATCAGATGGTCGTGTTTTTACCATTTTACATGAATATTTTGGTATGCGAAAGCTCTGTGCAAAGTGGGTGCCGCGTGAGCTCACAGTCGACCAAAAACAACAACCGAATTGATGCTTCAGAGGAAAGTTTGGCGCTGTTAAACCACAATAAAATCGAATTCTATCGCCGATATGTGACAATGGATGAAACATGGCTTCACTATTCCACACCAGAATTCAAAAGACAGTCAGCTGAGTGGGCAGCAGTCGACGAACTGAATCCAAAGCGAGCAAAGACCCAACAGTCGGCTTATAAGGTGATGGCATCTGTATTTTGGGATACGAAAGGAATAATATTCATCGACTATCTCCAAAAAGGAACCACCATCAACAGCGACTATTACTGTGCAATTTTGGATCGATTGAAGGTTGAAATCGCCAAGAAACGGCCACATTTGCAAAGAAAAAGTGTTGTTTCACCGAAACAATGCATCGTGTCAGAAATCGATGAAAGCGATGGCAAAATTGAATGAATTGGGCTTTGAATTGCTTAGCCACCCAACGTATTCTCCAGATTTAGCCCCCAGCGACGTTTTCCTGTTTTCAGATCTCAAGAGAATGCTTGCTGGAAAGAAATTCAAGTCCAATGATAAAGTAATCGCTGAAACTGAGGCCTATTTTGACGAGAAAGAGAAATCGTACTATAAAACTGGTATCGAAAAATTGGAAAATCGCTATACTCGTTGTAACGCTCTCGAAGGCAACTATGTTGAATAATGTAATCGAGTGTTATAAAAATTTTGTTTTTTTCATACTTATCCTACGGGCTTATTGAATGACCTGCAATACTTCAATATTGCTAAACCTTTTTAATCATCAAGCTAGCTTTGGAGGTGAATCAAGCAAGCCTGTTTTTGATTAACAACTTTATTTGTCAGTTTACACAATTTTAGTCCGAATTTTTAGCGTTCCCGTACTATTTTGTGTTATATTTTTGACAGATTTTTTCTTACGATCATGCTTTTGACAGTTGTACCATTTTTAGTCCTAAAAAGACCTGAACAAACCTAAAATCTAAATAATTTTTACTTAATTTTGTTCAGCGTTAGTTCTCATCTCAAAAATTGTTCAAGCCATGACACAATCATAAGGTAGGCTTATTTTAAATAGCTGCTCAAAAGACAAGTTTTCCAACAACAAAGCTGTGAGGGCCTTAAACGTCAGATGCTTATGGCAATAGCAACTTTATAGTCAGTCTCTGTCTAGATCTTGTCGAGAGCGGTTGCAACTTTTTCGTTCTATGTACATACCATCTTGCTGCACATTCGAAAAAAAATGTTCTTGTTGACTAAAATTAAGTACGAGGGTGAGACGATCCGCTTGACTGTGATCGAATCTACTTGGACACATAATCATTAGAATGCCGTGTGTGTGTAACCAAAAGGTTGACCGTAGTCAACTAAAGGTTCAGTACGCGGGTCTATTCTATCTATAAAAATCTATTTCACTTGCATTGCGCTAATATTACGCCTGCTGATCTTGCTTTTATGCAAGAGTCGAACGGTAGCTTTCTCTGCACATCGTGTGTGACAGCGCGCCGTAAATCCGTTCTTTCACCCCCTTTGCCGTCAGATACTGTGCCAATAACTGCGAATGTTAACAACAACAGCCTCGTCATCTTCGAATGACGTTCAACCAACTCAACAACAACAGCAGTTAAAACAACAACAGCCAAGTGAAAAATCATTAATCACATGTGAAGATGAGCAACAAACAGCGCTCCCAAAATCTACTCGCTCATCTCCTTTGCCTTCAAATTCTGTAAAAAAAACTGCTAGTGTTATTAACAATAACAAGAATTGCCCAACATCTTCGTCATGTTCAAGTGACATTTAATCATCTTAACGGCAACAAAATGAACAACAAGAACAGCAACAGCAACAATAAAAACAACAACAACAGCCTTATATTATCAAAGCAATAAACAAATGTGAAGACGAGCAACAAATATCTATGCGTGTTATGTTTAATGAAATCTTGGCCCTTAGAACTCTAAACAACTAAATCGGGAGCGCGCTCTATGATAAACAATTCTGTTTGTGGTCTCAGCAGCAATGCAACTACTGCTGTAGGTATACCGAGTTCTTCTCTCACCCAAACTGATGGCAGCACTGTTAGTGCTCTTACCGCTCGTTACCACACACCCGATGTGACTGTTTCTGATGCTACTCTGCCAATTACGTCCGCTTCTCTTTCTTCTAATTGAACAACTGTGCTGAGTAAAAAATCTAAAAATGAAATGAATACAAATGTATATGTTGTTATTGGGAATAATGATAACAACGAGCTCGATGTTGTCGTAAGAAAAGAATGGGTTCACCTCTCATCGTTTAAGCCGTCTGTCACCAGCAATCAAATAATCTCCTATGTTAATAAACATGCAAGTATCGTCGAAAATCAACTATCGTGCTTAAGTCTTCTAAAAAAAGATGCTAATACTGAAAATTTATCTAGCATTAACTTCAAGTTAGGGATAGCTGCTGATAAATACGATAAGCTCTTCGACCCATCACTGTGTCCAGCTAATATAAAAATCCAATTATTCGAATTTTTCAAATGCCGATAAGAGTGCAACTACAGACGTAACAACATGCAGTTCGACTTATGCAACCAACATTTTCCCTCATGCTCTTCGCCAAGTTGCTCTGGCTCATCTACTTCAATGTTTCAACAAAATGTTATCTCTTCAGCAGTATAAGAAAAAGATAATTTGTCTCTGCCAAACAACTTTTCAATATATTTCCATTATGTAGGCGGGCTTCGTACAAAAACAAACTCTCTGTTCAATGCCGCTTCTTCTCACATTTTTGATGCGATAGTAATTGCTGAGACGTGGATGAGTTTTTAGTTCTTATTCACTAAACTATTTGACAACTTTTATGAAGTTCATCGTAAAGATCGTTCGAGAGGTGGAGGCGTCCAGATCGCTGTTTTTTCTAAATTTGCCAGCAGAAAAATACCACTGCTTATAGACGACGATTATATTGAAAAAATATGCGTGTCCGTCAACTGAAGTTCTTATGAAATTATTTGTACCTTAAGTTATATTCCACCCAACAGCAGTGCAAGCTTATATGATTGCCATTTAAATAATTTAAGCTCTATTATTTCTCGTTTAACTCCTAATCAGTTACTCTGTATACTAGACGACTGTAACTTGGGGAACATTGAATAGAGATATAGCTCGGATAATAAAATCTTGATTCCTTTTAATTTAAAAAGTTCAATCGAGTACCACATTTGTAACTCTCTGTATTCTCTCGGTCTTTTTCAGATAAACAACGTTAAAAATGACAACAGTATTTTAGATTTAGTTTTCGTGAACAACAACTTTAAGCATTGTATCAGCATGTGTGACCTACCAATCACAGCTGAATCTGTGCACCATTAGGCTATGACCTTACAGTTCTCATTTTATTCATATCTTGATAACACCTCCCTTGCCAATACTATGTATTATAATTTTTATAATGCGGACTACCATGCTTTAAGTAATTTTAATAACAACATCGACTGAAGATATATTTTCTATGCACTATATTTTAGAAAAAGCTCTTTGTGAAAGTTTTTATCTTAATGTACCCAGTAAATGCAAACGACGTAGTTTTAACCTGCCTTGGTATAAACAAAGCCTTTTACGATTAAAAACCAGCGAAACAAGGCACACAGTAGATACAAAAAAACTAACTCGGCTGTAGATTGGTCAACTTTTGTGCTGCGTAGAAAATAATTTGAAGTTTTGTCGAACTTTCTCTACATGAAATACCTAGACTCTATCGAGTCCAACATTAAATGCAATCCTAAAGCGTGTTGGGTTTTCTACAACTCAAAGCGAAAAAGCTCTGGTATTCCCAAAACTATGGAATATCAAGAAACCCAAACAACTAAAGCGCAAGACATATGTGAACTTTTTTCGTATCTGTATTTAGTGATTACGATCTGATCCCATTGCTAGCTCGAATGATTTCTCCTATTTACAGCAAATGTTTGATGCAGGTAATTTAAATATTTCCGAAGAAAAAGCTTACAAAGCTCTTGTCAGCTTAGACATCAATAAAGTGCAGGCTTTGACCTTGTTCCACCGCGACTTCTAAAATGTTGTGCACCCTCTCTGTACATCCCCTTAACCATTATATTCAACAAGTTCGTCTCAAGCGGGGTATGCCTTGATTATTGGAAAACTGCCTATATCACACCCGTTTTCAAAGCTGGTCTAAAAGGATTGATTGTTAACTATAGACCAATTACAAAGCTTTCAGCTATTCCAAAAGCTCTTGACTGTATCGTTAACAAACGTCTTTTTCAAGAAGTTAAAAAATCACATTTCCAGTTATCAACATGGTTTCTTCACTGGCCGCTCGACGTGCAGTAACTAAGCAATTTTTTCAAATTATTGTGTCAATGCGGTTGAGCGTGGCCTACAAGTAGACGCGCTTTACACTGATTTCATGAAAGCTTTCGATTGCCTTCCGCATAAAGTACTCCTGCTTAGATTGGAAAACTAAGGTTTTCATTCCAATTTTCCGAAATGGGTCTCATCGTATTTGATGAAAAGAAATTTATCGTTAAGGTGGACGGGTACTACTCCCATATCATTTATGCCAAATCAGGGGTCCCACAAGGAAGTCACCTGAGTCATTTGTTATTTATCATCTTCATAAATGACGTGGTAAAAATTTTTAATTATTGCAATGTTTCTCTATGCTGTTGACCTGAAAATGTACGCAGCTACTCAAAGATTGTCTGACTGCGCGAGATTTCAGGACGACGCAAACGGCTTCATATCCTGGTGCTCAACCAATGGTATGCCAATTAACTTCTCTAAATGCTAAATGCTAAAGATTATGACGTTTTCTCGTAATTTTTCACCCGCTATCGCTAACTATCGCTGCCAAACTCAAGAATTTACAAGAGTGTCACAAATTAAAGATCTCGGAGTTTACTTTAATTCAAAATTGGCTTTCAGCCCTCACAGAGATTATGTAACTTCCAAAGACAATTCGAAGCTCGGTTTTGTCAAGCGAATTTCTAAAGAATTCTACGATGCTTTTACCCATAGGACAACCTTTATTTCCCTAGTTAGATCAGTTCTCAAATACGCTGCTATAATCTGGTAACCAATTTATCAGAAAGACGTAGATCGGATCGAGAGAGTACAAAAAAACTTTTCTAAGTTTGCGTTGCGACACACGTTTTCACAAAAAAAATGTCTCCTTATGAGATTAGATGCCAAATACTCAATTTGCAAAAACTAACTTTTAGATTTATTCGATCAAACCACTTAGGAAACATTGCACTTTCTTCATTCAATTTCATAGAACGAACTATGGTCATTGTGATCCTATCCATAGGCGCCTTAATTTGTGTAATAATATAATAATTAATTTGGACTAAGCTAGACCAACCTTAATAGCAGCTCTCAGCGAATTTCTTACTTGATCTCGTAATTTTACGTAGTTATTTTATGAATGCATTATATTCGCTATTATTGTCATATATTGTAATTAATAAATTATTGTAGTAAAAGTTATTTTTCTAATATGTAAAGGCTTTGCTTAATAGATCGAATTAAATGATATAAATAAATAAATAAACATCAAGCTCCCTTTTTTCTAGTTTCTCTTCCGTCTGTTCCGTACGTTTTAAACTAAAAATGGTAAACTGTCAAAAACGTGAGAGTAAGAAAAAAATCTCTCAAAAATAAAGTAAAACACAAAAAAGTACGGGAACGCTTTCCGGACTAAAATTGTGTAAACTGTCAAGTAAATACATTTCTGGCTTGGTCTAAAGCATCGGCAGCGCAGATGGCATAATAAAGACTTTTAACAATATTGAAAATAACTCTCAAATTAACATTTATATTAAATTTTTACACAATTTACCATTTTTCCATCTAAAATGTTTCAATTCTAATAGCTTTTACCATTTCTGCCAAAAGAAATTTCTCGGACTAAAACTTGCAACCTTAGACAGTGAGAGGATATTTTTCACTCTCTTTTACCATTTTTTCGAGTACGGGAACACTTCTCGGACTAAAACCTACATAACTGGTAAATTGAACTAAGACTTAAGAGTACGGGAGCAAACCAATTATTTGTTAATTTGTACATTTATCATATTGTCAATAAAAAAATCGCCAATTGTCTTCGAACGCTGAAAATTTTGTTTTTATTCACCTAATCTACCTCTTCATAATTTTAATCATTTTACTAATTGAACGTTTTTCTAAGTTTTTAGTTTATATATGAATTTATCATTTTAGTGAATACTACGAACGTAATCTAAGTTTTTTGACAGATACCTTATACATTTTTTGTTACTGTTTAACTTTTAAATAAAATCCGCCTATTTACTTAACAAAGATTTATTTAAATAAACTTCTTTTAAAAAACTTTTCGGCCGGCCGGATGCCGGATAGTAACTCAGTTCCGAATAGTAAATTTAGGCCGGATATCCGGCAAAGCGGATAGTTGCCGTCAATTGTGTCAAATGGTTTTGCCATTTGAAAAAATAACAAGATGATATTATTGTGCCATGTATACCATTTTGATCCAAGTAAAAAAGGTTTTGCGGCTTAACTCAGCTTCAGTCGATCTAGTGATGTTGTGAATTTCAATTTAATCAAAATACTCTTAGATTTTCAGCTTACTTCGAATATACTGTTTCACATGGAAACTTTATACTCGTTCTTAACAACAGAAAGAGAATTTTCTAGAAGATTTGCGTAAAAAAGTAGGAATTTTAAAAAATATTTTTTAATTCTTAACTACCAATAGTCAGCAACGGTTTTCAAATCTTCATTTACACATGCATATTTTTACAGATATTTTGTTGAAAAATAAACATAGGAGTGTTTCAAAATTTACACACCAGTTGTGAAGGTCGTTAAACAGTTTTTCTGTATTATTCAACAGAAAATGTTTAAAAATGTGCATGTGTAAATTAAGACACTTTGAGTCGGAAAAGCGTTTTTAAATCGACTTTTTTTTAATAATTTTGAATTTTAGTAAAAATTCTTAAGATTCTAAGAAAAATTCATGGAAAAACTCCTACGGATTCAAAAGTTACAGCCGGATTAGTGAAAGCGCATTTTTAATTTTTGCGCTACCTACGTACGGCAGCTGGTATATACTTGTTTTACTTGCTACCTGACTTTTGGTGGTTGTTATTTCGTATCTACTTGAAGGGTGGGTTTTAGTTATTTGCAAATGTTTCAACTACTTGGTATCACCATAGGAGCTACAGCATTGAATTTTTCCAAAGAAAATGATGCAAGTCGTTTGAAATGCCAGAGTGAAGGCATATGAAGCTTCAAAAGAAGCCCGAATTGCTAAACGATTGCAAAAAACTATAAGAAACAGCACAACACAAGATAACGAAGACATACAGCACGAAGCAGGCATGGCAGATTGAAGGTAACCTTTTTTTTCTTTGTTTACAAAGTTTGAACGCGTTTATCTCGAAACCATGTTTTTCGTACTGGTTGCGGCTTTGTATTTTTTTAAACTTGGTTCGCTATCGTATGACACGAGCTTTTTTTAAATTTTTTTCGATTTTTTATGCATTTTTAAAGTCAATATTTTTTTCGAAAAATCATACTTTCAAGTTTGGAACATCACCAAAAATTAAAAAAAAATTTAAAAAAAAGCTCGTGAATTACATAAAATAATGAATGTTCATTAATTTCCGGATTTTCTTGAAAAAACCGGAAGCCAACTTACATTTTTTATTTAAAAAAAAAAGAAAATATATTATTTTGTTGTTATTTCTCTCAAAATTTAATTTAATTTCTTCCACTGTGTCTATACGAATATACTCCTATCAGGAAGTGCGTACACAGTCGTACTGAATTTTTACATAAGCAAAACAAAGAAGGTGTGGGGGATATATAAAGTTATTCAAAAATGTGGCATTAAAAGAACAAGTCCTTTTTATGGCTTTAATAATTTATTTACATTTTATTTACACTTTAGGAAAACTCAACTGGCTGCGCGGCGGGTTCACGACCAACTAACTTTTTAGGGTAGCATGGACCAGAGTCCATGCCACCAAAGCGCATTGAAAATATATTGCAGCGCGCAATATAACGAAGCCGCGGCGCACATAGTGACGAACAACATTAAGTATGTACTCACTTCCATGGTGTGTGTTGGCTATTTTACCGCGCGGCCTTTTATTGGCCAGTCCCACTGTCAGCGCTAACAGTAAGACGCGAGCACGAGGAAACGGGGGTGAGTCGTGCCCTAATTAACCAGTCATCGTACTGGTGCCGCGCTGGCCTGGGCGTTGGTTAGCTACTCCAACACACAGGCCTAAGCGCATTTGCATAGCGTATAACAAGCGTCTGTTGTTGTACAACTCTTGTGTACAACAACAACATGTAAGCTTGTCGTTATTGATCGCATTACTGTGACTCACATAAGTGTATGTCGACAGTCGCTTTGACGCGATCACTATGCCTGACAATATGTCAGCAAGACTCACCGACGATCCGCAAAGAATGCTAGAACATTTGATTCCCACACATTATTTGTATACACAAGTATGCAAATGACTAGCTGCCAGCTAACACCAAGCAACAAGTTTCAAGTGGCTAGGAATGTGCTTGGCTCATCACTGTATGATGAGGCAAGCTGCGCTAACCCTTATCGCGTTCTGACGTGAAGGTCTAATAACGACAAAGTGTCGTCGACGTTTTTTAAAACCGAAACGCGAAATAATATATGCCGTAGCCGTGAACCCACGCGTACACAAGAGGGTGACGGTACAGAAGGTGCCGCCACAATACTCCCCCCCTAGTGTTTCGGTTAATAACAAACTAGGAATTTATCAATTTACATAACAAATAATTAATTAATTTGTGATAATACATATTTTTGAATTTTTTCTATAAATATGTCTTAGCGGGGGCTCTCACTCTCCTACCGCTCCTCGTAACGACCGGCGATTGTTGCCTTGCTGGCTCTAACCTCGGGTGACACTTGTATTGCGAGCGACCATAGGTCGATCCCACGATGTCCACCGGTGGACCGGAAAATGTCACGGTCTTTTTTTTCGTCTGAACTTTTGTACCGGGCTTACTAGATCCCGCGGTGTCCAACGGTGGGCCGGTAAAAGTTGACTCGGCCAGTTTTGGAGAATTTTTAACTAAATTCTGTCCCGCGGTGCCCAACGGTGGGCTGGTAAAAGTTGACACAGCCTTATTGTTACCACCGCTGGATATCGTACCCCTGCTGTCTGTGCGCGCCGTCAGATTAGCTGGCTCGCCGCCACTCGTCGCTAAAAAAGCTGCTTTCAGTCTATCCACTGACAGCTTGGCTGGTTTTCCCTTTATCGTGATGGTGAAGTACTTGTCGTTTCGTTCCACGACTTCGTATGGTCCATCGTAACTGGGTTGTAACGGAAGCTGCACTCGATCGCACCTTACAAAAACGTGAGTGCACGTCTTCAACTCCGGTTGCACGAAAACTTTTGGTTGATCATGATGAACTACGGTTGCTGGACTTAACCTCTGCATTGCTTCTCGCAGCGCTGCCACATAATCAGCCTCCCCTAACTTCTTTGGAGATGGGGCCAGAAATTCGCCGGGTAATTTTACCGTTGTGCCGAATACCATTTCAGCTGGAGTTGCTGCCAGGTCTTCTTTGAAAACCGAACGCAGGCCGAGTAGTACTATCGGCAAGGCGTCGCTCCATCGTTCATCGTTGTAACACTTAATTGCTGTTTTCAGTGTACGGTGCCATCTTTCTATCATTCCGTTGGCTTGTGGATGATAGGGCGTTGTACGAAAGTGCTTGATGCCCAGCATATTGTTTAACTGACGAAACAAGTCCGATTCGAATTGACGACCCAAATCCGTCGTTATTCTGACTGGAATACCGAAGCGAGCTATCCATCCCGACACTAAGTTTCGTGCCACTGTCTCAGCAGTTATATCTGAAATTGGAATGGCTTCGGGCCAGCGGGTAAATCTATCAATAACAGTGAGGCAATATCTATTGTCCCGAGATACCGGTAAAGGGCCCACCAGGTCAATATTAATATGTTCAAACCTTTCGCTAGGGTTAACATACGTCTCGAGCGCCGTTTTGTTGTGCCTGCTTACTTTATTTTTTTGACAGGGAACGCATACTCTGACAAAGTCACGGACATCCTTCTTCATGTTGGGCCACACGCATCTACGCTGTACCAGCTGGGTCGTCGCTTTGACGCCGGGATGCGCAATTCCGTGCAGTTTAGTCAGCATAGCAGCGCGAAATTTTAACGGAATAAGCGGTCTGATTACACCTAAGGAAGTATCACAATGAATTATTTCGTCTGTGTTAGATAACCTGCACTGTTCTATCTTCAAAGATGTAGACTGGCTTGGCGAATTAATCAGACGCTGTATCTCTTCATCTGTTTCTTGCTCTTTCGCGAGACAAGTGAAGTCAACCCCTGCTATTACCTGTTCTATTCGAGATAGCGTATCGGCGATCACGTTATCCTTGCCGGACACGTGGCGAATGTCTGTTGAAAACTGACTAATGTAGTCCAGATGTCGTGCCTGTCTTGGTGAGGCTTTGTCTGCATTTTGTTTAAATGCGAAAATTAGGGGCTTGTGGTCGGAAAAAATCACGAATTGGCGTCCTTCCACCATGTACTTGAAATGTTTCACCGCCAAAAAAATTGCTAACAGTTCTCTGTCATACGTGCTGTACTTTTTCTGCGCGTTGTTCAATTTTTTTGAGAAGAACCCTAATGGCTGCCGCTCACCACTGACGTTTTGATGCAGAACCGCTCCAATAGCGAAATCTGAAGCATCGACGCTTAAAGACAGCTGCGCCTCTGGCGCGGGGTGATGCAGTAAAGTCGCATTGGCAAGATCGTCCTTGCATTTCTCGAAGGCTGTAGTTGTTGTTATTGACCAGACTAACGGCATTTTGTCGTTCTTCTTGTTGCCTACTATCATAGCTTGCAAAATGGCTTGAGTTGCAGATGCATTAGGGATAAAGCGACGATAAAAATTTATCATTCCTAAGAAACACTTTAGTTCCCGGGCCGTTTTTGGTTTGGCGAACTCTCTGATAGCGCTTACTTTGCCTTCATCCGGTTGAATGCCATCTTTGTTTACCGTGTGCCCCAAAAATTTTACCTCAGCTTTACCGAAGTCGCACTTGGCTGCATTTATAGCTAACCCATTTTCGCGAAGAAGCTGCAGAATTCTGCGTAGGTGTTCCCTGTGCTGCTTCTCGTCTGGGGAAGCCACACAAATATCATCTATGTAGACAAAAGCGTGATCGGTTTCGGACGCCAACACATTATTTATGTGCCTCTGAAACGTTTGAGCTGCGTTTCTAAGTCCGAAGGTCATAGACTTGAATTGAAATAAACCGAAAGGCGTGGTTATTGCCGTTTTGGGGACGTCGTCTGGTTCGATTCGTATTTGGTGATAAGCACGCTGCAGGTCGATTGTCGAAAAGACTCTTTTACCATGTAGAATGTTGGTAAAATCTTGAATATGCGGTATAGGGTACCTGTCCGGTACGGTTCTGTCATTCAGAGCCCTATAGTCACCGCACGGTCTCCAAGAACCATCCTTCTTTCTCACCATATGGAGCGGACTTGACCAATTACTGTCCGACGGCTCGCAGATATCATTGTCTAGCAGGTATTTAAACTCTTTTCGTGCGGCTGCTAGCTTATCAGGTGCTAGTCTGCGCGGTCTGGCGTGCACCGGTGGCCCGTTAGTGACTATATGGTGTGTTACTTTATTACTTTTCAAGGGCTGACCCTGTCGCAAGGTGGTAACGTCAGAGAATTCCGTCAGCAAGTCCGCGTAGGGAAGTGTAATATTATTTGCTTGAATATTAAAATGACTTACCCTAGCTGCTGGATGGTCTGCTTGCTCGGCTGTAGTCTTGACAATAAGTCTCTGGTTTCTCATGTCGACCAGAATGCCGTGATGACTCAGAAAATCGGCTCCAATTAGCGGCGTTCTGACACGTGCAATTACGAAGTCCCACTCGAATTTCCGTTTCAGACCAAGGTCCAGGCAGATCTTTCTCTTGCCGAACGTTTCAATGTGGGAACCATTTGCGGCGAACAGTTGTTCTGTGTGAGGGGCGTTGAACCGCTCGTTTCCCCGTGGTGGCACGACCGACACGTCGGCTCCCGTGTCTATGAGGAACCGTCTTCTTGACGAAGTGTCGGTAATGTACAGGCGACCGATCTTAAGGTAGCCAGCCTCGTCGCCCGTAGCTGTTGGCTGCCTGCCTAGTTTTTTGGCTGCTGGTGCCACGAGCAGGGCGGCCGGCACCTTATCGCCCTACTGCCAAACTGCCTGTGGTAGTAGCACTTACCAATTTTCTTCCAGTTACCATCTCGAGGTTTGCTGACCGCGCTCTGCTGAGTCGACTGCCATCGTGTCTGGCTGCGGAACTGCCTAGACTGCTCTCTGACGCGCGATGGACTGACGTGACGCCTTTGACTCGGCTTGTCCGAATGGAAAAACACCAGTTCGTCGTCCTCATCGTCTCGCTCTTCTGCTGGGAGCGGAGCGTTGGCATGGTTGCAGCGGCGGGATCCCTGTCGGCCCCGACGCGGATGTTCCTTGGTATACAAGGCGTCCTCGAGCCGATTGATCCGCCTCTCTAAAATTTCAGATCTCGAACGGTCGGCGTCGCTAGTGGCTGCTTCGATGCTGGCTACGTTACGGGAGCCAGCCAAGGTCTCCATAATCTTATCGGCCAGGGCGGCGCGCTGTGGAAGGTCCACCGTCACTGTTTGCAGCATGCCCTGTACCATCGACGGAAGCCGTGCAGTCCACAAGCTCTCCAACATCTTGTCCGGTAGATTTGCTCCACCAAGCTCGCGCATTTCGCTCAATAGCTGCGAGGGCCGTAAATCTCCGAGCTCCTTCTCTGACAGGAGCTGTCGCAACTTCTCTTGCTCAGACGCACTGAAGAGCTCGAGCAGCGTATCCTTCAGCGTGGCGTACCTGTCCGTGGTTGGTGGCTTTCGCACGATGTCGCTTACCTGCCGCAGCACCGCTTTTTCCAGCGCGCCGACCACCGTGTAAAAACGCGCATGGTCACCGGAGACCTTCAGCTTCGCGAACTGCGCCTCCAATTGCAGGAACCACAGATCTGGCGAATCGTGCCAGAACTGCGGTGTTTTTACCGCCGCGACACCACTTATTTCCGCGGACGTGGCCTTGACGTCGGCCTTGACCGGGGCAGCTGCGCCACCCTCCACCACTTCCTCGTCGGAGATGGTGTGGTCGTGCACTTCCACATTTTTCACTGGTGTGCTCATTTTCTTGTTTTTTATTTTTGTTTTTTTGTTAAGAAATATAAGCTCTGTTCCTTTTTTTTAAATTTGAGCACACTATTCACTTCTCACTCGCGTATCGCGACGTCGGGGTCACCAATTGTGGGGGATATATAAAGTTATTCAAAAATGTGGCATTAAAAGAACAAGTCCTTTTTATGGCTTTAATAATTTATTTACATTTTATTTACACTTTAGGAAAACTCAACTGGCTGCGCGGCGGGTTCACGACCAACTAACTTTTTAGGGTAGCATGGACCAGAGTCCATGCCACCAAAGCGCATTGAAAATATATTGCAGCGCGCAATATAACGAAGCCGCGGCGCACATAGTGACGAACAACATTAAGTATGTACTCACTTCCATGGTGTGTGTTGGCTATTTTACCGCGCGGCCTTTTATTGGCCAGTCCCACTGTCAGCGCTAACAGTAAGACGCGAGCACGAGGAAACGGGGGTGAGTCGTGCCCTAATTAACCAGTCATCGTACTGGTGCCGCGCTGGCCTGGGCGTTGGTTAGCTACTCCAACACACAGGCCTAAGCGCATTTGCATAGCGTATAACAAGCGTCTGTTGTTGTACAACTCTTGTGTACAACAACAACATGTAAGCTTGTCGTTATTGATCGCATTACTGTGACTCACATAAGTGTATGTCGACAGTCGCTTTGACGCGATCACTATGCCTGACAATATGTCAGCAAGACTCACCGACGATCCGCAAAGAATGCTAGAACATTTGATTCCCACACATTATTTGTATACACAAGTATGCAAATGACTAGCTGCCAGCTAACACCAAGCAACAAGTTTCAAGTGGCTAGGAATGTGCTTGGCTCATCACTGTATGATGAGGCAAGCTGCGCTAACCCTTATCGCGTTCTGACGTGAAGGTCTAATAACGACAAAGTGTCGTCGACGTTTTTTAAAACCGAAACGCGAAATAATATATGCCGTAGCCGTGAACCCACGCGTACACAAGAGGGTGACGGTACAGAAGGTGCCGCCACAAAGGCATACAACCGTTACATATTTTAAAAACAGACATGCTGCTTATTACTTTATCACCACGGTTGCACAGAGCAATGCCTTTTATTTAAACAAATTGAATAATTAATAAAATAAAAGTAGTGCGTCTAAACGAATGTGCCTCAGTGTATCTTATAAATAAGTGTTTCGAGAGGCACAACTGGCCAACGGTAAAAAAAAGAGATTTAAAAAATTATTTTGTAGCCTCTAACGATATGGGACCCTTTTTTCAATCTTTTCCTAGATGGTGATTTGATGGCTGGTGCAAAAACTGATCCTAATCATTTTCCTATTTAAAATGCAACAATTTTAATTTCCAGCTTTTTGACCTTTGCTATGAATACACTGTGCGACACCAAAAAATAACTAAAAAAACTCAAATGGTTTCTGATAGCCATTGGTCCATAGAATATTAGCCGATTTTTTCAAGGTCACATATTATACTATGGGGCCGTAGTTAGTTTCCTTTAACTGCTAAACTAAATAAAATTTTGATTTAAAGCTTGCTTTCAAATAAGGAAACATTATTTCCCCCTAGTACGTATATTCGCACAAGGGGTCAAAAATCGCCTTAAATTAAAAAATGTATTATATCTCGGAAACGCTGAGCGATTTAATTTTTATTACTTCTACAAATGAAATTCTTATCTTCGAGTCATAAATTTTTCGAATTTACTAATTTCGAACAAAGTTCAGGCTCAAAAATGCGTTTAATTTATTTTTTAATAAAAATGTTAAAATTTTTAATGCTGTTATATATACATATGGGGCATTTCATGTGAAGCGGACATCGACAAAATTTTTATTCTGAAACTCTTTCACATTCGGCCTAATTGTACTTTTGGAAGGTGTGAATGTAATCACACAACATTTTTTTTTATGAGACTTAGTTGTCAAGTTATAGGCTTCAACAAAATTGGCGAACATGAAATATGAATTTTTCGTAAGGACGTTTTCGAAAACTTAAAAATAATACTAAAAATAATGATTTATATAAAAGTTTGACTTCTTTTTTATAATCAAATCGGATTTTAAATTGAAATTTTTTGCTTTTAGAAGATCGCAAGTAAAGATTTCATATTCATATTTTATTAATTTAGCCAGTTTTTTTTATTAAATTTTTATATAATTTTAAAATATATGTTGAAGTATATACATAAGAGCGAGGTAATTTGTTCGGACCAAAATTTTCGAAGAAAGTGTAGGCATATTTGAATTCTACGCTAAATTCTAAGCAAAAATGCTGAACAAACCATATCTTAAAAATGACGTTTTACCCCCCAATTTTTAAAAGAAAAAGCAGTATATTATCATTAATTTTTCATTTACAAAATTTTGTGTATTTACTTATATTTAAGAAATAAATGCATATATTACAATTGTAAATGATCGCAAGTTGTTTCGTATACGAAAAATCTAAGCAACGGATTTTATCAATGCCAAAGATGATGGCGGCCGTGGCGTAGTGGGTAGAGTGTGTCACCTCTCTGTAGACAATGGCAAACCTCACAGAGTAAAAACTGACATGAAAAGCTTCTTGAGAACATAAGCCGTTCGGAGTCGGCGTAAAACATGTAGGTCCAGTTCTCGATCATTTGTGTGCAAACATTTCACATCACACACAACACAATTGATCTTAAGAAGCTCGGTCAAAGTCCTTTCAAGGGCTGAAATGGCCATTTCGTTTTTTTTTTTTTTAAAGAGGGCAAAGTAAATGTCTACTTTTTCGGTCATTTAATTGCTTTTTTTTTATATATGAATGCATTTTTCGATTGAAATTAATTTCACTGAACACACTCGGCTACAGCGGCTGTTTATTGTATGTAAGATATACTTTAAGCGACCCCTCTCCTAGCCTTATAATTTATAGACAGACCAAAAATCAAAGACAATAAATTCAAACAATTACACGAATATGATAAATTAAAATGACGGACAAATTTTATTTGAGCCCTCGCTTACACGTGACATTCCGTATAATCATTTATCGAACTTTTAGTACACGACGGAGAAGAACTACCATTGCCAGATCCTGAAATTCATTATCATATTTTTTTGTTTATGCGAATTATTTCGAGAAATTAGATGGAATCAGAAAAGTTATAGCTCAATAAAAATAAAAAATTTTACTAAAAACTTGATAAAAGGGACAACTTAAGGAACTCGTATTGTACCAGCAAAATATAATAGGAAAAAATGTATATTTGGAAAGCACGTCTAAAGTATCTTTATTCTAAAAAACTAAGTTTGAGTTAATTAAATTCTAAAATGAAAATTATATAATCATTCGTTCACTATTTCAAATATTTCAATATTTCAATATTTTAAAAAAAATGGTTTTAGAAGCTCAACTTTGGATGACCATAGAAACTAATCCTTGGGATCACATTACATGCAAAGGGTGGTTTTCAAATGTTGGATATATCCAGATTAAGAACCTAGCAAAAATAAGTGAGCCCGTTAACTTTGGAATAAGCCTGCATACAAGGGTTTTGCCAATATTTCTCCCAAAGTGTGACGTGTTGTTGAAAAGAACAGAAAAGGCATTATGGGGGTCACGGTTGAAAATAGGAAAATAATCCCTCATCTGCAATGCAAACATGATTATCTATAGGTTTTGCACAGTTATTCTTATATGTTAATAAATACACAAAATTTTTTAAATAAAATATTAGCTTCTATCCAAAAAATTTTTATATAGTGATTTTTCATTAAAAAATTGGGGGGTCAAACGTCATTTTTGAGATATGTTTATTGAGCATTTTTGCTTAGAATTCAGCATAGAATTCGAATATGGCATACACTTTCTTCGAAAAAAAATTGTTCCACCCTAATATACATATGACAAGCACTAAGTTCGTTAAAAGGAAACCGTTTTAGATAGCAACTCTATGGAAAAAAAAATTACGTTACTCGTAAATTCTGACGATGGATTCGGATTTAGCGGCCCATTTTTATTAACTTTCGTTCGCCCAGCCGAATTCATAAAAATTTACAATTTATTTGGCAATTTTATTGTAAAAAATTACGAGCAGCAGAGGGAAACAAACGCCTTTTAACCGACTTCAAAAAGGAGGAGGTTCTCAAGTTCGTCGGTTCTCTGTTTTTTTTTTTTTTTTTTTTTTTTTAATGTATGTACATCGATAACTCCTAAACCATATGCCTGATTGCCATACTTTTTGCGGAACAGATAGATATCATAAGCATGGAGGTGCCCGTAAAAAAGTGGGCGGTATTCGAGAACTGAGCGTGGTAATAATAGATCTCGCAATATTAAATACTACTGTATCTCGAATAATATTGACACTAGGGTACTGCAATTTAGTGTAGGGGTAAGCACAATTATAACAAATTACGGCGTAATTCGAAAATTCGTAAATTCGAAAATAGGCGTAATTCGACAAATGGGCGTGGCAATATTAGAAAAACAGTGTATCTTGAATAATTTTGAGACTAGAGTACTGCAATTTAGTATAGGGGTAGGCATTACTATAACAAATTATGGTCAATAAAGTGGGCGTTATTTGACAAATGGGCGTGGCAATATTATAAACACACTGTATCTCGAATAATATGGACACTAGGGTACTGAAACTTAGTGTAGGGGTAGACACAGTTAATACAAATTACGGTCAAGAAATGGGCGTTATTTGACAAATGGGCGTGGCAATATTAGAAAAACAGTATATCTCGAATAATATTGATACTATGGTACTGCAATTTAGTATAAGGGTAGGCATTACTATTACAAATTATGGCCAATTAAGTGGGCGTTATTCGACAAATGGGCGTGTCAATATTATAAAAACACTTTATCTCGAATAATATGGACACTAGAGTACTGAAATTTAATGTAGTGGTAGGCACAATTATTAAAAATTTCAGTCAAGAAAATGGGCGTTATTTGACTAATGGGCGTGGCAATATTAGAAAAAGAGTATATCTCGAATAATATTGATACTATGGTACTGCAATTTGGTACAGGGGTAGGCATTATTAGTAAAAATTACGGTGAACAAAGTGGGCGGCTTTCGACAACTGGGCGTGGCAATATTAGAAAAACAGTGTATCTTGAATAATATTGACACTAGGGCACTGACATTTATTGTAGTACAGGGGTAGGCAGAATTATTAAAAATTATGGTCAATAAAGTATGCGTTATTTGATAAATGGGCGTGGCAATACAAGATAAACACTATCGCAGTTAATATTGACGCTGGGGTACTGAAATAAAGTACAGAGGTAGGCACAATTATTGGAAATAACGCTGAAGAAAGTGGGAGCTTATATAATAAAGGGGCGTGGAAATATTAGAAAAAACTATATCTCGAATAATATTGACACTAGGGTAATAAAACTCGTTACAAGAATGGGTAAAATAATTTTAAAACATGTGACATCTTATTTAAATTTAAGAAGCAGATATTTGAAATAACCAACAAACTTTCAGAATTTAATAAAACAAATTTTTTCGGAACAATTGTACTAATGTTGTTTATACTCTTTTTTCAAAAATTTATCATATTCTCTAAAAAGGAAGAAATAAAATTTTTTTAAAAAAAAAACAACCGACTACAAAATCACTACAAAGTAAAAAATAATTTTAAAAATACTTTTCCTTTTCAGTTCTTGGTCATATTTGATAATTTATTTAAACATATTATTATATATGAAATCTTATTATCTTAATTTTTTTCTTATTTGTTTTATTATCATAAATATATTAATTTCTTGATGAATACAAATGCTTTGAAGTTGGCGCTTCTGATTAAAAGTCTGATTATATTAGCGCCGACCTTTAAAGCTTTTGAATTCATCAAGAAGTTAATATATTTATGATAATAAAACAAATAAGAAAAAAATTAAGATAATAAGATTTCATATATAATAATATGTTTAAATAAATTATCAAATATGACCAAGAAATTAAAAGGAAAAGTAATTTTAAAATTATTTTTTAATTTGTAGTGATTTTGTAGTCGGTTGATTTTTTTTTTAAAAAATTTTTTTTGCACTTTGTTTTCGAGTCGTTTTTGAGTCGTTGGATAGCAACTCGAACCTCTTAATTGCTAGGTGGTGGTACTTCCACTCCTTCATCGTTGATTGGTGGTTTTGAACTGCGCTCTTCATGGGTGGCATTGGTGGAATCGTCGCCTGTAAGTAAGTTTATCTAAAATAAAATCCACTGATGGCGTCATATCTCTGTACAGATAAAGCAATGTTAGTCCGTTGAATCTATCTTGCAACATCGTGCTTCTTATTCGTTCATTTCACACAAAGTGACTGGAAGAGTTACAAGGATGATTGGTAAATTAAATATATTAGAGAATATTTCTTTATTGTACAGTTCTAAGACTGCAAACACTGTCTTTTTTCCATCGATAGTTCTATTACTAGTTTTATACCAAACATTCAGTTTCATTTTTAAATCTTCAAAATCTCCTTCCAAATCATCTTAATAAAATCCAATTAGTTGTTCAAACGCTTCTAAAGCGCCATATTCAGCGACTTTGTAGCGTCAAGAAATAGTGTTGAAATAGATGTGGAAATAGATGTTTTAAAAATCTTATTCTTAGGTTTGAGATAAATCAAACGCTTGTCAAAAAATTTTGACAGAGAGAGAGCCAAACTTAAATTTGTAAATTTTTTCAATTGAATTAATTTTTCTGTTCGGCCGTCATCTCTCTGCAGAAAATGGCAAACCTCAGAGAGTAAAAACTGCCATGAAAAGCTTCTTGAGAACATAAGCCCTTCGGAGTCGGCGTAAAACGTGTAGGTCCAGTTCTCGATCATTTGTTTGCAATCTTTTCACATCACACACAACACAATTGATCCTTTCAAGAGCTGAGATGGCCATTTCGTTTTTTTTTCGTTCGTAGGTCTTTTCTTAGCAATTACAAGGGAAGGTTCTCGCCAAATAGGGGCATCCTGCTGCTATTAAACTAAGCAACTAAGACGGACAGTGAATAATAGAAGAACAACAACTAAACTACAACATGCCCTTGAGTGGTAAAAAGCTTTGATATATCTTCGAAAAAAGAGCTTACACCAAATAAGTGTGAATCTGAAAATTCGAAGAAGTTTAGCTGCTTTTCGTATCATTTGTGTGTACAATGTAATTCAGAGTAATTTTCTCTAACATTGAGGGAAAACAAATAGACATGAAATGGTTTATCAGCGCTATCATATAAAGGCTACTGATTAGTTGGTGTAACGAAACAGCTGTCTAGTCTGCTGTATGATTGCCACTCTATACAAAGAGTATTGTTGTTGTTGTTGGTTGTTTTCTTCAGAAAGCAACATAGACCTTGAGCTCAAAAATATAACTCTTAATTAATAATTGAAAAATTATTAGAGTTATAAACATAGCACAAATGAATTGAAATTTGAACTCCAATTAAAACAACTGTTGTGTTATTCTCATGATTATTTTTTATTGACTGGCTACTCGCTAACTTACTATTCTAAAATTAACCTAAAGCAACACACACACATTCACACACAAACCTTGGTCCAAACAACCTTGGCACCGCACTGAACTCAGCAGCGACTTGAGAAATCCGACTCCGCTAGCTTGGTCGATGCCAGCTGAAGTACGTATTTCAAAAAATGCTGATGTCGCTAGTGCAATGAACTGACTGCTCGTAGCCATAGCTTGCACAAACCTATGGCCCTGAATTTGGTCAATTTTAATGACTGTGAAATTGTATACGTTCCCGTGACTATGGGATTGTACAGCTAGTTTGGAGTTTATTGACCGCAACATTAGTGTCAAATCAATCTTTATTTTGTTGGCTTTATGCTAAGAGTATAATAAATAAATTCTATACAATAGTATATTGTGAAGTAACAAATTGAATGTAAAGTAATTTAATGATTAAGTATAAGTACTTCAACCACAGCTCTATTTAGGGAACTAAACGCCTTTTAACCCTAGTTGGTGGGTGACGCCATTGCAGTGCTGTTTTCCATAGTTTATGGACTTTTATATTACACCAGCATAAGAGGCCGTCCTACGAAGGGTTGGAAGCATTAACGCTAAACTGTAATTATTTTTTGCATTTATTACAGTGTTGTTACAACTGTTCTGAAAATATTCAGCCTAAAAGTATGCACATATGTGCATAAAAGGCAAGTATATCACTGATAAGTATCATATGAATTTTCTGTGCATACTTTCAGGTTGATCGCAAAAAATAATTACAGTTTGAGCGATCGGGCGCAGAGCAGCGTGCTTGCCCTTTATATATTAAAATACTCGTATACTCGTATTGTTATAAATTAACAAAAAACACAAATTTCACAAACTTCATTTTGCTAATGGATTTTGCTTAAAATTAACCATCACCTGTTTTTGACAGATCAAGGACATTTTTGGTGAGAGAGATACGCTACCAAATGTAATGAGAAAAAACGCTACCACCATGTTTTTCACATCATGCTTAAATCGAAGAATTGTCAACAATACCCCAAGTGGTCAGAATTACATCTTAAAAAATTTAAACACATGTATTCTGAACGAATAAAACATGGATAGTTTAAAAGATTACGGTTCAACAAAAATAGATTTGATATTAATATTTTTTCTTTTCAGTCCTATGATAAAAACTTGTAATACCTTTCGTGTGAGTCACTTTAATTGTGTCATATTTCCCTTTTTGCTACGATATTTTTAGGGGCTTAAGCTCCAAAATCCCAAATTTGGTTGCGCTAATGGTCTTTCAACAAATTGATTATAGCCTAATTTATGGGTTGCAACGTTAATAATACAAATAAGTAATAAAAAAATAGAAGTTGATACGGCAATCTATCTATTCTATATATATAAAAATGGATGTATGTATGTGGGTATATGGGTATGTGTGTATATCACGTATAGACTCCAAAACCGCCGAACCAATCTTTATGAAATTTTTAAGGATACTGAAGCAACATTCTGAGAGTGTTCCTGTGAAGTTTGGTGTTAATTGGACGGGGGGGCATGGTACCTCCCACACAACCCAAATTGGCTCTATCGCCCACAAACCGAAAAAATGCTATATATCAGACGGACTTAATAGTATACAACTAAAATTGGGTAATTTTGTCAGAAGGTTACTTTCGGTGACTATACAAAAAATGGGCGTGGTCACACAATATCTACGCCTACTTTTCAGAAATCATTGCAATTCCTGAGATGTTGAAGTTTTGATAGTGAATCTTGGTATGCAGGTGGTATGGATCCAAGTGGCAGTCACTATGTAAATATAAATGTTGTAACGCCCACTTTTACCACCCACAAATCCGTAAAAATGCTTTATATCAGACGGCTTTTGTCGAAGAAGACTAAGATTTGGTAATTTAGTTTATATAATTACTGTCGTCCAATGTACAAAAAATGGGCATGGCCGCACTATATTTACGCCCACTTTATCGAAATCATACTTATTCCTGAGATGTACACGTTTTGATAGTGAATCTTAGTATGCAGATGCTATGGATCCAAGTGGCAGTCACTTTGCTTACATAAATATTGTCACGCCCACTTTAACCGCCCAAAAATCCGTAAAAATGCTTTATATCAGACGGTTTTTGCCGTAGAAGACTAAGATTTGTTAATTAAGTTTATATTAATACTATTTATATGATTACTTTATATGATTAGGATTACGGTGTCAAATCACATGATCTTGGTGGCCAATTGACATCGCCACCACGTGAGATAACACGGCCATTGAATTTGTCGCGCAAAAGAGCCATTGTTTCGATAGCTGTGTGGCAAGTGGCACCGTCCTGTTGAAATCACAATGATCATAAGTCTTTATGCACAATGCTCATCAACGACGAGCGTGAGAGGTGCAATTGTTGGGCACGACGACGAGTTGAGGTGGTCGGCTCTTCAGCCGCACTATCGCGAACAGCAGCAATATTTTCTGCAGTACGAGCTGTACGAGCATGCACTGGTGTTTTCACATCTCCTACAAGCCCGGTTTGCTCAAATTTTTGCACGATTTTTTAGTTGTACGCACATTTGGACGATTAAATTGACCGAAAAAATCACGAAGTGCACTACATGCATTTTGATTTGAACGCAAATTTTCATAATAAGCCTTCATAACTTTAACGCGTTGCTCGATTGTGTATCTTTCCATAGTTCAAATTGAATTAGTCTGAAATTGAGAAGTGTCAAATGAAATGCAGAAAAAAACTTGACGTTTACGTGTGGTTCACATTCAACATCGGCCCTTAAAATTTAACCACCCTTTATCTACGCCCACTTTATCGAAATCATGCTTATTCCTGAGTTGTACACGTTTTCATGGTGAATCTTAGTATGCAGGTGCTATGGATCCAAGTGGCAGTCACAATGTATATATAAATGCTGTCCCGCCCACTTCTACCGCCCACAAATTAGTAAAAATATATCAGACGGCTTTTACCGTAGAAAACTAAGATTGGGTAATTTAGTTCACATGGTCACTGTCGGCAAATGTTAAAAAATGGGCGTTGTCGCACCATATCTACGCCCACTTTTTCGAAAGCATGCTTATTCCGGCGTTGTACACGTCTTGATAGCATCACTTGATTTTCAGGTGCTCTAAGTGGCAGTCAATATGTATATAAAATTTGCTACGTCCACTTGTACCACCCACAAATAAAAAAAAACAAAACGAAATTGCCAATTTCAGCCCTTGAAAGGACTTTGATCGAGCTTCTTATGATCAAGTGTGTTGTGCGTGTTGTGGAATGTTTGAACACAAATGATCGAGAAGTGGACCTACAAGTTTTATGCCGACTCCGAACGGCTTATAATCTCATGAAGCTTTTCATGGCAGTTTTTACTCTCTGAGGTTTGCCATTGTCTGCAGAGATGTAACAGCCGAACAGAAAAATGGATTCAATCGAAAAACTTTCTGTGTCAGGTGGGATTCGAACCAGGGTTCTCTCGGGTATGGGCCACACACTCTACCAACTACGCCACGGCCGCCAGTTCTTTTTACCCACAAATCAATAGAACTTCTATAAATCAGACGATTCTCATCGTTAAATACTAAAATTTGGTAATTAGCTTCATACGCTTACTCTAACTGTAAAAAATTTGCATGGTGGCACTATATCTGCGCCCACTCGTCAGAATTAATTTTAATTCCTGAGAAGTGAACGTTTTGATAGTCAAACTTGGTATGTAAGTTTTATGGGTCCCATTGGCGCTCACTTTATATATAAATGTTGCCACGCCCACTTTTAACGCCCACAAATCCATTAAAAGGATATATATCAGACTGTTTTTACAGTAAAAGACTACAATTTGGTAGATTAGTTCATATGGTTACTGCCAGAACCCTTAAAAAAATGGGAGAGTCGCCTTTTTTCTACGCCAACTTTTCAGAAAACAATGTAGTTTCTGAGCTGTACACGTTTTGATAGTGAAACTTGGTATGTAGGTGCAATGGGACCAAGTAGCGGTCACTGTATATATATAAATGTTGCCATGCCTACTTTTCTGCTCATCTATCTATCTGTAAAAAATGTATGTATGTGTGTATACTAATGCTCCTCACGAAAAAAAGTTGTTCGGGTCGTTTCCTACAAATAATGCTTTACGTTATGATGATTCCAAAAATATTTCGACTCTAGCGATAGCCATCCGTGAGCTGAATTGGTTTGAAATGAAAAAAAAAAACAAAAACGAAGTGGCCCTTTCAGCCCTTGAAAAACGTTGACTTTGAGGTTCTTATGGTCAATTGTGTTGTGCGTGTAGTGAAATTTTTTTGAACACAAATGGTCGAGAACTGGACCTACAATTTTTATGTCGACTCCGAATGGCTTATGTTCTCAAGAAGCTTTTCATGCCAGTTTTTACTCTCTGAGGTTTGCCATTGTCTGCATTGAGATGACGGCCGAACAGAAAAATTAATTCAATTGAAAAAACTTTTTTTGACAGATGGAATTCGAACCTGGGTTCTATGGCATACAAGCCACTCACCTCAACCAGTATGCCACTGAATGGTTTGGAATATGCTCTAAAAATCAAGTTTTTTTGTAAAAATATTAATTAGTGTGGTCGTTAAAAATAACAAAAGGCCAGCAATAATAGTAATGAAAAAGTTCTCCCAATCTGCACCAATAAATTTTTTAATTTTTACAGTCGGACCAGAGGTAAAGCGGATTTCATTAATTTTTTAACTTTTTTTATATTATTTTCACTAAAATTCAAATTAAATTTTATTTTTGTCTTGCCATGTTACTTTTAGTCAAATAAATTATCTATTGATGATGAAATATAGTGTAAAGTGAACAATTAAATTGAAAGAAATTACACATTTCCACAATTTACACTTTTTTTACATTTTACAATTTATTTATACTTTTATTCTAAAAGTAGTATGGGAAAAAATTCATTTGCATTTAAGTGAAAATAATATGAAAAAATTTAAAAGAATCCATAAAATTCCGCATTATCTTTGGTCCAACGGAAAAATTCAAGATTTTTTGATGCAAAAAAACTTTTTCATTACTCTTATTTCTGACCGTTTATTTTTTTAACTACCATACCAGCCAATATTTTTAGTCGAAATATTTTGGGGATCATCATAACAGGATTGAACAACTTTTTTTTTCTAAGGCGCGTGAGGCGACTTAATGTATATACGTATGTGGGTATATGTATATTTCACGTAGAGACTCCGACACCACTAAGCTAATTTTTATACCAAAGCCTTGAGAGGGTTCCTGTGAAGTCTGGTGCCGATCGTAAAAGGCACTTCAAATACATCTAAAATTTTCGATATTGAACAGTTTTGGAATTGTAGGTCGCACAGCCTCGGAATTCAGTATTCGACCTCAATTTACACATGCCGTTCCACTAGTATAATTTTATGGGCGTTGGACGATGGGCGTGGGACTTTTTCAGCACCCAAAATTTTCGGTACAGCTTTCGAAATAAGTCACACATCAATGAAACTCGGTACGAACTTACTATAAAAGCATGGCTTCACTAAAGCTACGCCCTCTTTTAGGGTATAAGCAAGTAAAATATAAATTCTGAGACCGAATATAGTCTAACCTAATTACAGTGTTTCGATACGGAAGAAGAAAGAAATAAATAATAAAAGAAAATATTTAGTGTACGTTTATATAATGCTATGTATGTAATAATTTACACAATGTTTTTATTACTTAATCGTTGACCCTCTGTTGTTTTGCTGATGGTTGCATTGGAGTTGTTGATGTTGTTTCTGTGCTGATTTTACAGTGGATGTTGCTGTTGTTATCGTGATGGCTTTGTAGTGGGTGTTGTTGTTGTTGATGTTGTTGTTATGGTGATGATTGCATAGTGGCTGCTTGTGGGGTGTACGTTGGTGGTGTATATAACTCCTCCCCCCTTGGAGTAAAGCGATGGCCAGAAAGAACTTGATGGAGCCGGAGCATCGTCGATATTATTTGGATTAGACATGCTGGGTATGTTAGGCTTCCTGCAAATTATTATAAAGGTAATTAGTGCAACGGCCAGTGTTGCAGTTATAGACAATGATGTGTAATTTTAGATGTTCTGTTTTCTGCCATTTTCGTGAAGTGTAGTGAACTCTTAAAGTCACTATTACTTCCCAGCACTTTTTCATAGAAACCATAAAGACCACCAATACGCAAACACATAAAACTTAATTAATGCGTTAAACTATAATCCAAATAATTTCACAGACTTTTAAACATAGCTAAACATGAACTTGAAAAACAAAAAAATTCCGATTATCAAATTTTTCACTCATACTTACGTTATCACTTTTCATCCCCGCTACCTTGCGCTGCTAGACACGCTTAATACTTGGTGTATAAGAATAGCGCCGACACCAACAACAACATGCGAAGCAATTTTGGTTAGTCAGCAAAGTAGGTCAGCGATTGTTGGGTGCACTGACTTACACGCATATTCTACTGTTACACTATTCTACTCTGACTTACACGCTTAGTACTGTTTTTCTTATTGTTTTTATAAGTCAATGTTCCTTTGGCACACTTATTAATTGTGCATAATTTAAGTAAATATTTGGATTTGTGTCAACTAATCAATTTATAAATGTGGTTTGGTTATCGTGTATTGTTTTTTTTTTTAAGTTTGTAATATGTTAAGTAAACACTTTTGCATAGTTTAATAATTTTTGATTATACATTTTTAGCATTGCTTTTAAGATTATTTTTACTATAAAAGAAATGGTTTTAATAAACTCAGTTGAATTGTTATTCAATCGAATTATAGTGATGTTTAATTAACCCATCTTCCCGTTTTACGTGGCTTAAGTGCCATCTAAAACAAAACCTTGATTCAAGCATTTATTTTTTATGTTATTTAGCATTTATTATTATTTATTATTATTTATTTATTAAGCATTTATTATTATTTATTATTATTTATTTAGATAATGTACAACAAGACGAAGTCTTTTATAGTACACCAGAGTGGCGAAAAGCATTCATAAAAAACTATTAACTAAATACAATTTTTCATTAAACTATTATTAATTTATGTAGGGCAAAGTTGAAACCTTAATTCGTTAAGCACATTAATAACTTAATAACTAAGAGTAAAGTATGAAAGTTATAAAATAGAATTACAGGGAGAGAAATGAAAGAAAATAAATATACAGACTTAGCTTTTATATAGAAAAATATTTATATATTGCACGTTTGAAGCTGGTTCTTAAAGAAATTAGTTTTAAATAGCTGGGTAATGAATTCCAAAGTCTAATGGTACTTATGGAGTACCTAGGAACAATTAAATTAATAGACCTAACTGATTTAAAAAACTGAAGTTTTTCATAGAGGTATTCAGGGCTTTTAGTATAGATAAGCTTATCTCCTTTACTTCTTAAGGAGATATGGTCAAACCTATGAACCCTATAAACATAACTAGCAGCGCAGTTGAATGCCACGAGAAAGTAAAAGTATTGTGAGGTATAATGAGCTGAACAACAAGCCTGCGTCGAGTTTCGAGTGGTGTGAAATCAATAGAAGTTCTTAAATAACGTAACGTCCCATATATTTTTTCTACTGTCTTGTTTATATGATCTTTACAAGTAAGTTGCGAATTTAGTACAAAGCCTAGGTTTTTCACTTTATTAACAAATTCCAACTCATCCCGCCCAATAAACAGAGGCGAAATGTCCCCAAAGCTTGATTCACTTCTTGCAATTGGCAATACTTTAGATTTTAAAGGATTGATGCAAAGCAAGTTTTTGTGCGCCCATTTGTTCAAAGAATCTAAGTCAGAATTAAGCCTGCAGTTCAAATCTTCCAAGAGCCAAGTGGGTCGGGAGAGATAAAGTTGTATGTCTTTATGAATGCCTTAGAGAAGTCAATGAGACAGAGAAGGGTTAAAAAGTTCTGATCATAAGATAGTCTTATGTCCTCAATGATTTTCAAAGCAGCAGTAGAGCAGCTGTGGCCAGACCGAAAGCCAGATTGCAGTGGGGATAACAATTTGTTAATATGTATGTATTCAGATATTTGATCGGACAATATTCTTTCAAAGACTTTTGCCAAAGCAGGCAGTATACTTATGGGCCTGAAGTCCTTAGGCTCTGAAGCGGATGCTGACTTAGCAATAGGAATTACTGTGGCAGCTTTCCACAGTTCAGGAAAACGAGAAGAAGTTAAACAGTGGTTGATTATATGAGTTAAAGGCGCTAATATAAACGGAATGACTAATTTAACAAACTTGATGGGCATTCCATCAATTCCAACTGCATTAGAGCTTACATTCAGAATACATTTTGCTACATAATCTTCACTGACATTTGAAAATTCAAAAGGGCGAAAAGAAAAGTTACTTTCATGTTCAGTTAACTCCGTATTACGATCTAGATTATTAACACTAGGCATGCCAGACGCGAGAAAGAAGTCATTTATCACAGCTGGTCAAATTTGCAGTCACTGGGCTCTTTGCTAATTACTCTAAACTTTTTCATATTTTTCCATAACTGTTTGGAGCTTAAGTTAGGATTCAGTTTAGAATGAAAGAATTTCTTTTTTCCTGTCTTACCATACAAGTTGCTTCGTTACGAGCACTTCGATAGTTTTCCCAGTTTACACTTGTTTGGTTAACTTTCCATTTCGAAAGGAGTTTATTCCGGGTCTTAATTAGCAGATTAACGCGATTGGTAAATCAAGGTCACGAATTATTAGAAACATGAATCGAACGTAAAGGAACATGGCAATTAAAAGCAACATCTAAATTATACATAAACACTTTTAGTTTTTCATCTACTGATGCATGGAACCAACAGTCGTTCCAGCACATGTTACATAAGTCATCAGATAAGGCATTAAAATCTATAGATATATAGTCATAATAAAAAAAACTACTCTGAGAAGTTCTATCAAGGCAGATATTAAGGCAACAAAAAATTAAGTCGTGATCAGATAGAAATGACATTTGATCAAATTTAAACTGTAGGGACGAGTCAGAGACTAAAAAAATGTCAAGCAAACTTGGCTCATGATCTTTCGCATAAAGGGTTGGAATGTCAGAGTTAGATACATTTAAACCACACATCGTAGCCAAACCATACAAGTTATCAGTAGCTGAGTCATTTCGTAACAAGTTAACATTAAAATCACCACAAACAATATAAAAATCATACTCAATTATCTTATTAGTAAGATCAGTAAGGTAGGGTTCTAAGCTATGACAACGATTAGGGTTATAAACACAAGAGACTAATATCTTTGTATTATTATCAAATATTTCAACATTAAGGAATTCAACAACATCAGTACTTTTACTCACAAGTTTAACATTAAGACTAGACCTGCAATAAATAGCCACACCACCACCCCTTTTACCATGTCTGTCATTACCAAAGAATTAAACCCATAAAAGTTATATAAGTAATCAGAAATGTCACTTCTAAACCAAGTTTCTGAAATACACACAATATCAACAGGTGAATTTTCAAAAATATATCTTGCATGGTCAGGCTTCAATCCATTCAGACTCCTCGCATTAAAGTGTACCACGTTTAATCCATTACACTGTTTACATAGCACATGAATTAATGCTTTGAAATTATCAATAGCACCATTAGACGATTCATCAAAATTGGTCAACACTTAACAACTCAGAAACAGCTTCAAACATAAAAGAAGATTAAGTGATGAGATGAAAAGAGAAAAGATAAGAAAAGAAGTAACCCGAGAGATGAGCGCATTTTGCTAAGCTGAGTACAGTTTTAATAAGAATAAAAATTAAGTTTAATAAATTGTAAATATATTAGAAAAATTTTATATTAGAAAAAAAATAAGAAAATAGATACAAGAAAGTCGAGAGATGAGAAAAAAGTTCTAAACAGAGCATCATTTTAAGAAAGACAACGCTTAAAAATAATAGATTAAATAAATTTAAAGTACACATTCAATCACTTAACAGATAAATTTAAGAGTTCAGGTTCGATGTTCCAGCGACGCAATCAACGCTCTCCTTGTCGTGAACCAATTTCGCATCACTATCCCGGCATGTTCTCACGAACACACTCCCACGCAATGAAAATACGAAATATTTAGTCAAGCTCTCATGAACGTAAAAGTTTGTACCTCCGCCACACCCGATGTCATTGAGTCTGAGCTGCCTCTTGTTAGATTTACGGAATTCAGCAATAGCTCTACATATATTGTTGCGCTCCGATGAGGCGAAAAGCTTTACTATAATCGAAGAATTTTTGTTTTTGGCTCTCACTCTAAAAATGTCACGCAGCATGGGAGTTTCACGGTTAATAACAGAGCATATTCTATCAAAAATAGACGCAAGGTTCTCATTGGAATAAAAAGGTACTCCATTTATAATGAGGTCAGCTGAGGCAGCATCACACTCATACTTCTCCACTTGAGCTTTTAGAGCAGTCACCTCATCATTCAGTACAAGAGCGAGAGGGGAATCATTTGTACTGTCCAGCTTTCGAGTTTCAAGTTGATTTTTCAGTACTTAATACGGTTAATGTGCCGTTTAGACGCAAAATACAAATCAATCATAGGTGACCCCGACGTGATTGTGATACAAACATTTGATTTGAGATCAAGCTCGCCGCGAATCAAATTCGAAAAAAACAAACATGACGCAAATTACGAATCAATCATTGGTGACCTAGACGTGATCGCGATACAAACATTTGGTTTGAGATCTAGTTCGCCGCGAATAAAATTCGAAAAAAACATACAGCAAGGAGCGTCAGTGTATGCAGTTCGGACAAACTTTATAAGAAGCCAAAAAGTTACCTTATTAAAGGATGACTTGATTAAAGGATGACTTTTGCTAATTAAAGGATGACTGGTGAAGAAATTCAACAGATCATCCGAAACTTCAAGAAGGATTCGTTGGATTGGAAGACAGCAGCGTATTGCACAGAGCGAATAAAAATAATTCATCAGGCTTGGACAGTATTCGAAGAAACGGATAGCTCAATTTGGGAATTGGATAATATCCCATTACAGCATGAGTATTTTGCATCAGAATTTTATGGGCAAATGTCATCATTGGTACAGCAGTACCAAACTTTGTTTCAAAAGGCATTGGAAGGAATTAAAGAAACACAAGCTCGCAAGATTGGTGGACAAGACATTGGATTGCATATATCTACAGGAGGTACAATTCAAAATGAGGAAACATCTGAAGCTCATCGAGCATTCGCCAGTACAGATACAGCTTCAGGAGAGTCAATACAAATACAGAGACTCATGGCAGTGCACCAGTCGAACTGCTGAGAAAGATAGCAGCGTCATTTGCAGCACTAGAGCGACTACTATTTTGTAGTCTCTATTTTGTGACTACAGGTTTGAAGAGAAATAAATAAGGCTTATCACTTCAATATTTCAATATAAAATTTGGAGCCATCAACCAATTGTGGCATCAAGTAGAAGACCTCAACTATGCAATTTGGGAGCACTTTGAAGATCCAGCAGTGGTCGGTTATGATTTGCATAAATATATTGAGTTAGTAGAAAGAGTTCAGAACAAGCTAATTGATCTCTAAGTGAAAGCAGATTGCACTATAAAGGGACTATCAAGGGATTGCACTATACAAAACAAGACTGTTTGCTAGCATTGAACAACTTGGGAATCGAGACTTCCAGTTGGGATCCTCTACTGCTACATATCATAATTAAAAAATCGACAAAAGCACTCATATCCGCTATGAACAATCAATTAAAAATCCAAAAAATATATAAAATATATTATATTATATATATTATAATATACATATGAACAATCAATTAAAAATCCAAAAAATATATAAAATATATTATATTATATTATATTATATATATAAAATATTTAAGTGACAAAATATCAAGGGTGCAAACATCATCTAGGGCCTATACATCAATTTTTTCTACTAACAAGGACAATGCTTGCAAAGCATGGGGAAACGGTATTCACCCACTGTTTTCATGCAAGCAGTCTTTGCAGTGGTGAACCTTAGAAAGATAACGTTTTGTTCAACAACATAAACGTTGCATGAATTGTCTAAAAAGTGGCTGACACAATACGCTGTTGCACTTTGAGACTAAAGAAGCCACAAGCATTAACTCATCAGCAACATCATTAACAGCTGCCAGAAGTCAGTAAGCTAATTCTTATGTTCTGATCAGCACGGGCAGATCATCAAGCTATCATCAGCAACCGGACAGGAAATAGAGTGCAAAGCCATATGGATTCGGGCTCCTATGTCAACATTAAAACTGAGAGATTGGTAAAAGGACTAGGACTACCACATAAGTCTACAGGCATTCAAACCCAAGTAATCGGCAATAGCAACAGAAAGGCAGAACATAGAGGAAATGTTGGAATGCAGTCGAAAATCAACCGATTCAAAGCACGGGTAGAAACATTTGTACTGCCACACATCATCTCGCCACAGCCAACTTAACACCTAAATACGGATGGGTGGGCCATTCCAAATAACGTAACACTTGCTGATCCACATACTGATATTCGCTGACATACTGTTGAGAGCCGAATTCTACCATCAATTGCTGATAGATGGTCAAATAACATTAGGGGAGGATCTTCCACGATTACAAAACACCAGACTTGGATGGATAATAGCTGGTAAGATCCAAAACGATCACTCGAAAAGTGCAATATGCGGCGTTTGCAGTGAAGAGGAACCTAATCAACTAGTCGAAAAATTTTGGAGAAGTGGAGGACACAGAACCTCAGCATTGTACAGCTGACAAATTATGTATAACACATTTTGTACAAAACAGCGCAAAAAATTTTCATGGTCGATTTTTCGTTAAATTACCACTGATGGACAATGCAACGGCACTAGGAAGGTCAAAGGAGATTGCTTATAATCGATTCTTGGCTCTTGAACGCCGTTTTACCAATCATTTGACGTCAAGAAGCAATATGTTAATTTTATGGAGGATTATGAAGTAGCAGGACACAGGATTAGGGTTGACATAAGTAATTTGGTGTCACCTTAACATTTCTTCCCTCATCACTACGTTCTGAAGCCACATAGTAGCACCACCAAGTTACGTGTAGTTTTTGATGCCTCAGCTAAGACATCATCAGGCGTGTCCCTCAACGATGTCATGTATAAAGGCCCGATCATGCAAAGGGAATTATATTCAATTTTACTAGTTTCGATTTCCTCGCTTTGTGTTCACTGCTGGTATCCAGCAAATGTATAGACAGATATTGGTGCATCCTGACAACCGGTCACTCCAGCTGATAACGAGAATATCAAGTCCTACTGAACCAATCAAGTGTTATCAATTCGTATGGAACTAGAGCCGCACCTTATTTAGCAACCAGATGCCTTCAAAAATTAACAAGCGACTTCTGGGACTAGCACTCGCTTGGGGCCCAAGCACTTCGAAAAAAATTCTACGTTGATGACTGTTTAACAGGATCTGACAGTCTTACTTCAGCTAAAGAAACACAAAGGCAATTAACTCATATTTTAACGGGCTCTGGCTTTAAATCAAGGAAATAGTGTGCCAATCATCCGCGATTGCTTCAAGGAATTGCCCAGGAAAATGTGGAAATAGATCTGAACCTCAACGAAGAGGAGAAAACCATAAGGACTCTAGGCATTCCATGGAACTGAAAATTCTCACGGCACATGTTTAATGTCAGTCAGTCAGTTCCTAAAACAATGCAGCTCCACTCCCTTGCAGATGCATCAGAACGAGCATATAGTGCAGCAATATACATAAGATCTGATCATTCCTCATCTGGCAACTCTGTACGAACTGTCAACTTTTTATTTCACTCTGTGAAAATTTGTAAAACTTTATACATTTTTATTAATACTAACAAGTTTATTAAAGTTTCGAAGCCAGTTTTTGGATCCTTAACTTGCGTTGTACTGGAGTTCCATTAAATTTTTGCTGCACAAACAAAAGCAAACATTTTTGCATTGTAAACAATTTTTGCAATTGCATCTAACCTCAAAATTTTATGTGGACTTGTTGCGATATCTGCAAATCGCAATGGAGTACTGTGGCTTGCTTTATCGCCTGCTCTGGATGCTCTAAAATCTTTCACGACAAGTGTGTCAAGATTAAAGGAATTATAGCGGATGCTCTTCGAGGTTCCGATTCAAATGGCCTCCAATGGTTTTGCTCTACATGTCGGAAGTTCTCCTCAACTGTGCTGCTGGGATTGTTGGAGAAAAATAAATCATCGGCTGCTAAACTAAGTGAAGAAGTAGCTCGCTTACAGTTGCTCGTTTCCAATCATGTGTCAGACATGAACTCGCTGCTTGTTTTGTCATCTTCAAGCAATGCTGCAACTTTAGCTGACGCTGATCCAGCTTTAAATGACATGGGTTCAACAACTAGATCTACGCGTGCCAAAGCTAGATTCAATCATGCTTCTGCTGCCACGCATAATTTCGATGTTACTCAAACTACGGCCGCCATGCAAGCTGCGAAGTCCTATAGTGCCGCGCAATTTACGACCGCCATGCAAATGGCCGCCACGTCTACTGATTCTGCACAAGCTGCTGTGCAATTCACAACTAACATTCAACCTATTGCCGCCACGTCTTCTGCTACTGGCGCCTCGTTTAATGCTACTACACAATCGTCTTCCACGTCGATTATTGCTGCGCAAACTGCCGCCACTTCTACTGCTGCTGCACAATCTTCCAGTGGGTCTAATACTACAATGCAAATTACTTCTGCTGCAATAATTGGTGCTGCGCAAACTACCGCCACGAATACTACTACTGTGCAAACTATTCCACAAACTATTGCCACATCTGCTGCTGCTGCGCAATTTGCTGCCTCACCTAGTGCGGCCGTGCAAGTTTCGGCTGCGCAAACTACTTCTATTGCTCAACCCACTACCGCCTTGCAAACTGTTGTTGAACAGCCTATTGCAGCTGCTCATAAAACTGTAGCAGGGCCATCTTTTCAATTTACTGCTGCCACGCCAACTACTGATGCACAACCTACTGCTGCCAAGCATAATGCAGCGCAACATACTGCCGCTACGCAACCAACTGCCACTTTGCAAACTATTGTCGATGCGCAGACTATTGCTCCTGCATTCGCTAATGTGTGTGCGACACAGCCTGTTACTCCTGCAACAAACTCATCTCCTAGCTACGCTTTAGTATTGCGTGATTCAAATTGTGAGCTGGAGGTAGTTCCTCACCATCCACGGAAAACTCTATTTATATCTCGCTTAGCACCGTCTACTACTGAAGATAACGTGGTAAATTATATTAAAAATAAAATTAATTTTTCAAGTCACGCCCTTGGATCGCTGAGTTGTCGTAAGCTGACTTCACCTGAACAACGTTATTTGTCATCATTCAGGTTGTCCATGGTAGCCAGTGAATTTGACTCCATTTGCTCTAAAGATGTTTGGCCAGTAGGTGCTGTCGTACATGAGTTTATACCTCGAAATAGAAGGGTGTCAAGGGGGTGGACACTGTGAGGTGAAAGAGTCTGTTTGCTTCAACCTGGCGGAGCCAGCTCGATATTCACAGTTAAACTCCAAGTCTACTCTCATGCTACCACATAAATATTTGTGTGCTAGCACGGTCTGATGGCAAGTGCCTCCCCGTGTTGGCACCTGGGCGTTGTGCTACCAACCGGCAGCATGGTGGCGGATGAAAGGGGCGAAACCCAAAACAAAAAAAAAAAAAAAAAAAAAAAAAGCCCAGAAGCGTTTGACCCATAGTGGGCGGCTCACTGGTCTGCGTCTGTACCGTAGCGGTCGGCAGTATTCACACCTGTCTGTAGGTATAAACAGATAAGGGAAGGTCACCCCGAAAATAAACCATTTACCAGGAATGTTGTCTAATAACGCAACTACTCCAGGTGGAAACCACAGTAGTGGAAATCCACCCGTGGGCAATCCCACGGTCGAGGCAAGGATTCTGGAGGCCTCAAACAACATTTCTGCCCCAAAAACTGCTGCAGCGGTGGCGCACTCGGCCGCTGCACCAGTCAAAGCTACGAGCAGCAACACTACAACCGAGAACCCATTTAAAATGAGCTCAAAGGTTCAGCGATCGCCAACTAAAGGCAAACCCGAAGGATCAAAGCTGCAGCATAGAGAGCCTGTCATCAAGGCAACCCCTGAAGCAGCAGCAAGCGTCAGTGTAGATGACCCTGTCATCAAAAAGCTGGTCAAAGTGAAGACACTGATACAAGGTCTGGCAGAGTTCGTCAAAACCAAATCGAACGTCCACAATGAGATCCAGAAGCTTATAAGACTGGCAAATCTGGCCTGTGAAGACTTCTCAATTGAGCTGTTCGCCGATAACGCGAACAAGAAAAAGGTCAACGCGAGTGCTTCACAAGTCCATAAGGACTCTCAGACGGACCCAATTTTTGCGCATGGCTCCAAGGCTACTCCAAAAAGAGCAAGCGAACGCAGCAGTGACTCGCGGAAACCTCCGCCAAAAAAGACTCGACTGCAGCAGCTTGCTGTCCAAGAGACTGCTCTAAAGCCATCCTATAGCGAAGTGGCTAATTCGTCTCCTCTGCCAAAAACTCCGGCAAAGCGAATGGTTGAGCCTTGGACAAAGGTCTCTAGAAAGCCCAAAAAACGCAAAAAACCGCCTCAGAAGCTGGCTAGACCTGATGCAATCGTCGTAGCAAAAGCAGGTGAGCTTTCATATAGCGATATCATCATGCGGATGAAACAGAAAAAATCGCTTGAAAAGTTCGGCGAAAACGTTTCGAGAGTAAGGCGCACTGAAAAAGGTGAAGTACTTATCCAGCTTAAGCGCGCAACCACCCAGTCAACCCAGGAGCTGAAGAAAGAATTTGATATGGTTTTCAATGGCCAAGCCGAAACCAGGACTCTCACGGAAGAAACACAGGTCGAGATCAAGGATCTTGACGAGGTTACAACACCGGAAGATGTCTGCAGCGCAGTCCAAAAGCAGCTCGGCGACTTAAAGGTGGCAAGAGTGAAATCACTCCGTAAAGCCTATGCAGGCACGCAAACAGCGGTCATAAGCCTTCCAGCACTGCAGGCAAGGAAGCTGATAGAGACTGGCAAGCTCAGAGTTGGCTGGGTCATTTGCAGAGTCCGCGAAAAAGTTACGCCCACCAGATGCTTTAAGTGTCTCGACTTTGGTCACACGGCGAAAACTTGCAACAGCACAGACCGAAGTAAGTGCTGTATGAAATGCGGCAAAGAGGGCCACAAAGCAAAAGAGTGTTCTGCAGAAGCAAGCTGTTTCTTGTGCTTAGAAAGGAAATGCTCGGAAACAAATCACCGTGCCGGAAGCTGGAAATGTTCGTCCTTTTCAGGAGCTAGCAAACCTAGGAAATGATGAGGTTCTTACAGTTGAATCTCAGCAACTGTCGTGCAGCGCAAGATCTTTTAGCGCAAACCGTTCGAGATCTAAGCACTGATGTAGCTATCTTGAGTGAGCCTTATAACGCGAAAGCACCAGGAGTCTGGGCATCAGACATTTCTGGAAGAGCCGCCATATGGTCCTGTGGAAGACATCCTTCCCTAATGAGGCAGCATACACGTGCAAACGGTTTTGTTCGTGTAGAAGTTATGGGCACACATATTGTAAGCTGCTACCTTGCACCAAGTCTATCCATAGAAGAGTTTGCTGTTACTGTCGACGCAATAGTTGACGATGTTAGAGGAATCAGTCCAGTTGTTATTGCCGGTGGCTTCAACGCGTGGGCCGTAGACTGGGGAAGCCAGAGAACGAATCAAAGAGGGCTCATTATTCTGGAGGCTTTTGCTTCGTTAGAGGTTGTGCTTTTAAACACGGGAACGCAGTGTACATTCTCCAACGCGAATGGCAGCTCAGTAATTGACCTGTCATTTGCCAGTTGTGACCTGAGCACGCAAGTACAGTGGCAAGTAAGCGACGTCTACACGCATAGCGATCACCAAGCAATCGTGTACACGTTGGAAAGGCAAACCAACCGGCGGAGCAGAGGCCCCCATAGCGAGCCATCATACAAGGTCGAAACACTTGATGAAGGTATCCTCACAGCAATGATGGCTGACATACACCTCACTGGCTCAGCACAGAATATGGCTAGGCAAGCAACAGAGCAGCTGAAAAGATCTTGCGACGCAGCGATGATGTTGCGAAGGCCAAGTAAGCACCACCACGAGCCTGTGTACTGGTGGACCGCCGAAATCGCCGAAGCACGCAGCCAATGCCACCAAGCCAGAAGAAGTTACTACCGCGCCAGAGGGACCGACAGGTTCGAAGAACTGCGCGAGGTCTATAGAGAGCGCAGGAAGCTGCTGTTGTGACCCGCACAACATTACCCTGTACTCTTTGTACAACCCCATCATATGCTTGACACTGTACACTTTGTACAGCTCGACCTCACACAAAGCCAAAACCCTCAATCGATTCCTACGAACCAATCCATAAATTAAAATTCAATATTGCTATTGCTATTATTTCCATGAACGACCAAGACCCAATTCAAGTGCGGTGACTCGAATTGCAGGCGCTCATGAAATTAAATTCAATAAATTAAAATTCAATATTGCTATTGCTATTATTTCCATGAACGACTAAGACCCAATTCAAGTGCGGTGACTCGAATTGCAGGCGCTCATGAAAAGTAAGTTTTGTTAACAAGAAATTCTTAATTGTTTCCATACCACAAAAACTGACCTAATTTGAGCACATACGCTCAAATTACCAAACAGCGCTTTGCTTTGTGGTTGTTAAGCGTTTCCTACTATAACGCCGGCAGCAACAAAACAAAACAAAGCAAGGCGAGTGACTGTTTGGGTGCATCGGCATCAGCTTGCATGGTCAGCATGAAAAGTTAGTTTTGTTAATAAAAAAATTCTTAATTGTTTCCATACTACAGAAACTGACCTAATTTGAGCACATACGCTCAAATTACCAAACAGCGCTTTGCTTTGTGGTTGTCAAGCGTTTCCTACTATAACGCCGGCAGCAACAAAACAAAACAAAGCAAGGCGAGTGACTGTTTGGGTGCATCGGCATCAGCTTGCACGGTCAGCATAATAGCGATCGTTTACCTACCCTAGTTGCTGCGCTACACGCAAAGTGCAATGCCTGCAGTTACGCAACATGTAAGGCGTACGTGAGCATGTACCACTAAAGGGGAAGCGATATGTAAATGTTATAAAGATTTTTATGTATGAGATGTAATGATTTGATTGGGTAGAATCGATACATAATTTCCACTTATTGGAAATTATGGGAATTATGGGAAAATTGGAAATTGAGGACTTTGCTTTAAATACCCGCGACCGACTCAGAAACAGACAGAGAGTGTACAGAGAGTGTACAGAGAGTGCACAGATAGTGTACAGCAAGCGTGCAGTAAGTGTACAAATAATCAAATAATAAAGTGTCAAATAATTAAAAAAAAAATATATTAAATAAAGTATTTTATTTCGCTCTCCCGTCCGAAAGTTCTTCTTCTCCTCGCGAAAGCACGAGAACCTTGGACGTTAAACATAACATTTGGTGGCAGCGGTGGGATAGATCCATACCAATCCCTTAAAATAACAAAAAGGAAACAACATCCTTTTGATAACAAAGAAAAAAAAACGCTATACCCAATACAAATCTTTAAGCGTACCGAGGCTTTGACATCGGTAGTTTTCTGTAAAAAGTGAAAAAAAAAAAGCGTACCGAGGCTAAAACATCGGAACAGTGTAACACAAAAGTAAAAAAAAAAAAATTTTTAGAGGAAATCCCAGGGTAACCAGCTATAAGACGTGAAGTCTCCTGGCCCATCAAGAAGCCCAGGATAACCAGCTATAAGGCTACTAAGAGCCTCCTGGCATCAACTACATCAAGAACGAGTTCAACAACAATTTCAGCAGCAGAGATATTTTCAGCAAATACAACTTTAACAACAATTTCAGCAGCAGAGATATTTTCAACAAATCAAGGAAAACATCAGAAACATATAAACGACCGGCAGGATAAGGAAAATAGTAAGAAAAACAAATTTTTTTTTCTTTTTGATAAATATTATACGAACAAAACACACCTATAATTACTAAAAAAAAAAAAAAAAATATATATATACATTTCTTTCTAAGTATTATATTACACACTATAAATTTTTATTTGACACATAAAATTTTGTATACGTAATTGTAAAAAAAAAAAAAAAAAAAAAAAAAAACAACAAATTATTACATTTGAAGGTTGTTGCAGACGAAATAGCTTTTGTTGATCTCTCTGTTTTTCACTTATTTAATAAATTTTCAAAATTTTTACTCGTCAACGCGCGGCTAAGGTAGTACAGAACTTTGCTTCTCTACCATTTTTTGATTCGTCTATTATTTCCGACGCGGAAGATCCTGAGCAGACGAGTATGGATCTTAAATTCACGCTCAACGATATCTACAATATCGTTCCGGTATTTAACGGCAACCCGGCCGATTTAAATAAATTCATAGCATGCGGCAATATACTATTTTCATCTGCTAAAACCGAGGCGGAGCACACATTTATTCTTGAAGTTGTAAAGACTCGATTGGAGAGTTCAGCCTTCGAACTTATCCAGTTCAAATCTTTTACCAAATGGAACGATCTGGTACGAGAATTGGAGAAAGAGTTCAAGGAGGAAAAATCGAGAACCTCAGCACAGAATGAATTGTTGACCGCCAAGCAAAGAATTCAAGAATCAGTTAAAGAATTTGGTGAACGAATAGGAAAATTGCTACACGTTTTAAATTCAGCCACGTTTGCTAGTACTTCTGATGAATCAGTTAGGGCATACTTAAAGTTAGAAAATGACCGACTGGCCATTCAGGTGTTTGAAGATGCTTTACGTAACCAAAATTTGCGATTAATATTAAAGGCTCATAACGAGCACGATTTAAAAAGAGCGATCTCTTACGCTGAAGAGCATTCAGTGCGACTCGAGAAGGTGCCTCAGCATACGTTAGTTTCAAACAAACCCACATGCAGTTATTGCAAAAGATTAGGACACACACACGAAACCTGTTACAATAAATTAAATACCTTTAATTCTAATCCTCCTCCTCATAATAGACAAAATTTTACAAACATTAAAAAAGAGGTACAATCAGTATTTTGCACATATTGCAAACGGCCAAACCACACATACCAAGAGTGCAGATCTCGACAGCGAGACGCTGGAACTTTTCAAAATCGAAGGGTTAACGATGACTCAAATGCACACCGCAACCCTTTCAGGGGCCGACGCAGTCATTCCAATCAGGCATACCGCGCAGAAAATCCATCGGGAAACGGAATTGCACGGGAAGAAACCAGCGGCGCCTCTCCCCGGATGCAGATAAGAGCCGACGTGCACCAATCTCAAAACTAAGTTACTCCATCATTATACCATTTTGTAATGAATACGAGGAGCCGGTGCTTCGTATTAAACTCGAACCTTCAGCCAAAAATGTCACATCACTATTAGTAGACACAGGCGCACAAATTAGCTTATTAAAAGACACCGACCAGCAGCACATAATTAACAAACAAAGTAACCATATAGTCTCAACAATTTCAGGTAATGCAATGCAAACTCTTGGTGAACAAATCAAAACAATAAATGTTCCTTTTAATGGCCAGATTATAACACTGAGTCACAATTTTCATATCTTACATGACAATATTAATTTATCTTACGATGGAATCTTAGGTAGCGATTTTCTTACAAAATTTAACTGTAAAATTGACTTTAAAAATAAACAACTGGAAATACCAGTAGACTGCTCAAACGCGGCAGTAAATAAAAATAAAATTTTTAAACCACATATTGTAAATGATTTTAACAACTCTGAAAAGGAAAACGATGTGTTGCCTACGGGTAACAAAAGGAATTGCGAAAATAAGGGAAAGGAGCAGGAATATGCGCCGAATGGCATAAGTCATATTGAGAATCCTCAACCTAAAGTCTACGGGCCGCAACTCATCACATTGTTACCTCAAGGCGGAAACAAAATCATCAAAAATAATATAAAGACATCAAAAGAGGGAACCAAGACATTATCTAAGGATGGTGGAAGGAATTGTGAAAATAAGGAAGAGGAACAAGGGTATGCGCCGAATGGCACAAGCCATACCGAGAGTCCTCAACAACCTGATGTCTACGGGCCACAATCCATCACCTTGCAACCTCGATGCAAACAAATTGTAGAGATCCCTATTAAATATGCAAAAGATGCAGTGATCCACAAGAATGAAGTAATCCCAGGAGTATATTTGGCGGATACCCTGGTACGCCCAAACAATAAAAAAGTTAAAGTTTTCCTAATGAACACTACAGAAGAAATCAAAGTAATTAATCTACATAAAATCAACTATGAATGGGAAAGCATAGAAAATTATGATACCATTAAACTAGATAGGACAAAGGATATAGTAAGAAATAGATTGAAAAAGGTAGAAACAGCTATAGAGTTGAATCATTGTAACTTAGAAGAAAGGAAATCAATTTTAGAAATTTGCAGACAATATAATGATTTATTTTATTTCGAAGGAGACCACCTCACAGTCACCGAAAGTGCAAATCATGAAATTATTACAGAAGAATATAAGCCCCCTTTATTCGTCAGACCATATAGGCTCCCTGAAAGCCAAAGAAATGAAATTCACAAGCAGGTCAATGAAATGTTGGATGAAGATATTATTCGTGCAAGTTCCAGTCCATGGAACTCACCTTTGTTGTTAGTACCAAAAAAGGCAGATTCTGAATGCAATAAGCGTTGGAGAGTTGTTGTAGATTTTCGCAAGCTTAACAACTTAACTGTTGGCGATGCATACCCCTTACCAAACATAACAGACATATTAGATCAATTGGGTAAGGCTAAATACTTCAGCACTCTAGATCTAGCTAAGGGCTTTCATCAGATGCCCGTAAAGAATCATACAAGTGTAAGACCGCCTTCAGCACACCTTTCGGACACTATGATATATATAACCGAATGCCTTTTGGATTGAAAAACGCCCCTGCAACGTTCCAACGGCTCATGAATAACGTACTCATGGGATTGCAAGGATTTGAATGTTTTGTCTATGTTGACGACATTGTTGTTTACGGATATGATTTGTCAGATCATAATAAAAAACTAGTTAAAATATTTGACCGATTGCGTCAACATAACTTAATACTTATAACTTAAAGACAAATGTAATTTCCTAAAACAAGAACTCACTTACTTGGGGCATATTATTTCAGAGGATGGAATTAAACCAGACCCGGAAAAAATCAAAATGGTCAAAACTTACCCAATACCAAAGAATACAAAAGGTATAAAATCATTCTTAGGATTCGCAGGATATTACAGGCGATTCATAGAAAATTTTTCAGGTATATCAAAACCATTAACTAAATTACTTAAAAAGGACACCAAATTTAACTGGGACGCATTTTGCGATGAAGCTTTTTCAGTACTAAAAAACAAGTTAATTAACCCTCCAATTTTAGCATACCCGGATTTTGATCAGGAGTTCATAGTCACTACAGATGCAAGTGATGTAGGGCTTGGGGCTGTTTTGTCTCAAGGTTTAATTGGTAAAGATAAGCCAATCTGCTTTGCAAGCAGAACACTAAATGACGCAGAAACACGCTACAGTACTACAGAAAAGGAATTGTTGGCAATAATCTTCGCCGTAAAACAATTTCGACCATATATTTATGGAAAGAAATTTACCATTTATACAGATCACAAGCCACTTGAATGGCTGATGAAATTAAAAGACCCTATGTCAAGGTTAGCTAGGTGGCGAATACTTCTATCCGAATACGAATACGTAATAAAATATAAGGCAGGGAAAATTAACACAAACGCGGATGCACTCAGTCGCATAGAAAATAAAAATAAGGTATTAGTTATGACGAGACAAATGGTACACAAAAACCAAAGTGAAGAATTACAAAAGGAAAATAATCAGGAAATTCAAAAAGCTAGAAATTACGATATAATAGAGACACAGGATCCCATTCTTGCAAATAAAATTTCAAAAGTAAAAGTATTTATATTACCAATCACGGAATCAATAGAGGAAAAACTAGTAATAAAACTAATCCCACAATTTATAAAACCCATAATTGGAGAAACAGAAGCGTACTCTCATAATAGTGTTGAGTTATTAATAGCTACTTTACCCATACCATTTAGGACCTCAAAAGATCACGAATTAGCACAGAAAACTTTACAAAAAATTAAAAACGAACATTGTAAACAAGATCAAGAATCCGTTGCGATAGCAATCTCAAGCTTTAATCCCCAATTTGACGAAAACTTCAAAACAATACTCAAGAACATATTTTCAAACAAAACAGTTTATTTACATACCAATCAGAGAACAACGGTCGAAAATGTTGAAGAAATCAACAAAATTTTAAAGGAATACCACGAATCACCGTTTGGAGGGCATCAAGGTATAAGTAGAACAATTAAGAGAATTAAGAAAAAATACTACTGGCAGTCAATGAAAAATGATATCAAAAACTACATAAAGAAATTTGAATCCTGCCAGAAAAACAAGCTAAATAAATCCCCAAAAATTCCAATGAAAATAACAACGACAAGCTCCGCACCTTTTGAACGAGTAGCGTTGGATATAGTCGGACCACTTCCGGTTAGTTATGAAAATAACAAATACATTCTAACCTTTCAAGATGACTTAACCAAATTTACAGAAGCAATTCCCTTAGAAAACACAGAAGCAACAACAGTTGCGCGAGCTTTTACAGAACAAATACTATGTCGATTCGGTTTTCCAGACTCAATTCTTACCGACCAAGGAACAAATTTTTTAAGTGAATTGTTCAAAGAAGTATGCAAGTTGTTAAAGATTAAAAAACTGCAAACCACCCCATATCATCCACAAACAAATGGAGCACTTGAGCGAAGCCATCGCACTTTAGCGGAATATCTTCGACATTATGTCAATAACGACCCGCTTACTTGGGACAATTGGATCCCCTATGCTATATTTGTTTTTAATAACACACCACATAGTAGCACTAATTACAGCCCTCACGAATTACTTTACGGATTTCAGGCCAAAATTCCTTCCACCCTGCAAAAGGATCCATCGTTAAATTACAATTACGAAAATTACGCCAATGAATTGAAGGCTAGGCTACAGCATGGATTTAAAATTGCAGGGCAAACGTTAATAAATAAAAAAGAAAAATCTAAGAAATACTATGATAAAGGTTCGAAACCAAAAGCATTTAATGTTGGAGAAAAAGTTTTAATTAAAAATCAAACCAGGAAGAATAAATTTTCATCTCTATGGGGAGGTCCTTTTGAAATAATTAAAATTATATCACCAGAGAATACAGCAATACAAATTCGAAATAAAATTAAAGTTATTCACAACAACAACTTGAAACCATTCTCCGATTAAAATAAAACAATTGTTCTATAACATAAAATACACACACACACACTAGATTAAAACACCTAAAACAAACAGTGAAGATAAAATTTTAGAAAAATTTGTCCTCTTTCAGATAATGTTATCACTCATTTTTACAATACTGATTCCGCACGTTTATGGAGCGCTAAAAATAACACCAATACTTAACAATCCTGGGATATACTTTGAGGAATTGGGTGAAATGCAATTATATGCAAATGAATGGAAAATTATAGCATATTATGACACTACATCATTAACTCGAGGACTCAACAATATGGAAAATACGATAACCAGTATAAACCGTATTTGTGAACAACTCGCCTCAGATAATGAACTATCAACAGTATGTAATAGCACAGTATTTGAGATAAACCACATTACGAAAGAATTACGACAAAAATTGAAATTGATCCATCCATCAAACCGACTCAAAAGAGCCCTGTTTGGAGCCATAGGAACAGCCGAAAAAGCCTTGTTTGGAACACTTACTGAAGAAGACGCGGAAAGTTATAACAACCAAATTAAGAACCTACAAAAAAATTAAAACCATCTTTTAGATCTGATAAAGAAACAAACACTAATAGTAGAAACCACAAATAATCTTTTTAATAAATCAACATCTAACTTAGACAATCAGGTTGCATCTATTGACATCAGAATAAATAACCTACAACAGCAGATGAAATACATACTTAAGTCAAAACATGATGCCAGAGCTCCATTACAAATGGAAGCTCTCACATCATTAACAACATTGATTCTTATGCGTTATCAAAACGATATCGATTGTATCATAGACCTATTATCTAAGGCAAAACATGGCAAGCCACATCCAACTATAGTATCACCACAACAAATATCTGACATATTAATGACAATTAGAAGAAATTTGCCACATGAAGTAAGATTACCATCAATTTCATCAGAGAAATATGCCCTAACGGAATAAAACAACATAAGTTAACAAAAACCGGTCTAATTGAACTAACCAAGGGTTGTTATATAAAAACCAAAGATGTAATGATTAAAGGAACAGAAACCAAACGAAATGTGATAAACAATTTTTTCATACCCCCGTTAAATATTACACAGTTTACACAAAATAGAACAACTCCAACGGACACCATTCCACAATCCATCGTAATAAGCAAAAACTTCGACACACACGAGTTGAGTGATTTATCTAGACTGATTTCGGACCAAAAAGCTGACGAAAATATTGATCTAAATCAGGTAAATGCGCATGATGTGCACCATTACAGCCTGATCTACGGGTTATTGATCGTACTAACCCTTTGTGCTAGTTACAAAATGTACATACGTTGCACACATGGAAAAAATAAACAATCCATAACATAAACCAAGGTTCGTTTTGCCAACATCTGCATAACACGTGTGGAAAAGACAATAACAATAATATAGCATAATAAAAAAAAAAAAAAAACACAAGCAAAACATTTCTCTAGACAATAAAAAAAAAAAAAAAAAAAAATATATATTTTTGTTTTTTCAAGAAAAAAGCCTTTCGTTCTGCGTAGCAACGCAAAATTTTTCATATAAATATACCCATAAACACAAACTCCAGTCAGTCTGCCAGTAAACATCAATAATTATGAACCCATCAAAGGAGTCAAAAGTCCGCGCAATGAGGATGGTCTGGTCCTACATAGGACGCCGAGACCGGGAGCCCACTGCCGACGACTACGACAACCAGGACATGCTAGAGGAAGAAACTCTAGCGTTGATCCAGGCAACGAAGGAGTTGCAGACCATGGAGGCCTACGAAGCCTTCAGAAGGGATCCTGTTCTCAGGGATGATGAGAACACGGCGGACTTTGTGAAGGAGTACAAGAAGGTACTGCAAGCAAGGGAAAAAAGGCTGGAGAGAATAAACAGGAAATAGACAGTATTTTTTTTATTTTTCAAATTTTATATTTATAATATAACCAACTGTCATATGTAGTAACATACATACATTAAAAAAAAAAAAAAAAAAACAACTCACTTATTTTTATTAAAAGGGAAAAGGCAGGATCGCCATATATATCGTTTTCTAGGTACCTTAAAAAAAAAAAAAAAAAAAAAACAAAAACTTTTTTGACTACCCATTTTTTCAGCTAGGGATCACCATATTTCAGCAATGATTCAATGATTCAATGATTTCTAAGGTATAGCGTTGAATTTTCTTGCTTCACATCAAGTTTTGCTAGATGACACAGAGATTGCGCAAATAATCTATAAAGATTCAAGAGAAAGAAAAAAAAAAAATGCGCAACCTTCAAAAAAAAAAAAAAATTTTTTTTCAGTTTTGCTGTTAGTTCATTCCCAATTATTTGAATTGAAAAATTATTCTAATTATTATAAAACTATTGCATGTAAAAAAAAAAGAGAAAAAATTTTCTTAATCCATTATTAAACTATTTCATACAAAATGTAAAAACATTTCATTATCAAATTATACGTATTAGAAATTTACACTATTTATTCATTATTAAACTATTTCGTACAAAATGTAAAAACATTTCATTATCACATTATATGTATTAGTATTATCACATTTTATGTAAAATTAATCCATTATTAAGCTATTTACTACAAAATTTAAGAAACATTTTACTAGAAAACTATATTATTAATCCATTTCATACAAAATGTAAAAAGATTTTATTATAATTATATACAAAATGTAAAACTCTAAGCTCGTTTCTGCTTACCGGTCAGTAACGCGACAGAAAATTTTTCAACCTCTTCAAGGAAAAAATTTTCTTTTATAAGGGGGGAGGGATGTTGTGACCCGCACAACATTACCCTGTACTCTTTGTACAACCCCATCATATGCTTGACACTGTACACTTTGTACAGCTCGACCTCACACAAAGCCAAACCCCTCAATCGATTCCTACGAACCAATCCATAAATTAAAATTCAATATTGCTATTGCTATTATTTCCATGAACGACCAAGACCCAATTCAAGTGCGGTGACTCGAATTGCAGGCGCTCATGAAATTAAATTCAATAAATTAAAATTCAATATAGCTATTGCTATTATTTCCATGAACGACTAAGACCCAATTCAAGTGCGGTGACTCGAATTGCAGGCGCTCATGAAAAGTAAGTTTTGTTAACAAGAAATTCTTAATTGTTTCCATACCACAAAAACTGACCTAATTTGAGCACATACGCTTAAATTACCAAACAGCGCTTTGCTTTGTGGTTGTTAAGCGTTTCCTACTATAACGCCGGCAGCAACAAAACAAAACAAAGCAAGGCGAGTGACTGTTTGGGTGCATCGGCATCAGCTTGCATGGTCAGCATGAAAAGTTAGTTTTGTTAATAAAAAAATTCTTAATTGTTTCCATACTACAGAAACTGACCTAATTTGAGCACATACGCTCAAATTACCAAACAGCGCTTTGCTTTGTGGTTGTCAAGCGTTTCCTACTATAACGCCGGCAGCAACAAAACAAAACAAAGCAAGGCGAGTGACTGTTTGGGTGCATCGGCATCAGCTTGCACGGTCAGCATAATAGCGATCGTTTACCTACCCTAGTTGCTGCGCTACACGCAAAGTGCAATGCCTGCAGTTACGCAACATGTAAGGCGTACGTGAGCATGTACCACTAAAGGGGAAGCGATATGTAAATGTTATAAAGATTTTTATGTATGAGATGTAATGATTTGATTGGGTAGAATCGATACATAATTTCCACTTATTGGAAATTATGGGAATTATGGGAAAATTGGAAATTGAGGACTTTGCTTTAAATACCCGCGACCGACTCAGAAACAGACAGAGAGTGTACAGAGAGTGTACAGAGAGTGCACAGATAGTGTACAGCAAGCGTGCAGTAAGTGTACAAATAATCAAATAATAAAGTGTCAAATAATTAAAAAAAAAATATATTAAATAAAGTATTTTATTTCGCTCTCCCGTCCGAAAGTTCTTCTTCTCCTCGCGAAAGCACGAGAACCTTGGACGTTAAACATAACACTGCTCAAACACAAGATTCGTTCGAGGAAGCGCGAGTGCTTCTTGCAGTTATGCGACGAAGCGGACGTAACCCCAAGGGGTACCGCCTATAGACTGGTAATGAAAAAGATGAAGTCATTCGGACGACCACCACCCACGTGCCCTCGCATACTTAACCGCATTGTAAGTGTGCTCTTCCCTCAGCAACCACCGATGCAGCCCGTCATTAATCATGGCGACATGCAAGCCATTTCCATGGTAACCGCAGAAGAGGTAATGAAAATCTCCAATGCTGTTCATAGCGAGAAGGCCCCAGGGCCAGATAAAATCCCGAACCGCGCGCTAAAAATGGCCATTGCAGCCCAAACACAAGCCTTCGTACAGCTGTATAACGCTTGTCTCACAGAGGGCATATTCCCCGCACAATGGAAGACGCAAAAGCTTGTGCTAATACCAAAAGGTAGCGGCTCTCTGGAGGATCCCTCAGCCTACCGACCTATATGCTTGCTCGACACGATAGGCAAGATCTTCGAGAAATTGCTGTACAACCGCCTCGAAGAAGCAATATAATCCAGAGGAGGACTCTCGAGCCAACAGTTTGGTTTCCGAAAGAGTCACTCTACGTCCGATGCCATAAAACTGGTTACAAGCATAGCAAGTAAAGCTATCGAAGGCACTAGCTGGAAGAAGGGGGCAAAGCAGTATTGCCTGGTGGCAACGCTGGATGTGCGAAATGCCTTTAATTCCGCAAACTGGGATACGATAATGAAAGCGCTCACAAAATTTGAAATTCCACGCTACCTCTCTAAGAAATTATCGAACTACTTCGATGGTAGAATACTACGCTATGCAACAGACGAGGGGATAATGGTGTATAAAGTCTCCGGTGGTGTCCCACAGGGGTCAGTTCTAGGGCCCCTGCTGTGGAACGTTATGTATGACGACGTCCTTAGACTCGCAGTTCCCACAGGCGTTAAGATCGTCGGCTTTGCGGACGACCTAGCGGTTGTGGCCACTGCAAAACATCTTGAAGAAGTCGAGGCACTCAGTAGTGTGGCGATCGGCATTATATATAACTGGCTTATGTCAGTAGGTCTTTGTCTAGCCGAACATAAAACCGAAGCGGTGCTCATAAGCAGCCGCAAAAAGATGGAAGTTGCAAGCATCAATGTTAATGGGACGCTGGTGCAATCAAAGGAATGCATTAAATACCTTGGCGTGATGATTGACTCCCGATTAACATTTAAGCAGCATCTCCAGTATGCCCATAAAAAAGCATCCAACGCATGCATGTCTTTATCGAGAATGATGCCGAATACGAGAGGCCCCAAACAGGCGCGCAGGATACTACTCCTTAATGTAGTACAATCCATCGTGATGTATGGGTCAACGGTGTGGGCCACAGCAATGAAAACGAAGTCATACCGACGTGGTGTTGAATCAGTGCACAGACTTGGATGCAGCATTAGTCCTTGCAAGCTCGATACCTATCGACCTTCTAGTAGAGGAAACGCTGTTCGAAGCCAATAGCGGAAACCCAACAGTTCGCAAAAGACTCGCACGGGAGAGAAGCCTGCTAAAGTGGCAGGATCGCTGGGATAGCTCAGTTAAGGGTCGATGGACTCATCAGCTCATCCCTAACATTACCGCTTGGTTTGGTAGAACTCACGGCTCCATGAACTTCTACATTACGCAGATTTTAAGCGGGCACGGTTGCTTCAGGGCATATCTGCACAAATACAAGCACGTAGCAGATCCCTATTGTACCCATTGCGAGGGAAATATACCATAAGACGCGGCCCATGTCCTCTTCGAGTGCCCCAAGTTCCAAAATGCCAGACTTGAGGCTTCGGTCAGTCTCGGCGAAACGGTAACTGATCAAAACTTGGTTACCCTTATGCTGAGAAATGAAGCTAACTGGTCAGTGGTTAGCACCCTAGCACGACTGATTATCGACGAACTGCGAAGAGTTGAGCGTTTGCGAAATAGATAAGGTTGAGTTTATAGACAAGCCCATGACCAAATCTTTTAGAATACGGACACAAGTCCATCAGTTTCCAGCTTAGTGCTGTTCCCATGCTCCGTGAAGTCATGCTTTGCGGCGGTCCCACGGGGCTTATACAGGGACGACGATTCAATGCGGAGGTTAGGTTTAGTGCGTAAGAATCGCACACTCCCACCTGCACGGTGGTGCCTTTTGAAGGTTCCCCCTTCGCGAATAAAATAAAAAAAAAAAAAAAAAACCCCGAAATAGAAAATACCGTCGCAATTATGCCCCGAGCACCACCTCTTCATCAACAAGGCCTCCAAAAAACTACTAAGCTGCAGCAATAATTCGTATGCTAATAGTAACCTTAATCATAACTATTCTTTATACTATCAAAATGTAGGAGGGCTTAGGACTAAAATTAAATCACTTTTTCTTTCATCATTTTCACTACTTTATGATATAATCATCTTCACTGAAACTTGGTTAATTGATTGCCACTATTCATCAGAGCTTTTTGATAACACTAGCTACAGCGTCTTCCGTAAAGATCGTTGTCCGCTTAAAACTGGTTTTTGCCGAGGAGGAGGAGTACTCGTTGCAATCAATTAATTCCAGCGTCAAACCATTGCAGCTTATACGACATTGACCAATTAATTATTAAAGTTTGTATTGACACCGATTTCGAGCTATTAGCTATTAGTAGCTAGCTACATTCCACCTAACAGTCAGTTTGAACTCTATAATGCACACTTTGCAAATTGCAGAGTCCTTCTTGACAATCTCAAATATCCACAACATGTTGTCTTTGTTGGTGACTTCAATTTGGGTAATATAAACTGGGAACCCGTCTGTGACGAATTTTACTTGGTGCCTCTCAATGTCAACAACGAAATCGAAGCCTTGTTGATCGATTTCTTTGGTCAATATGACCTCATACAAATTAACAATTTAAAAAATGATTTAAGTCGTTGTCTCGACCTAATATTCATCGACAAATACTTTAAAGCAATACTAGACTCACCTCCTTGTCCAATTTTTAATAGAACTCAACAACATGTTCCAATCTTACTTGATTTCTCGATTTACTACTTTCAGAAACTCGATACCAATTGTAAACTCTCTAGAGACTTCAAAAATGGGAATTTTATAGAAATGAATAACCATCTGTCCTCATTCGCCTGGGATTCTGTTTTACATGGATCTGACCTTAACTTGATGTACTTAAAATTTATTGAAATCTTTAAAGAAGCCATCCAAATGTTTATTCCCACTAAACCGAACAGCACAAATGGTAACCCTCCTTGGTTTAATAAGTGACTGAGTAACTTAAAAAATAAAGCGTATAAGTGTCTGAGAAAAAATAAAGATAACCTGACACTCAAATCTGTCTATATAAATCTTCAACACGAATTTGACACACTGAACAAGTTCCTTTATCGTTCTTATCTTTTGTCCACTGAATCTGAACTCAAAAGAAATAGCAAGTATTTCTGGATCTTCATCAACAACAAAAGAAAGTCAAATGGCCTTCCAACTAAAATGACCTATCTCGGCCAATCTTCTAATAACACAGAAACCATTTGCAACCTATTCGCTGACTACTTCAAATCAGTGTACTCATCCGAGCCTCAGATTTCATCTGGTTGCACACTTCCAAGTCAACTTCTTGATTTGGATTCCCTTTCACTTGATGAATTTGACGTACGTAATACATTAGATAGCCTTCAAAACAGCTCGAGTGAGGGCCCTGATGGGTTATCACCGATCTCACTTAAAAATTGTTCTCACTCCATTGCTTATGCATTGTCATTAATTTTTAACAAATCACTAGCATCCGGCATGTTTTTAGACACTTGGAAAGTCTCCCTTATCATTCCTATCCATAAATCTGGGCCAAAGCATGAAATCGTAAACTATAGACCGATTTGTAAACTTGCTACTATACCTAAACTATTTGAGAAAATTATTAATGAAAAACTAATTTTCTTGGTCAAAAACATTATCACTCCGTACCAACATGGATTTTTGAGTGGTAAATCTACAGCAACAAACCTTTTCCTTTTCACTAATTTTATTGTTAGCAATATGGAAAACCACTCGCAGACCGACGTCATCTTCACAAACTTCGCTAAGGCCTTTGACAAGGTAAATCATAATTGCTTAGTTTCAAAACTCTCCTCAATTGGTTTCCGCTCCTGTCTGCTTAGTTGGCTCAGGTCCTACTTACTTAACCAACTCTAACTTGTCAAAATTAACGAATTTTATTCTAGCCCAATTAAGGTCACATCAGGCGTCCCACAGGGCAGCCATCTCGGTCCGCTGTTGTTTTTACTATTTATAAACGACCTTCCCCTTGTAGTAAACCATTCCAAATGCCTGCTCTTTGCTGACGATCTTAAACTGTTTCGTCCAATCAGATCACAGATTGAATGCCAACTTCTTCAAGATGACCTGAACTCAATTTCCACTTGGTGCAAAGAAAATTACTTGCCACTTAACATATCTAAATGCCAATATCTCACCTTCACCAGATCTACATCATCAATAGTCGGTAACTACGAAATTAATTCCATACCACTTGAAAGAATTTTTTCAAAAAAAGATTTGGGTATCATTCTCGATCCCCAACTTATTTTAGAGACCATATTGATTTTATCATCAATAAGGCCAATTCGATGCTTGGCTTTTTGAAAAGATACAGCAAGGAATTTAATGATCCTTACACGCTTAAAACGCTTTATACTTCGCTCGTCAGATCGCATCTCGAATACTCCTCTATAATATGGAGCCCATCATCATTCTTACGGTCTGAAAGAATTGAGAGAGTTCAAAGAAAATTCACAAGGTACATGGTATATCAACTCAACTGGAATCTACCTCAGTACCCTCCATATAAAACGAGATGTGCCCTTATCGACTTGAGCACTCTTCAATGTAGAAGAGTTGCATCCTCAATCTTATTTGTTAGGGATCTTATTCACAACAAAATCAGTTGTCCAGAGCTACTAGAAATGTTTGATTTCCATATACCAGCAAGGTCCCTCCGTAGTCAGTTCCACTTCCATGAAACGTACCACAGAACTACTTATGGTCTCAATGAACCCTTAGCACGTTGTATAAGAGAAGTTAACAAAATCCTTTCATATACCGATATATTTGAATCTTCTTCTCGACAGTACTTTAAAAACACACTATACAATTACCTCATGACGCTCTGATGTCTAGTTTACTTCTTTCAGTTTTACCAGCTTATTTTCATTAAATCCTATTATCCTAAATATGTGCCTTTAAAGCATTATATTATACTCTGTCCTAGTCAATATAAATGCCTGTCAGTTACTTTATAAGTCCAAAAATTTTTATTATATACTCTCCTGTTTGTAACATTACCATACTATTATGTAATAAGCAATAATTATTATTATTATTAAATCAAATTGTGATATATCGTATAGTAGTCTGTAATAGTTTAACTCTGTTTGACGAAATAAATAAATAAATAAATAAATAAATAATGGAACGGTAATTGTGAGGCTTCTATGCGCTAAGTCTCTTGTGGCACCATTAAAGAAACAAACTTTACCTCGGTTAGAACTATGTGTGGCAGTAGTAAGTGCACAATAAATATCCAGAGTAAAAGGTGATCTTCATTTAAAGAACTTTCCTTCATACTTGTAGACTGATTCAGAAATTGTGCTGCCATGGATTAATTCTGAAGTATCATCACTCCACGCATTTGTAGTCAACAGAGTGGCTACAATTCAAGAATTAACTTTGACTCAACAATGGCTTCATGTACGATAAAATTACAACCCGGTAGATGTCCTGCCACGTGGCTTATCTCCAAAGGCGTTGGTCTCCTGTAATCTTTGGTTTTAAGTTCCACTTTTCTTACATGGATATGTGCCAGCATGGCCTTAACCATTCAAAAAAGCCATAAGCAATAATGTTAAAGGAAATTCTGATTTTGAGAAAGTCTGATTTTTCTTACCGTTGTCATTGGTAACTACTCGAACAGATGTTGAAATGATGATCTACTCAATTAATCATGGAAACTCATTTAGACGGCTTCAAAGAATATTGGCATACGTGCTTCGATTTATAAATAGTTCAAGAAGCAAACCATATCAAGCTGAGCACTTTACACCAAAGCAATTAGATGAAGGCAATTAGCATTTAGATATTATTAAATTAAACGACTAGCAAATTATGGGAAATTTGCCTTCAGCAAGAGTCACGCCATCTCGGCCGTTCATAAACTCTGGAGTAGATTATTGTGGTCCCGTATATTTTAAAACATGTGGAAAAAAGCTTCAGAAGGCATTTATTGCAGTTTCTTTTGTTTCGCTACCAAGGCTGTCCATCTTGAAATTGCCAGCGATCTTACAACTAACGCATTTATTGGAGTTCTGAAGAGGTTCATTGGCAGATGGAGACATTGTCAAAATTTATATAGTGATAATGCCACAAAGAATCAAGTGAACGGGTTAGCGTCAGCAATACATGCAATATTAAATTCACGACCCTTGACTCCCATATCCGACAATCCTAACGATTTTACAGCACTGACCCCAGGACATTTTTTGATTGGGGAGCCATTAACTGCTCAGGTTGACATTAATGCAGTTCCGCTCAAATCATCATTGCTCAAAAGATGGAAGCTGGTATCACATTTGAAACAAGAATTTTGGGGCAGATGGTCACAGGAATACTTAAGTGAATTGCGATACAGACTAACATGGAAAGAACAATCAAAAAATGTAGAAATAGGCACAGTCGTTATCATAAAAGAAGACAATGTTTTACCCCTTCAATGGCTAACAGGGCGGATAATAAAAACGTATGAAGGAGATGCTGGACTAGTACAGGTAGCTGATGTTAAGACTGCAAAGGGAGTTTGGAAGAGGCCGATACACTGATTGGCACCACTTCCAGTTGAAGATAATTCTCCACCACTTCAGCACGAGGAACGCAATAACACAGACGTTTCCGATGAAGGTCCTCGTCCTCGTCGGATTTTATCACTAAGTACCAACATTTCTACTCTTCTTATAAGTCTGCTCTTTCAGCCATTACTATATTACTCTCTGCAAACCCTTTAAGTAATCATCCTCTTGTCGAAAGCTTAGCAATTTCTTCCAAAATTTTGAAGGTTTGGGTTCCACACGGCTTGTCAGAACAGAATGAAACATTATTGTGTACTACGTTCTGAAGCCATTTCGAACAGAAATCGAAATGCTTTTAGACAGAACCAAAAGACTACATCAGATGTGTCAAAACACACACCTTGCATGTTCGGTCATTGTAAAAACAATTGAACACATTGAAACCGAGTTTATCCTAAACGACGACGTCCTTTATGCTCACCGGGCAGAATGAGGTCCCGTCCATATCATTGGCAACATTGCTAACTCCTTATTTGGTGTTCTTGATTCTGAATATGCAGACAGAATGAAGACTACAATCAACCGTGTAAGCGACTATGAGCAACATTTATCAGCTCTTCTTAAAAATCAAACATCAATTTTTGATTCAACGTTAAATATTATGAAACTTGACCAAGTTGCAGTCAAGCAGAAGTTTGAAGGAATCGATGATCAGCTAGGAATCTTATTGAATCAAGTTCACGCGGAAGACCATCATAACAAGTTATTTGAACTATTTACGTTATCATCCATTCAATTAGCAATGGTGGCGTCGAACATTCGGACTACGCAAGCATCGTTAATTAAGATATTGACTGATACACGCCATGGAAGATTAAATCCAACAATTCTATCACCATATAACAAGGGTTCTGACATATCCTCATGTGAAATTCATCTCCTAAGCATCGAACCACAATTCAATAGCGAACTCGAACCACTTGTCACTAATGCAATCTGACTTCAATTAGGCCACGTAAACCAATAGAAATATGCTTTGAGATATCCGACTAAGATAAGTGCAGTCTGTGGCAATGATGGAATGTGGCAATATGGAAAACTCTGATTTTTATATTACCATACATGAAAATGTAAAACTCTTTTGGTCCATTCAGATTAAGTTATCACTAGAAGGTGAAGGAATACTTAAGTTTCAACCTGATTGCATTGTAAAGTAGCAAACTCTAACGATTCAAGGACTCCAGTCTGTTTCCAGTATTGGGCATTCTTCATTCACCAGGCAAGGAAATATCACTGATTTTGCAAACCTGCAAAGTTTTAAACAATTACTCATACACAAGGTTGAGACTGGGCATTACGACACTCAAATACGTAATTTGGCCGCCTTACAACATTCCCTCCCATTGTTCCTGTCTATAGTTATCATTGCTTATTATCTCTGGAAGAGCATCACCCTCTCCAATAGCTGCGCCAATACCATTACCAAGGTCTACTTCTCGGTCTGATTTTTCTATCAACGTAGCTTAAATTGCTGAATGGATATTCAAAGCACGGGAGAATGTATAAGAATAACGCTGACACTTTGGGTGCACTGACTTACACGCATATTCTACTGTGCTTGCTTGGTATTGTTTTTATAAGTCAACGATCTTTTGGCACACTTATTAATTGTGCATAATTTAAGTATATATTTTGATTTGTGTCAATTAAACAATTTATATATTTGGTTTGGTTATTGTTTATTGTTTTATATGTTTGTAATAGGTTAAGTAAACTCTTTTACATAATTAAATAATTGTTGATTATACATTTTTACCATTGCTTTTAAGAATATTTTTACTATTAAAGAAATGGTTTTAATAAACTGAGTTCAGTTGTTATTCAATCGACTTATAGTGTTGGTTAATTAACCCATCTTCCAGTTTTACGTGGTTTAAGTTCCATCTAAAACAAAACATTGATTCAAGCATTTATGCGATTAATGTGCCAATTAGACGCAAATTACAAATCAATCACTTGGCACAAGCGTAAGCGACAACAACAACGAGAATAGATTTTGAATTCATGCATTGGAAAAGAAAGAAATTAGGTTACACAGTGCCAGTGACTTATTTAAGTCAAGGCCAAGTCGAATGCACTTGTTGTTGATGTTTTAGGTTTTCATATGAAAAACTGAAATATGTATGTGATCGACCATAAATGAAATTGATTGGCGATCGATATTAAAGACAAAAATAAGGGAGGAGTTAAGGAAATACTGTTAAGGCAGAACTTTTTTTTAGGATAATTCTGGTAAAAAGTGTACATAAACTAAAATATTTTAAAATAAAGACAGATTTTACTGAAATAGGAAAAGCCAAGAAACTAAGTAATTTTCGTTTAACTAGCCTTTGTGGATTGATAAAAATAAATAAGCCTTTGTGGCTTGATACAAATAAAATCACAGCCTTGAGGCTAAATGAATGAGGCATAGCCTTCGTGGCTTGTAAACCTAAGGCCTTGCGGCTGTTTAAAAAGGCGTGTGCGCCACATAACACAAGAAACCGTCAACCGCCATCACTACATGGCGACCCTGCATATGTCGATCCAGGCATATTACAATCGTAGACTACGCTACAGAACCACAGCACGGAATGGGTGCAGAATTCCATAAAAAATACGATGAAATTGTAAATTACATTCGACAGAATACAATAGAAGCACTGGAAGGAAAAGGACCACAATCGATCGAAATAAAAATACTGCAAGAAAAAAAAGCTATAACCTCCGGTATATACAGCAACCCCAATTCAACGAAAATTAGCAATACTACAAGGCTGGCAAAAATCCTCTACCTACCACCCTCCGCGTGGGTGCCGGCTGGAAATAACTACTACAGTGTCTCAATCCGGGACGGCGGTTAGCCAAGGGGAGGATGCAGCCACACACAGTGCTCTGACTCTCAATAGTTCTAGCGCTGTTGGTGCGTGTCCTTCCCATCGGTTTGAGGTATGGGCTGAATCAAGGTGTTATGCAACTCGTGCCGAGGATTTACTAGGCTGGAGGCCCATAAAAAATAGTCCAGTCGCTCACGGAGCGTATCGGATACCAGGCGCCCTCCGATACTATTTAGCCTTACCCGCACACAGGGACCTCTGTGGGGTTGGACTTTCCATTGTCCTATACTCGTGGGAATCAAATGGAAACAAACAAACAAAAAATACAAAAACAAAAAACCATAAAGAAATAGTCCGGTACTCATAAAAAACCGGAAGGGAACTCTATTCCCGTAACCGCCCGATTGGTGGAACAAGCCAAAGCTGCAAGCTGCGGCGCTATCTCGGTGGGTGGGTTAATTCCGCCTAAAGCCAAACCAACACCAAGGACTGCAGAGCCGGTCATTAAAACAGCCGCTAAGACACTGGGGGAGGATCTTGGCCCGAGCACTTCGGCACAAGCCACGGCTAGATTAAATTCGGACCGTGGAACGTCGGGAGCGAAGGCCGGGAACAAACCCGGACCTGATATGGTTGTTGATCGGCCCTCAGGCGCGCTCGGCAAGAGCAAGCGCTACCGTACGTCGAAACTGGCCTGGTAGGAAAGGTATGCCAAAGCAAAACTGCAAAAGAGCCAGAACAAGGAAGCGGGAACCCCCCCGAAGAGCGCCCCTTCATAAGGGTGAGCTTGCCAACAAAAGGTAAAGATCTTTGGAGGAGACACTTGCTGCAAAAAGGCCAAAAACGCACAGTCGTTTCAATGAAGCTAGGTCGTTCAGCGAAGTGGTCAAGGGGAAAGGAAGGGTGCTGGCCGTCATTGACAATGGGAGAGCGGACGGGGCACTCCCCCGAGACAAGTGGAGGTGGGTAGAAGCCGCACTAGACGATGCCTTCTTCCAGGTCTTGGAGGAGCACCCTGGTCCTAACCCCCACTGTCACGATGCCGGCTGGTACAATTTTGGCCACATAAAACTTATAGCTTGCTATGACGACAGGTCGGCTGATTTTTATAAAGCAGCCATCAGCAAAGTCGGCGAGGTTTGGCCTGCGGCTAAGCTGCATGCGATAGAAAGAAGCGAAATACCGCAGCGTCCCAGGATTACAGCCCCCAGAAGGGTGGGCTATCGGCAAGCTGCAGGAGCCTGTGGGACCCTCAAGGCAGGTACTTCTGCTGCTTAACGCCGAGTCACTGAAGCCGTTGAAGGAGAAGAAAGGAGTCCTCTGGTTTGCTCTCTCCAAGGTCCTCCTGAAGGTGTACAACAATGACAGGAAGTCCGTACTGGGTTCTTCAACCGAAGATCCGCCAAGCCAGGCGGAAGCAGAGGTTGCTGAGCCCCCGTGTTGCACACTGGATGGTGATCTGGAAGAGACCATGTCGGTGGACTCGGTTGACCTCATCGGGGTGTCTGGCCTCTACTGTGAGGATGCTCTTCTCTCGGAGGAGCTATCCGAGGAGGAAGAAGCCAACACAACGGTCGTGGAAAGCCACAAATCTGGAGTGGATGAAGGTGCTCCAGATTAGCCTTCACCACTCAAAACTCGCCTCGGCGAATCTATTAGTCCACCTTCATAAAGGTGGATTTGATGTAGTCCTCATCCAGGAACCCTGGGTATGTGGTGGCAGGATCTGCGGCTTGAGGACGAAGGGGTATAAGATGTTGGTAGCTAACAACGTAAGTATGCCTAAAACAGGTACCTTAGCCAAAAACAATATTAATTTATTTCTACTTTCTAGATACTGCGACAGAGATCTGGTTGCAGCCTGTCTAGAGCTTGATAGAAACAGCTATTGGCTGGCTGCAGCCTACTTCTCGCATGAAGAAAGCCTGCCTCCAGAGAATTTCAGGAAGATGGTGGACGACGCTGGCGGTAGATGTCGAGGGGTCATTGTTTCGTCTGACGCCAATGCGCACAACTCCGTTTGGGGAAGCACAAACAAGAACGAAAGGGGTGAGTTACTTTTTTGAATATTTAATTAGTGCAAACCTTTATATATGTAATAGGGGTGAAGACCCAACCTTTGTTATTAAAAATAGAAGTGAAGTCTTAGATATTACTTTAGCCTCAGACTTCATATTCGACAAAATTGGTGAGTGGAAGGTGTCTGAAGAACACTCTTATTCCGACCACCACTATATTGAGTATACCTTTCTTAACACGTCTCTAAAACCAATCCCCTCTATCAACACTAGGAGATCGGACTGGGGACTCTACATAAGGGCCTTGGCAAAATCTTTGCCATCAGGTCCGATTGAAAAACCAAAATCGGCAATGGATTTTGAAAATCTAGTCGATGTTTTAAACACAGAAACGAATAGCTCACTGGCATCCTCCTGCCCGAAAAGGGCACTCAAGAGGAAGCTTAAACCAAAATGGTGGTCTTCTGAACTGAATGGCCTAAGAACTAACTGCAGGAAGCTCTTCAACGCAGCAAAATGCTCGAGAGCGGATCATGATTGGGCTACCTACAAGGTAGCCCTTAAAATATTCAAAACTGAAACAAGGAAAGCTAAAACATCCTCTTTGAAACAATTCTGTGAAGGAATTGAAGATTTTTCAGAGGCATCCAGGTTGCGGAAAATTTTTGCTACCACACCATGCACACCCGGCTACCTCAAAAGGTCGGACGGCTCATGGACAATGTCTAGCGAGGAATCTCTTAACCTTCTTTTAGACATGCATCAGGGTCCCCTACCAAGGAAGGTAGCAGCGCGCCCGTGTGTGCGCCCCTGCCTCACTTTAGCTGTTCCCAGCATGAGGTCGAAGACATCGTCTCTAATAGAAAGTTAAAATGGGCGGTAAACAGCTTCAAACCCTATAAATCACCGGGACCTGACGGCATTTACCCTATTGAATTACAAGAGGCTATGCATACAATAATATCTTGGCTTCGTATAATTTTTAATGGCTGCATAAATCTATCATATATTCCCACAGCTGGGAAAAAGGCAAGGGTGGTCTTTATACCCAAGGCAGGGAAGACATCACATACCCCCCCTAAAGTCTTCAGGCCTATTAGCCTAATAACTTTTCTATTAAAGACGTTAGAACACCCGTTAGATCTGTATCTCCGCAGTAACATTGATTCTGCACTACTATCGGCTTCACAGCATGCCTACAACAAAGGAAGATCCGTGGAAACGGCCCTACATACGCTGGTCGGGACCATAGAAAAATCCTTCTTAAATAATAAGCTTACTTTGGTTTCCTTCTTAGGTATAGAAGGAGCTTTTAATAACGTAACACCACAAGCAATACGACGAGCACTAGTCGGACTGGGCGTGAATAAGATCATTACAGAGCTTATAGACAAGCTACTTAACAGTAGAATAGTTCTATCGGACCTGGGCGCATACAGCGCCGTTAGATCTGTCCCAAGAGGTACGCCTCAAGGAGGTGTTCTCTCTCCACTCCTTTGGAATTTGGTATTAAATGACGTACTGCTATCTCTGGAGAGAAATGGACTTGTAGTGGCAGCCTACGCCGATGTCGTAGCAATCGCAGTCAGAGGCAAGTTTCCTATTACTCTATGCGAATGGGCCAGGCCCTGTGGTCTTGGAGTTAATCCGGCTAAAACAGAGCTAGTCCTATTTACCAGGAAATATAAAATTCCGTCCTTAACACCAATCATACTAAGTGGGTCCGTTCTGTCCCTTGCAAATAACGCAAAGTACCTAGAGCTCATACTAGATAGAAAGCTCAGCTGAAAGTTAAACATAGCAGAGTGCACTAAAAAAGCCACAGTGGCACTTTATACTTGTAAAAAAGCCATAGGAACAAGATGGGGGTTTTCACCTCGTATCGTTCACTGGCTGTATGCTGAGGTCATAAGACCTATTCTTCCACCAGACCAACTCCAAAAAAATGCAGAGAATGGCATCTATATGCATCAGAGGTGTTTTGAGAACAACATCGACTGCAGGCCTAGAGACCATGCTTCATCTTCTACCACTGGACCTGATTGCCAAACAGACATCAGCCTATTTGGCGATAAGACTTAGAGAACTGGGAGTATGGAACAGTATGACAACGGGTCACTCATCCATACTTAACACCTTCAACTTCATTCCATCAATAACCGATTACTGCAAGCATTCGCTTTCCTTCGAAGAAAGGTATGGTACGCTTATTCCACCTAGAACATACTGGGTCAATGGTGCACCATGGAAACGAGGTTGTCTTTATTTCTGTACAGATGGATCAAAATAAAACGACAAGGTGGGTATGGGGTCTACTCAAAAGAGCTTGCGGTATCTCTGGCTCATAGGCTTCCTGACCACGGTAGTGTGTTTCAAGCCGAATTTATGGCAATAGTGGAGGTTGCATCATGGCTTTCAAAAAACGTTGTCTCTAAACGGGAAATTTATATTTTCTCTGATAGTCAGGCTGCGATAAAATCGTTGGAACAAGTAGCCACAAACTCTAAAGTAGCCAAAGAATGCCGTGCTTCATTAGGGAAATGTCGAACTATTTTAGCATCAACCTTATATGGGTACCTGGGCATAAAGGCATAAAAGGTAATGAAAAGGCAAATGAGATCGCTAGAAATGGGACACAAGCGCCACTATTCATGGTGAACCCACCGGGTATCCCGCTAGCGACTCTCAACAGTAGGTGGGTTGAGCTCTCGACATGCAGAACATCAAAGCTTATCTGGCCGACACTGGATCTCGGGCGATCGAGACCCCCTCCTCTCGCTGGCAAGACCAGAACTAGCCACAATAGTGGCTGTCATTATAGGGCACTGCTTGATAGGCAGACATGCCTATAGGTTAGGAGTTATCTCAAATGTCTTCTGTAGAAGCTGCAGGGACGAGGAAGAGGAAGAAACCATCTCCCATCTTCTGTGCTCCTGTCCTGCGCTAGCCAGAAGAAGGCACAAATATTTAGGCTCTTTCTTCTTTCATGAGCTTGACGACCTGTCAACGACTGATGTCAGGCGTCTAAAAGGGTTCATCAGGAGCTCAAGTTGATTCCATTATTAATAAAAGCCAGTGTGCAGCGGTATCACAATGGACCTATCTGGTCTATGTGAGCTGGTATTTCATTTACACCGGCTACCACCTCTACCTAACCTAACCTAACAATACTACGATATCAGGAACGACAACAAAGAAAAAAAGAATATTCCTCGAGGAATATTTACAGCCACCTAAAAGTAGAACGAGAGCCGGCAGACAGGTAAAGCAAAGAAAACAACTGAACGACCTCTACAGAACTGTCAAAATTACTAAAAGGAAAGAAAAATAATATCATATGTGACAACTAAACGACCTTAAATATAAAATTAAAAATAAAATTGAATAATGAACTGCCTTGTATGCTATGCCTTGTATAGCAAAAGATCAAATGATGAAACGCCTAAGGATTTCCAAGAAGATTTTAAAACAAATGAAGAAACAAATGAGAAAAATTCGCAAAAAACCTTTTCAACCAACGAATGTTCAAAGTAATAACAGAAGCTTTCTCCAACGTCACGATGATTACCAACAAAAATAAAGACCTACCGGCAAATCACGGAGAGCATACAAAACAACGTGGGATCAGCAGTCACCACAGCAGAAGTTAAATACATTTCGACAACAGCCATCATAACAATAATTATTGTAATTTTATTCATCTATATATTCTGTAAAATTAGCACGTGTTATAAGAATTATGTCCTTAAGCATATAAATAGAGTGCAAAATGCGTAAATAAAAAAAAAATAAAGAAACTACTCTAGGATCCACCGTAAATATGTACACTTTTCCCAAACTACAGGCACTTTTCCAAAATCTGTAATTACAAAAGTAATCTAACAACAGCCCAGGTACACACTCAGTAAGCCACAATTACACAAAGACAAAACACAGTAGCACAATTCAAAGACAAAATAGTGAACCTTATATCTGAATTAAACAATTTAAATATAGCAGAAAGAACACGCGATGACTCACAAGGAACGTCATCATTAAAAAGAATGAAAGCTACGCCTTAACAGTGTTCAAAAATGGTTTAAACGATGGTCGTATTCTTGGCTGTAATAAAGGGTGATTTTTTAAGAGCTTGATAACTTTTTTTTTAAAAAAAACGCATAAAATTTGCAAAATCTCATCGGTTCTTTATTTGAAACGTTAGATTGGTCCATGACATTTACTTTTTGAAGATAATTTCATTTAAATGTTGACCGCGGCTGCGTCTTAGGTGGTCCATTCGGAAAGTCCAATTTTGGGCAACTTTTTCGAGCATTTCGGCCGGAATAGCCCGAATTTCTTCGGAAATGTTGTCTTCCAAAGCTGGAATAGTTGCTGGCTTATTTCTGTAGACTTTAGACTTGACGTAGCCCCACAAAAAATAGTCTAAAGGCGTCAAATCGCATGATCTTGGTGGCCAACTTACCGGTCCATTTCTTGAGATTAATTGTTCTCCGAAGTTTTCCCTCAAAATGGCCATAGAATCGCGAGCTGTGTGGCATGTAGCGCCATCTTGTTGAAACCACATGTCAACCAAGTTCAGTTCTTCCATTTTTGGCAACAAAAAGTTTGTTAGCATCGAACGATAGCGATCGCCATTCACCGTAACGTTGCGTCCAACAGCATCTTTGAAAAAATACGGTCCAATGATTCCACCAGCGTAGAAACCACACCAAACAGTGCATTTTTCGGGATGCATGGCCAGTTCTTGAACGGCTTCTGGTTGCTCTTCACTCCAAATGCGGCAATTTTGCTTATTTACGTAGCCATTCAACCAGAAATGAGCCTCATCTCTCGAAAAAGTTGCCCAAAATTGGACTTTCCGAATGGACCACCTAAGACGCAGCCGCGGTCAACATTTAAATGAAATTATCTTCAAAAAGTAAATGTCATGGACCAATCTAACGTTTCAAATAAAGAACCGATGAGATTTTGCAAATTTTATGCGTTTTTTTTTAAAAAAAAGTTATCAAGCTCTTAAAAAATTACCCTTTATTTCTAATTATCTGAAGGCTAGAAACTGTGTATTTTTGCATAGACTAATTCTAATTCATTCAGGGTCACCTAAGTATCTATACTTTAAGCTTCAGTTCAGTGTATCTACAAGAGGCTTAAATCTTGCAATTCCTAGCTTTAATTACATGAACTCGTCAAGATTGTTTTTCGTTAGCTCCATAAGATTGTGGAATTTTTTGCCTATTCAATTAAAACGCATATCCAATTCACGGAACTTTAAGCAACTTATCTTTAATTACTTCTCTTGTTTCTTCTGTTTTAATTCTCTTCTCAAATATTTTCTTCAACTTAACATATCTTTATATCCTAAAAATTATAGCCCTAATTTTAAATATATATTTAAGTTATCTTTATAGCTTTATATCTTTTATTTTAATTGTAAGTTTGATGTGTATGTCCGGATTCATATTTGTACGTAAACGAACATAATCGTAAGTACTAATTTTTGAAAAATATAAAAATAATAAATAAGAAAAATAAAACGTTTAGTATTAAAGTAAAGTAAAAAAAAAAAAGATGACTTAAAGTAAACTATTTTTGCAGCTCAGCCAAAAACTCTAACTGATGTAGCTAATTTAGCACGTGAGTTAGAAAGAAATAATAAATCAAGCAACCAATTGCTTTACTATAGAAATAAACAAAATAATAGCAAACAACTATCGAAGATACAGCGCGCAGAACAATAACTATTCGAACCGTAGATATTGCAACAATAATTACTTACTTACTTAGTTGGTCGTAACAACCCGTGTTCGGGTTTCAACCGACCTCATCAGCTCTCGCCAGGCGCCTCTGCTTTGCGCGCGCCTTCTCCAATCGGATACACCAAGTGCGGTTAGGGCTTCCTCAGCCTGGTCCATCCATCGGAGGCATGGTCTCCCTCGTCGTCGTTGACCAGCGACCCTCGCCTCGAGCACCCTTTTCGCTGGAGCTTCGTCGTTCATACGATGGAGCGGCTGCGTTAGTTTGCGAAACTACCCATGCCTCAGCGCCATAAAGCAGCACAGGTAGAACGCGCGTCTTGTTGAGTGTTAGATCGAGAGAGGGCTCTGGAACTTAGTTGCTTACTGAGCCCGTAGTAGCACCTATTAGCAATTATTGTTCTTCGCTTTATCTCCAGGCTGATTTCGTTTTTGGTATTAATGGCGGTGCCAAGGTAAACGAACTCCTTGACTACTTCAAATATATAGCTGCCGGATGAAACGTGGTAGTGTAAACGCCGAGCTCCCTTGTTTGTAGACAGCATATATTTTGTTTTGCCCCCATTTATCGTCAAACCCACTTTGGCTGATTCCTTTTCGATAGCGGCGAAAGCAGCGGTAACATCTCTCTTGGTTCTGCCGACAATATCAATATCATCAGCGTACGCAAGGAGCTGGACGCCTTTGTAGAAAATGGTGCCATTACGATGCACACCGGCCTTTCGTACGATCCCCTTCATGATGATGTTAAAAAGATCGCAAGATAGTGGATCGCCTTGCCTGAAACCTCTTTCGGTATTGAAGGTTTCGGAGAGGTCATTTCCTACCTTGACGGAGCTGCGTGTGTTGCTCAACGTCATTCTGCAAAGTCTAATCAACTTTGCAGGTATACCGAGCTCAGACATTGTTGCGTATAGGCAATCCCTTCTCGGGCTATCGAACGCAGCTTTAAAATCGACAATGAGATGGTGTGTGTCAATTTGATTTTCGTAAGTTTTCTCCAGGATTTGTCGTAGCGTGAAAATCTGGTTTATGGTGGGCTTACCAGGTCGAAAGCCACACTGATAAGGTCCAATCAGTGTTTTTGTAATCGGATTAATCTTTCACACAGTACGCTTGCGAAAACCTTATATGCGATGGAAGTAAGACTGATACCTCTATAAGTAGCGCAGATTGTAGGGTCTCCTTTCTTAAATATAGGGCACAGTACGCTGAGGTTCCAATCGTCGGGCATGCTTTCTTCTAGCCATATTTTGCTCATGAGCTGATGCATGCGCCTTATAAATTCATCGCCGCCGGTTGTAAACAATTCAGCTGACAGGCAGTCAGCACCCGCTGCTTTGTTGTTTTTGAGTCGTTGGATAGCAATTCGAACCTCATCATGGCTAGGTGGTGGTACTTCCACTCCGTCATTGTTGATTGGTAGATTTGAACTGCGCTCTCCTTGGGCGGCATTGGTGGAATCGTCGCCAGTAAGTAAATTGGAGAAGTGCCGTCTCCACAATCTCAGCACATACTGCGTATCCGTATTCAGATCTCCATTTTCGTCTCTACAAGTGGATGCTCCGGGCTTGAGCCTTGGGTTAGACGCTTAACCTGTTGATAGAATTTTCGTGCATCCTTCTTGCCCTGGTATACCTCTAGTTCCTCACGCTCACGCTTTTCCTGCTTTCTTTTCTTGCGTCTGAAAAGGCGCCTCTCTTCCTTCCTCTTTTCACGGTAGTTTTCTCGCACGGCTCGCGTAGCGTTTTTCTGTATGCGACACTCCTGATCGTACCATTGGTTCCGAGGTTGCGGGCGCCGGAAACCAATGACTTCTTCAGCGGCAGCGCGCATGGAGTGGGATATATGCGCCCAAAGTCCGCCGGCGTCGTCGAGTCCAGAGGTTGGTTGGTTGAGCTTAACCGAGAGTTGAGCGGAGTAGGCTTCGGCAGTCCGTTGTAATTGCAGCTTAGCGACATCTAGCTTTCGTTGCATTCCTGTGCGTATGTTCTTGGCATTGCATAATCGCATGCGGATCTTGGCTGCAACAAGATAATGGTCGGAGTCAATGTTGACCCCCCGAAATGTACGCACATCTAGAACACTAGAGGCATGCCTTCCGTCGATTACAACCTGATCAATTTGGTTTCACGTTTTTTGATCCGGGGACAGCCAGGTGGCCTTGTGGATGTCGAGGTGCTTAAATCTGGTGCTACTAATTACCATGTTTCGTGCCGCGGCGAAGTCGATCAGTCTTAGACCGTTGTTCGTGGAGGTCTCATGAAGACTGTACTGACCGACAGTGGGGCCAAAGATGCCTTCCCTTCCGACTTTCGCATTAAAATCGCCGAGGACTATTTTCACGTCATGGACCGGAAGGTGGTCGTATACGTTCTCAAGGCTAGCGTAGAAAGCGTCTTTGACGGCTTCGTCCTTTTCCTCCGTCGGGGCGTGCGCGCAAATAAGGCTGATGGAGAAAAATTTTGCCTTGATGCGGATCGTGGCCAATCTTTCGTTGACATGTGTGAACCGGGAAACAAGGTGGCGTAGTTTCCGGCTAACAACGAATCCACATCCAAATTTGCGCCTCTCCGCATGGCAGCTGTAGTAGATATCACAGTGTGCTTGTTTAGAGCAGCCTTGCCCTTTCCATCGCATTTCCTGGATGGCGGTGATGTCAGCCTTTATCGTTTTGAGGGCTTCCGCCAGTTGGATAATGGCACCTTCCCTATAAAGACTTCGGACATTCCAGGTGCATATCCGTAAATCATTGTCCGTTTTTCGTTTGCGGTAGTCGTCAACGTAATTGGGGTTCTTATCCGAGGCTGGTTTAGTTTTCATTGGGCAGTAGTAATGTGGCGGGACCCAAACCCTGCGCACATTCCATGTTTAAAGTCTATGGAGTGACCCGCCGCTCAAATTAGCCGTCAAACTGACGGATGCCAGTTTGCCGTTGCCCAGGGAACACCACGTGGAGGTTTGAGTCGACTTGAGACGATTTCGACATGGATAATGCTGGCCTCCCCAGGTTGAGACGGTCAGACACGTTGCCATGTGAAGGTTCGGCCCCTGTTCCCAACAACAATAACTACAACAATAACAGCAATCGGTATAACCAAGATAACAACAAACATTCTAATTATAGATACCAGGATAATAATAATTCGTGTAACAATCACAGAAACTAAACCAGTAGAAACAATTTTAACAACTCGAATTAAAGAAACAATAACATTAACAGGAATCAAGCATAAAGAAACAGCAACAACTATAACAATTATTATAGATATAATGGAAACTAACGTAATAAAAATAGAATGTACGTTACAGAAGTTAACGACGAGGGAAACGAAGATCGCTCGGAGATCGAAAGACAAGATAATCCGGAACAGTAAAATTAAAGGTCTTCAACATCTCAGATAACACAACAAATTATATAAACATTAGATGCAAAAACATAAAAAGAAACTTGAAATTTCTTATAGATACGGGCGCGTACATATCCGTTTGCAAACTCGAAAATATAAATACACTAGATCTGGTGACGGGTAGACAATGCAAACTATCAGGCATTACAGATAATGAAATCCTTACACTAGGAACAGTAAAATTGGAACTCGATTTTCAATACCGTATAGTACCCCATATATTTTATGCAGTAGACGATGATTTTCTAATAAAAACAGACGGCATAATAGGCAGAGATATTTTCTCAAAATACATATGCAAAATAGACTACGAAACACAAACATTGACTACAGTACTGGACAATATAGACATCATAGTAAATTTACACGTTAACAAACACGCAATAATACACCCCATATTCTAGATATAAAAGAGGACAAAGTTATTTTAAACGATGAAATTCAAAAAGGAGTTTAAAAAAAAGCCAAATGGCCATTTCAGCCCTTGAAAGGACATTGACCGATCTTCTTATGATCAATTGTGTTGTGAAATGTTTGAACACAAATGATCGAGAACTGGACCTACCAGCTTTATGCCGACTTCGAACGGCTTATGTTCTTAAGAAGCTTTTCATGACAGTTTTTACTCTCTGAGGTTTGCCATTGTCTGCAGAGAAGTGACGGCCGAACAGAACAATTAATTCAATTGAAAAAACTTTATGTGTCAGAAGGGGATTCGAACCTGGATTCTCTGGCGTATGAGCCAAAACTCATACCCACACTCTACCCACTACGCCACGGTCGCCACAATTTTTATAGCCAACTCAATAATCCCAGCAAAAGGTAAATATCACATTAAACTATGAAACACTGCTGATGCAGAAGTAAAAATTAGTAAATTCTCACCAAAAATGGAACCACTCTCAAATTATATACAACTAAAACAAAACCATGGCAACGATGACAAACGTTTCAAAACATTACTTCAAGAATTAAACATAAACACAAGCTTAACAGAAATTTTTAAAAGTTACCAAAATATTTTCCACTTAGAAAATTAACAATTAAAAGTAAAAAATTTCTGCACTCAAACACTTTCTACAACTTATAACACACCAACTTACATTAAAAACTACACATTACCTCAAAGTCATGACGAAGAAATACATAGAGAGATAAAATAACTATAAAAAAACTATGTCATAGAACACTCAATAAGTCCTTACAATGCACCATTATTACTAGTACCCCAAAAAATCCAGCGAAGACACTAAGAAATGGCGATTAGTTGTCGATTTAGGAAAATTTAATGACAAATTAGTAAACGACAAATTTCCACTAACTAGAATAGATGATGTATTGAACAAATTAGAACGAGCGAAATATTTCTCCACACTTGACATGACTAGTTCTTCCCACCAAATACCACTTGACAAAAAATCAAGACCACTGACAGCTTTTTCGACAAACTACGGTCACTACTAATTTAAAAGACTACCATTTGGATTAAAAATATCCTCAAACTTACTTACTTAGCTTACTTTAGCATTGACGGGTGTAAGCTCAGATGCATTCCTATATGTTGACGATATTATAATATTCGGATGCAGCTTACAGCATCACAATGACAATCTCATTAAGGTTTTTGACAGACTTTCAAAATATAATTTAAAATTTAATGCTAGCAAATGCCAATTTCTGAGACCGGAAGTAGTATATCTAGGACATTTGATAGCACAAGAAGGTATCAATACAAGCCCCTCAAAGTATGATTCAATTAAAATTTATCCTATATCAAAGAACGCAGGCGACGTTAGACGATTTGTAGCTTTTTGTAACTACTACAGATGATTTATAAAAGACGTCGAGACAATTGCACAATGTTTAAACACACTATTGAAGGAAAATCAAACTTTCAAATGGACAGAACAATGCCAATCTGCTTTTGAAACGCTTAAGCAAAAATTTATAGAATCTCCAGTATTACAATATCCGGATTTTACAAAACCTTTTATTGTAACAACTGATGCTTCAAATTTTACATTATGATCGATTCTATCACACGGCGAAATTGGACAAGACCTGGCCATATCTTTCATAAGCAATACCTTGCAAAATCATGATCTTAATAATCCAGTAATTGAGAAAGAACAGCGTTTAAAAACGTTCAGTTTTTTAAGGCTCCTGCTACTGCTTTAACTTGTGCTATTGAAAAATCAAACAGTCGCAGAATAAGCAGAACCATAAAACTAGTTTCAATAGTTTGCAAAGTGCTTCTGCAGTCGACAACTTCGGCAGTCATTGTTCAAAAGTCGAAGCAGCAGTTGTTCAACTGTCGTAAGTCAACGCAGCATTAGTTTTTCAACAGTCGTAGCAGACTGTTTTGCGCTTATAATTTTTGCTTATTATTTCTAATTTTTGCTCGCTTAATTAAATTTGTTTACTTTTGTTATGATTATGATTGCATTATTATTATAATTCTTTAAATGTTAGAAAGAATAAGTTGAAATTAAAGGGGCAAAACGACTCACAGTGTAACCGTTTGATATAAGCTGTAGCCAAAACTATTTGCAGTTGTCGCAAAACATCAAAATTTGGTGAGGAAGGCTTTTTTACATAGATTAAGAAATTTTCAAATTATTGGCCAAATAGGGCAATGACCACCCATATAAGACAAAGTTAAAAATCGATGTATATTTGCACTCCTTCAATATTTCTTAAACTATTTCATATTTGGTCTGAAATCACTTCAGAATACATTCGTACCAAAAATGGCTATAATCAGACCATTATTCGGGGTACCCTCCATATAACCCGAATTTTAAATATCTCGTATCCCACGTTTTTGAAACACTTTCACTTGAACATTTTATAAAATAGGTGATTTTCTTAATAAAAATTCCTTATAAAATATGCTAACTTCCTTTTGTGCTACCCCAATTTAAACCAAATTTTAAAACACCAAATCTTCAACACAAAAAATACTTTGAGATCATTTATTAAAATAACATTACAAATAGAAAAAAATTATGTATACGAATTTCTGCAGTTAATCTGTTTCATTCGAAGAGTTACTTGAAACAAAATATTCAAAATTTATATCAGAAATTAATCTATTATGGACATTGGCATCTGTACTTTCTTCTATAATACATGGCAATACATTGTTATAATCATTTATTTTTGCTTTCGCAATATGTCTTTTCGAAGAAATGAGAGGATCCGAATTTATCAGTAATGCAGCCATATGATCTCGACTTTAATTTTCCCTTGAATTTTTCATTGTTTGACCTAATCGATATTTTCTAGATTCCTTATGACTAGAGTCTAATGCGTCTTCAAATAAAAGTCCAATTGGTAAATAGAAATTTTTAATTATTTCACATTCATGAATCAATATTTTGTGGACAGTTAATGGCATATTAACCAGGGATAATTATCCACATATATTTTAAAAGTATCCTTTAAAAGTGTACTGAACCTTGTAGTATTTATTTTTATGCCGCTTGGCAGTGTTCTCAGAATCAAACTGAATCTTTTTAGTAAACAAATATTTATGTTTGTTATTTCAAACACCATTCAATATTTGAAAAAACCTTCTGGCAGTATTCCCATCGTTTGAAGTGCCATATGCTGTTTTTACTTTATCAATAATAAGACCCATTGTATCTCTAAAATCTTTGTGTATTTTTATTTAATTTCTCTAAAAAAATTCGTTTGTTTTATTCGCTGCGTACCTGCCAGCATTTGAGAGGCATCCTGTATGCAATATGAATTAGGCATTCAATAGTTTTAATCCATGCATGCAATGTAGATAATCCATATTGTAGATGTCTTTCGTCTATAGTTCTTTGCATGCAATGAAAAGAATTCATTACAGATGGAGTCGCTCCACATAGATAACAATTCATTGATGCCCGATTATGTGCCAAAACGTTTGTAACTGCACCATCAACCATTGTTAAATACAATTTAAAATTAATTTCAACGTTAAAATCAATAACTTTTGTTTTAAACGGCACAAGTTTTTCTATTTGCTCCGTTAAATCCATTATGAATTAATGAAGGTTTTTCTTGCATAAAAGTAAGTTTAATAGGTCTGCAAAATAACACAGATGATGGGGTTTTGTTCAACCATATTTTCAGAGGAACCATTGCAACAATAAACAAGAATTCATCAGTTGTGTTTTCATCGGAAATTTTTTGTTTGTAAACACTATGACCGGAACTACCCTCAAAGCTATATTTGAACACAACTTTTCAAGAACACAACTAATATTATTTTTTATTTCAATTATTTGTAATAAACTTGAAGCAGTTTGATTAAGCAAGTCCTGCATTCTTACTTCAGCTGTTACTCCTGAAACTATAATAGGCTTTGGTATAAGGTCGTTTTAGTGTGTTTCAATTATTTTGTAATCAGGAAAACATTCAGGATGAAGACTGTTTACTTCCGAACGCAATATTCTATAACGCCTTACTGATAATTTCAGGTCATTATATAGGCCAAGTGGTTGAAATGGTGTCAGACCATTTGTCAACTCAATAAGTTTCCTTTTGGCTAATAAGCTCGCTGCACTTTCAATTTCTTTTGGTGATTTCTCATTAACTAATTGCTGAACTTTTTGGCGCTTTGTTCTACTGGATTCTTCTTCGAAATTCACTGGTTTTCTACCCCCTTTGTTTTCAGTTTTCTTGTGTATCTTGTGTTTCTGATATATTCCGTATGCCTCTACTGGTACTGCGACCCTTGAATTTATGTAATTAATTATAGATAAAATATTTCAGGTTTACTTTAACTCTAATTCTGCAGAGACCTTAAGTTTAAATTTAAAGCAGCCAACTTGCTGTTCTAGGAGAATCTGCGTTAAATTACTAAAACGCGAATGAACTTACATCATCTAACCTGTCAGTAAACCGAATAAGAGGAGATTGGAGCCAATCATGATGTTTTGTTTCGAATGCGGTTGATTTTCGAAGCACGGCTTTAAACTCTTGATTAAATTTACAAAACAATAAAGTGCACTTTGTTAAGAGTATCATTACTCAAACAAGGCGCTGAATAGTAAGATTTTAAAAATGTTTCTATATTCTCCTCTTGCTTTTTAATTGTACAATCAATCCTTGATTGCTTCCCTAAATTGAAAACATCTCTAATAAAAAGTGGTGTTGCTATTTCTAAAACATTGTTTTGTTAGGAAATAATAAATTCACTCAATGTGAGAAATTTTTCGCCTTTTATATTTTAAAACTGGTTAACTTCAATGAACTGAGAACTTTTTGATAAATATGATAACTTTGAAAGACTTTGATTTAATTAGGTAAAAAAAATGTTCTTTATTTTAAAGATAACAGCATAAACCATATGTTTTTGACAATCAGAAAGACTGATATCAAAAATAATTCGCGTCCGAAAACCATGCAGTACAATTTTTTAAAAAGGTGTGAATTCAAAAAGTTTGTAATATTAATATTTAATGGGGTTCTATTTTGGATAAATAAGTACGGGTTCGACCAACTTGAAAATAATGCATGTTTTTAGTGAGCGGATTTTTTGGTACAAAACTTGATTCGATCATATATACTCTGATTTAAAATGTTCTCTCTCTAACTCATTTCATATTCAACACTTTTAATAGCTGTAAACTTTGAGGGTTGCATTGGAAGTGGGCGGACTACGCCTATTTTTGCATATTTCGCAGTTTCGATGCAACTTTCACACATATATGGGCGTATTCGTTTGTTTTACCGTTTTAACTGATTTAAACAAATAATCATTTGTCCAGGAATTTGGGTGCATATGAACATGTGTACCGAGTTTCATGTAATTGTCTCAACTCCTTCCGATAATTCTACGCTTACGGACTTCATCTTTTCATGTGACATGTTCGGGAGTAGGTTCTACGAAAAAATTTTTTCTTGCGTTAATACATAAGGAATTAAAAATTTAAAAAATACTTATTTCTTTATAAACATTACTCCTTTAAGCTTAAAAAATTTTATCCCAAAATTAAATAACGTGATTTTCTATGTAAATTTTACAAAAAATAACCCAAAAATACCCTTTACGAAAAATGACGTAAAAATAAAACAAACAAAAAATATCTTTTCAACATATTTTTTAAATAAGTTGATAAATAACATATAAAAAATTAAAAAAAAAAAACAAAAATGGTTTTTGTAGCTATTCACTCTTAAAGTTGGAAAATAATTCCCGGTTTTTCAATTTCAGTAAGTTTAACATCACTAAAAACGCAATGTTTAATGTTGAATAAGTTTTGAAATAAAGACTGGACTTAAATAATTAAACTCATATTGGACATATAATTATTCAGAAATTTCTAAAACTATCAAACATTTCTTTTTAAAATTTTTCATTTCTTTTTAAAATTTATCCCACAGCAGACTCACAAAATATGTATAAATGACTCAATTTACAAATTTTAATCTTAGGTGAAAAACTGCCATCACATATAATTGAATTATAGACAAAAAACGCAAAATCGCATCTGTATATTTTTTCCTCAGTTTTTAATAAATTAAAGATCACTTTTTGAAAGCTTAATCAAAAAATAGTGTTTTTTCCTCTTCACTGCTGAAATTTTCAGATTTTTTAACAATTTTTAGAAAAATTATATTTTTCAAACAAATTTTATATCTGATCTAATTGAAGGATTCTTTAAAAAGAAATACCATTAAAAGCGTTAGATTCTATATTTTTCAAAAATATACAATTTTATATTTTTTAAACATCTCGTTCGAGAGTTATGATATTTTATCTTTTGAAAGTATATGCAAAGACAAAAATTGGTAAATTCACAGAAAAAATAATCAATTTTCAGCTCATGCTGTGTGTCCAAATCTTCACGTATTTTCAAAATTTTTGCAGAATTCTCTAAGTTGAAGAAATATCTGTCGATTGATATAAAATAAGTCATAATATTAAAAAAAAATACAAGTTAGCTTAGACTGTAATTATTACACTGTGCGACTGTTTAAAAACTTATGCTACTTCGACTTACGAAAGATCATCAACTGCTGCTGCTTCGACTTTCGTTTTTTTGAACAGTTTCAGCCAATCAAAACGACGACTGCCGAAGCACTTTGCAAGCCATTGAAACTAGTTTTCTGCTTGTGCTTATGCTGCGACTGTTTAATTTTTCGAATGCAAAAGTTGAAGTTATTAAAAACAGTTAGTGCCTAACAAAGCAATAATTTTACGACTTTTGCTATTTTGACTGCAGCAGTTTAATCACTGAAAAAGAATCACTTGCAATACATTGTGCAATTTACTTCTTTCAACCTTACTTATATGGAAGAAAATTTATCGTTGTGACAGACCATCGACCTGTAGTCTCATTATTTAGTCACAAAAGCCCATCATCAAAAATGACGAGAACAAGATTAGATCTTTCAGATTATGATTTTGAAAGCAAATTTAAACCAGGAAAGATCAAAACCAACGCTGACGCGCTTTGACGAATTCAGATAAATTCGGAAATTTTAATAAATATGATACCTTCCGAAGAGGATAAAGCAAAAAGCAAAGCAAGCAACAAAAAACAAAGTAGAAGCTAGAAAATGAAAATGAATAAGATCTCAAAACATCTCAAAATGCGTCAGGCCAACACTTCAAATGGGATCGCACATCTGTTACTGACGTCAAAAATATAAAACGATTAAAGTTCATTATAAATAATAAAAACAATACACGTGCTGAAATTATAAGTAGATGCTATCGTACAAGTACGATGTGGTGACAATCCAACGAATCTAGATTCTACTTTGGAGAAACTATCGTTTATTATGAATAAAAAGAATATAAAAGATTTAGCGCTAGAAGCAAATGATGCTATATTTGAAATAATAAATAAAAATTAACTAAAAAGAAAATTGAATAAGCTGCAGCAGAAGAAAAAATTAAAGAGTAATACAACTCTCAATATATTAATATTTGTACCCCCGAAAAATATAACAAGTAAAACCATGCAACACACTTACTTACTTAGGTGGCCGTAACAACCCGTGTCCGGATTTCGACCGACCTCATCAGCTCTCGCCAGGCGCCTCTGCTTTGCGCGAGCCTTCTCCAATCGGATACACCAAGTGCGGTTAGGGCTTCCTCAGCCTGGTCCATCCATCGGAGGCATGGTCTCCCTCGTCGTCGTTGACCAGCGACCCACGCCTCGAGCACCATTTTCACTGGAGCTTCGTCGTCCATACGATGGACATGACCCAGCCAGCGTAGTCGCTGCACAGTAATTCGTTGAACTACGTCAATGTCTTCGTAGAGCTCATACAGCTCGTGGTTCATTCGGATGCGATAGTCATCGCCGACTCGAACAGGACCGAAGATTTTGCGAAGAACTTTTCTCTCGAACACCCCCAGAGCGGCTGCGTCAGTTTGCGAAACTACCCATGCCTCAGCGTCATAAAGCAGCACAGGTAGAACAAGTGTCTTGTAGAGTGTTAGTTTTGTCGATCGAGAGAGGACTCTGGAACTTAGTTGCTTACTGAGCCCGTAGTAGCACCTATTAGAATTATTGTTCTTCGCTTTATCTCCAGGCTGATTTCGTTGTTAGTATTAATGGCGGTGCCAAGGTATACAAACTCCTTGACTACTTTAAAGTTATAGCTGCCGGATGAAACGTGGGAGTCTAAACGCCGCGCTCCCTTGTTTGTAGACAGGATATACTTTGTTTCACCCTCATTTATCGTCAAACCCATTTTGGCTGATTCCTTTTCGATAGCGGCGAAAGCAGCGGTAACATCTCTCTTGATTCTGCCAACAATATCAATATCATCAGCGTACGCAAGGAACTGGACACCTTTGTAGAAAATGGTGCCATTACGATGCACACCGGCCTTTCGTACGATCCCCTCCATGATGATGTTAAAGAGATCGCAAGACAGTGGATCGCTTTGCCTGAAACCTCTTTCGGTATTGAAGGTTTCGGAGAGGTCATTTCCTACCTTGACGGAGCTGCGTGTGTTGCTCAACGTAATTCTGCAAAGTCTAATCAACCTTGCAGGGATACCGAACTCAGATATTGTTGCGTATAGGCATTACCTTCTCGGGCTATCGAACGCAGCTTTAAAATCGACAAAGAGATGGTGTGTGTCAATTTGATTTTCGTGGGTTTTCTCCAGGATTTGTCGTAGCGTGAAAATCTGGCCTATGGTGGACTTTCCAGGTCGAAAGCCACACTGATAAGGTCCAATCAGTGTTTTTGTAATCGGCTTTAATCTTTCACACAGTACGCTTGCGAAAACCTTATATGATATGGAAGTAAGACTGATACCTCTATAATTAGCGCAGATTGTAGGGTCTCCTTTCTTATGTATAGGGCACAGTACACTGAGGTTCCAATCGTCGGGCATGCTTTCTGCTAGCCGTATTTTGCTGATGAGCTGATGCATGCGCCTTATCAATTCATTGCCGCCGGGTTTAAACAATTCAGCTGACAGGCCGTCAGCACGCGCTGCTTTATTGTTTTTGAGTCGTTGGATAGCAACTGATACTTCCACTCCGTCATCGTCGATTGGTGGTACTGAACTGCGCTCTCGATGGGCGGCATAGGTGCAATCGTCACCAGTAAGTAAATTGGAGAAGTGCTGTCTGCACAATCTATGCACACACTGTGTATCCGTATTCAGATTTTCATTTTCGTCTCTGCAAGTGGATGCTCCGGGCTTGAAACCTTGGGTTAAACGCTTAACCTGTTGATAGAATTTTCGTGCATCCTTCTTGCCCTTGTATACCTCTAGTTCCTCACGCTCACGCTTTTCCTGCTCTCTTTTCTTGCGTCTGAAAAGGCGCTTCTCTTCCTTCCTCTTTTCGCGGTAGATTTCTCACACGGCAAGCCATGCAACACACATTGATAAAGAAATTCCATGATTCACGCCAAGGAGGACACAGGAAACCGAAAAACAGTACTCAAATTAAAACAGCGCTTTACATGGAAAAACATGCGGCAAATGGTAAAAAACTACGTAAGCAAAAGTTAAAAATGTGGTTGCAATAAAAAGACAAGACACATAAAGGAGATATGATCATAAAAGACACACCAAATACAAGTTACCAAACAATATCTATAGGCACAGTAGGTCCACTTAAAATATGAAATGGATACCGATACATACTTACGATGCAGTGTGAACTCACAAAATTCGTAATCGTACACCCCATCGAGAACAAAGATGAAAAATCAGTCGCACAAGCGTTAGTCGAACAGTTAAACTTGAAATTCGGTTTATTTAAATAATTAAAATTTAACCGTGGAACGGAATTTACGAACGAGTTAATGAAAAGTACATGCGAACTACTAAAAATAGAACAACCCCCTACCATCACGAGACACTTGGTGCTATTGAGAAAAACCATAGGACACTTAAGGGGGTCTTCTCATTGAGCAACTTTTTTTTCGACTTTTTTTTTTGCATTTATTTATAGCTTGGGTAGTTGTGAATATGCCCCTAAAAGGAAATTTCTAAATGCCCCTTTTAGAAATTTGAAATACTTTAGAAGATACAGCCTTTTTTGTGAAGCAAGGTCTTCGTCAAAATGAGCTATTTTTTTTCGTCTCATTTTCGAACGAAGCGGCATAAAGTAACCACCGAATTCCGTTGAAAATGTTTATTGTTAGGTAAAAACGTGTTTGCACACATATTCATACAAACATACGAATACACATTTCTGCTTATTTTAGGGGTTGAAGCATTTTTTGAGTCCAGGTGTTCAACTGAAAGCATCATTTAGTTCAGTTTGTATCGAGTTGAGCAACAGACGCGTGCGCTTCAGTGAACGGAAAAGTCAATTTTTCATAAATTTATTGTGATTTTTGTAAAATGGATCGGAAAAGTAATAAAAAAAAAAAAACGCCCAAGTGAGCGTCAGAATCGTGCTAAAAAACGCGGGTTTAGTGGAAATCAGCATCTTAGACCAGAGGATTCTGAATATACCAGTACATCGGCCAAGAAATTCAAGAATAACGAAGACGACGAAGTATCAATCAAAAACAATTTGAAGTATTGCATTCTTGAGTTCTGTTCTGTGTTTACCACGTTGTCAGCGTTGGTAATTTGTGCCTCATGCAAGCAAAAAATTGAGTTCTCAGAAGCCTCACCAAATGGAGTTGGATTTAAAATCGCTTTGAACTGCGCCTGCCCACGCACAACATATATTCCTTCGTCACCTATGATCGGAAAATCATATGAAATTAATCGACGCTTGGTTGTTGCCATGCGGCTTTTAGGGATTGGGCCAAAAGGCATAACCAAGTTTTGTGGCCTCATGGACCTCGGACAAAGTTTGTCCAACAATCTGTACTATACTATCCTACAAAATTTGTACGTTGCTGGAAAAGCCAGGTACGAACATGTCATTTCAAAAGCTATTGGAGAAGAAAAAGAGGCTATGATCGAAGCGAATCCAGAGTGCGATCCCACTTTATTTACTGTGTCGGGGGATGGGACTTGGAAGAAGCGTGGCTTTGCTTCCCTTTATGGTGTCACAACTTTGATTGCCAAGCATACCAAAAAAAATTGTTGACACTGTCGTAAAATCTCGCCTGTGTAACAGCTGCAAATATTGGGAAGCCAAGAAGGAAGAAGAGCCAGAGGCTTACCAAATTTGGCTTGATACTCATGACGAAGAATGCACCATAAACCATGAAGGAAGCTCTGGGAAAATGGAGGTGGACGCTGTAATAGAGATGTTCTCCAGGTCGTTTGAAACAAACGGCATAAAATATGTAAAGTATATCGGCGATGGTGATTCGCAGACCTTCAAAGGTGTATTAGATGTCGACCCCTATGACGGTGACCCTATAGTGGAAAAGAAAGAATGCATTGGGCATGTGCAGAAGCGAATGGGCACGCGACTTCGAAAAATAAAAAAAGAAAATAAGGGCATTGGAGGCAAAGGTGCGGGCAAGCTCACCGACAAATTAATATCCGAGTTGACCACATATTATGGCCTTGCGATCCGCCGTCATCCTGACTCCGTGGAGGATATGAAAAAGAAAATTTGGGCCACTTTTTACCATTAGTGCTCCACCGATGATAAACCGCAACACCAAAATTGCCCCACCTGTGCGTCAAGCTGGTGCGCATGGCAGAAAGCAGCTGCTGAAGGTACGTTAGATAGCTTTCACCACACGTATGCACCTCTCGACAAGAAGGTGATGGAGGTAATAAAACCAGCTTACGAAGCGCTGTCGGCAGATAATTTGCTTGAAAGATGCCTTGGATCTGAAACTCAGAATTTCAATGAGTTCTTTGGTCACTTTCGCCCAAACACATCAACTCAGGCGCACGCACCATCGAAGTGGCCAATTTCATTGCAACGTGCCTCTTCAACGACGGTTTTATACCCATACTTAAAATTATGGGTTTGATGGGTATTGCGATTGGCAAATACGCACTATCTCGCAATGAAGACAGATTGAACCGATCAGAGACTCGAGCTGCGGCATCATCAAAAGCTGGCAGAACGGCTCGCAGAGCAGAGAGGACAGCAGAAAGCAGTTTCTACGAAAAAGAGGAAGGTGGCCTTTATGGAGCTGGCATCGCCGACTAATATTTGTAAGTAAAAATTGTCAGCTCTTTAAAACTGCATTTAAACATTTTTGATTTTTTTTTTTCCCAAAAAAATTACTTCAAACTTTAAACGCGTTTATCTCGAACCCACGTTTTTCGAACTGGCGGCCATGATATCTCCAGTTCAACTGAACCGATTTTCAATAAACAAAGTGGAATCGACGCAGAGTTGTCACCATTCTCGGGTGAACCTCGACCATAATTTTAAAAAATTTTTGACTATTGTTTTTTTACACTAAACTAAAAAAAAAAACCCGAAATTGAAATTTTTTTTTTGAATGGCCGCCATTTTGTCAAAAAAATCACAAAATTAAGCTTGAGGTTCACCCGAGAATTACATCTATACTGATTATAACCCCGTTTTTTTTCATTTCAGACGCTCCGGAGACCCGGAATCGTGGCCGCCGTGACGACACCTTTTTTTTCACCACCAACTTTGAAGTCTCATTACTTTTTGAACAGCCCACGTATCGAGGCAAAAAATTTTTTTATTTACTTTGAACCTTTTGTAATACAATAAATAAAAAAAGTTTTCAATTATTCTTTGCGTTTTCAAATAGGAATTTTTTTAAAAAGGGTCCAAAAAACGGGTTTTGAATGAGAAGACCGCCTTAACGAATATCTTTGGTAAATAACCATCTTTTCCTAACGCTTTAATCAGTGACAAAACCAAACACTACAATTTAGAAGATTATAGAAACGAACTACAGATAAGACTAAGACTGCATTACACCAAGCAATCTGATAAACATCGTAAAAAAACAAAAGAAAATTAGTTTACGACAAAAATGTACGGGTATCGAATCTTGAGATAGGAGACTTAGTTTTAGTGAAATTGGAAAATAGAAAAAAAGTCAAAGTCCATTTCACGTACCTTACAAAATAGTAGAGACGGAGTAATCTCCATAATAGAAATAAGCAACAAGCATAAAAAATTTCATAACAGTATTTAAAATAAAAAAAATATATGAGTGTATTATTAAATATAATTTTTATTAATTATTAGCACATTTAAGTCATATTATAAAATTTTTTCATTTATTGTATTTTCTTGTAAAATTCAAATATTTTTCAACATAAAAATTATGACACAAAAATTTTAATTGTATAGAAAAAACAACTAAATATTTTACAAAATAATTGAATAAATTACTCTAATATAATTTTATATAATTAATATATAGGAATATACGTAATAAAAAAGATAATAATATTATATATATATCATTAAAATAAAAAACATATGTATATCTATTTTAATTTTACGATAAATAAGTCAAGCCTTTATTGCCAGAACTCCATTATTATAAAAATTGAACTTTCCAAAGTAAATTTTCGCTTAATTGTAAGGGTGTAGTGACTCTTAAGGTCACTATTACTTCCCAACGCTCGATATTACAGACAAAAATAAAAAAGGGGTGTAGGAAATACTGGCAGAATAATTTTAAGAATAATTCTGGTAAAAAGTGTATATAAACTAAAATATTTTAAAATAAAGACAGATTTTATTGAACTGGCAAAAGCCAAAAACCTAAATAATTTTCGTTTAACTAGCGTTTGTGGCTTAATAAAAATAAATTAGCCTTTGTAGCTTGATACAAATAAAATCACAGCCTAGAGGCTAAATGAATGAGACAAAGCCTTCGTGGCTTGTAAACATAAAGCCTTACGGCTGTTTTAAAAGGCGTGTGCGCCACTTTACAAAATAAACCCTCAACCCCCATCACTTCAGTAGAATCAATACGTCTATTTTGATATGGAATTGGCAGTTATTCAGTTTATCTAGGGTGAGTATTTTAGTTGTTGTTTCCGCTTTAATATTAATTTGTGAAGATGGTATGATGTGGATTTCATCCCAGAATATGTTAGGGTTACTTCGATAGATGACGTCATTAATTTCAATCTCGCAATCTTTGTAGTGAATCAGAATGGTATTTTCTACAATTTGTAACGAACAACTAAAAATATTTTTTATTATTTCGCTAACAAGAAGTTATTAAATTAATGAAAATTGAATATATTAAATTTTCTTACAACAAGTACATAAACCATCCACTGGCTTAAATGGCAATATCTTTGGTTTTGACATTTCTCTATTTAGAACACGTTTTCTGAACAGTTTCAATTCGTCTTAGCTCAGCCAAACCCTGTCAAAAAAAAGTAATAACTTTCTTTTCCTTAGAGTTATCAAACCAGCAACACGTTCATTGAGCCTAGAACACTAAACATAAATTTATACTCTTAAATACTAATCTTCGCCTGTAAGGCTACTTTTATAAAAATCAGATTTTTTCCTCTCTAAAAATTTTATTTATTCAAATAAAAAATACTAACCATTTAATTAAATGTTGGTTTTTAAAAAACAAAAGAATGTGTGCATATTTTAAATTTTTAAAATTTATATTTATTATATAAAAGTAACACATTTTTCATTCAGTGACGAAAAAAGATTTTTTTCGGCGCCTGACAGACGAAGATTAGTATTCTAGGGCTAAAAAGTGTTGGCTAACCTAATCTAAATTTGGAAAAGAAAGAAAAAACACGTACATTTTTTGTAATCTAATAATCCTAAAAATGTGTATGCCTAATTTTATATTACAATTAACGCAATATTTTCAATATAAACTTTTTTTAGGTTTTTCAGGTAAATTTATAGAGTCAGTGAATTCTAATTGGGCAAAGAAATGATACTTTTATACCTATTCTCAAATATTGGTCACTTCAATCTTATTAAATACGTTTCTGTTAAAAGTGTCTGTAACAGGTAAATTTTAAGAATAGAATATACGGATTTGAAATTATTATAAAAATCTCTAAATTATTATATAACATTATGGGTATACTTAAATTCTTTTTTTTTATAAAAAAATCGAATTTTATGCACTTTACTATGTCGGTGTTGGCGTATAGCTCATACAGCTCATCGTTCCATCGTATTCGGTACTCGCCATTGACGCAGATTGGTCCGTAGATTTTACGAAGGATCTTCTCTCGAACTCCCAAAGTCTTTTCATCAGAGCTGCTCAACGTTTAGGTTTGTGCTGCATATAACAGGACGGGCATGATTAGTGACTTTTAGAGCGTGACTTTCGTTCGTCGTGAAAGGGATCTGGTTCTCAATTGCCTACTGAGCCCAAAGTTACACCAGTTGGCAAGGCTAATCCTTCGTTTTATCTCTCTATTAATATCGTTGGTGGAGTTAATGCTGGATCCGAGGCAGCCGAAGTCCTTCACAACCTCGAACGAGGTGTTGTCAACAGTGACGTGGGTGCCAATACGCTGGGACTGTTTATTTGTTGACACCAGATATTTCGTCTTATCTGCGTTTACTGCAAGACCCATGTGACTCGACTCTTTTTTTTTTGAATTTGGAGAATACAAAAACAAATAATCAAAAATTGTTTGCTTGAAAAAAAAAACTAATTATAGGTCTGTTCACGTTCTTTTACAGTAAAAACTTGCCAGTAACAATTTATTGAGAATAAGTTAAAAATTCTTTCGCAAAACAATGAAAATCTAAAAAGTACACGAACAGAAAATTTGTTAAAATTTGCAATGCATGTCGAACTGTCAGAAAGCTGAAAAGATAATAACAAAAAAAAAAACACGACAGCAAATAGGTAATTTTTAAAATTTGAGAAAAGGCGAAAAAAAATTTCGCATGACAAATGCGAAATCATGGTACATATGTAAAAAATATGTAAAAAATATAATAATTTTATTTGCTTAACGATTTTTTATTTATTTTGTGCATTTAAAACATCTGTTTTAGACGTTTGTTTTTTTTTAAGTAGAAAATCAGCCAGCAAAAACTTTTCAAAACTGGACTAAAGAGAAAAATCGTACTCTCTTATTTTCTTTCTCACTTGCAAGTTTTTTGGTTAAACAAACGAATTTCTTGTAACAATTTGTAAAATTTGTACAAATTGTTAAAATCTTTTGGGTACGCGAACAGACCTTATGTAGGGTGGGAATGTGACAATGCTCTTGTTAATGTGACAATGCTCGAATTCTAATTAATGAACATAGAATGTAAAAGAATGTTAATTATTTAGGATTATCTTTATCTCCTATAAGTAATTTTGAAGCTTCCTTCTTCTAACTAAAAAAACTACCTTCTCACTTCTCTGACTTCTTTATAACATACAACTTCAACACGGGTAAGAACTCGTCCGCTACTCAAATATAAATATCCAATAAGGAATTTCCATATTTGAAATATATCTAAACATCACAGTGTTTTAATTCATACATTTCTTTTCCACACTTTTCTTTTCATGGCAAATCAAACATTCTGCTGAGTGAAAGATTTGCCTTCTAGAGTTGCTACCAAATTCATCGGCTCTTTTTTGTAGAGGCGTTTAACCACAAAGTTACCCACTAAAACATTGGTCCTCATGGACCGGATTTGTCCAAACAAAAAAAGAGATTTCATCTTGCTCCAACTCCAAAACTACACGAAAAACTCCACAACTCCAAAGAGAACTCCAAGACTCCAAAGAAACTCCATTACGTGTATCCAAATACAGCATATTCATATACATAGATCAGCTACGTTTGCATTGGTTTCTATTAGTTCTTAATTAGAAGTGCAAGCGCGCGTGTCAAATTTATTAAAAAACAAAAGAATTGCAAAATTCGCTAAAAAGTATCGGCAGAATTGTTCGAAAATATTTTGCAAATCAAATTAAAGTGATAAAAGTTATAAGAGTTTAATGACATTTTTAAAGTTTTCCAAAGAAAAACTAGTTCCAAAAGTTGAATAGAGAATTTAAAATAATTACTTACATTACTTTCTCACTTACTTAGGTGGCCATGACAACCCGTGTCCGGATTTCGACCGACCTCATCAGCTCTCGCCAGGAGCCTCTGCTTTGCGCGCGCCTTCTCCAATCGGATACACCAAGTGCGGTTAGGGCTTCCTCAGCCTGGTCCATCCATCGGAGGCATGGTCTCCCTCGTCGTCGTTGACCAGCGACCCTCGCCTCGAGCACCTTTTTCGCTGGAGCTTCGTCGTCCATACGATGGACATGACCCAGCCAGCGTAGTCGCTGCACAGTTATACGCCGGACTACGTCAATGTCTCCGTAGAGCTCATACAGCTCGTGGTTCATTCGGATGCGATAGTCATCGCCGACTCGAACAGGACCGAAGATTTTGCGAAGAACTTTTCTCTCGAACACCCCCAGAGCGGCTGCGTCAGTTTGCGAAACTACCCATGCCTCAGCGCCATAAAGCAGCAGAGGTAGAACGAGCGTCTTGTAGAGTGTTAGTTTTGTCGATCGAGAGAGGGCTCTGGAACTTAGATGCTTACTGAGCTTATCTCCAGGCTGATTTCGTTGTTAGTATTAATGGCGGTGCCAAGGTATACAAACTCCTTGACTACTTCAAAGTTTTAGCTGCCGGATGAAACGTGGGAGTCTAAACGCCGCGCTCCCTTGTTTGTAGTCAGCATATACTTTGTTTTACCCTCATTTATCGTCAAACCCACTTTGGCTGATTCCTTTTCGATAGCGGCGAAAGCAGCGGTAACATCTCTCTTGATTCTGCCAACAATATCAATATCATCAGCGTACGCAAGGAGCTGGACACCTTTGTAGAAAATGGTGCCATTACGATGCACACCGGCCTTTCGTACGATCCCTTCCGTGATGATGTTGAAGAGATCGCAAGACAGTGGATCGCCTTGCCTGAAACCTCTTTCGGTATTGAAGGTTTCGGAGAGGTCATTTCCTACCTTGACGGAGCTGCGTGTGTTGCTCAACGTCATTCTGCAAAGTCTAATCAACTTTGCAGGTATACCGAACTCAGACATTGTTGCGTATAGGCAATCCCTTCTCGGGCTATCGAACGCAGCTTTAAAGCCGACAAAGAGATGGTGTGTGTCAATTTGATTTTCGTGGGTTTTCTCCAGGATTTGTCGTAGCGTGAAAATCTGGTCTATGGTGGACTTACCAGGTAGAAAGCCACACTGATAAGGTCCAATCAGTGTTTTTGTAATTGGCTTTAAGCTTTCACACAGTACGCTTGAGAGAACCTTATATGCGATGGAAATAAGACTGATACCTCTATAACTTGCGCAGATTGTAGGGTCTCCTTTCTTAAGTATAGGGCACAGTACACTGAGGTTCCAATCGTCGGGCATGCTTTCTGCTAGCCATATTTTGCTGATGAGCTGATGCATGCGCCTTATCAATTCATCGCCGCCGGTTTTAAACAATTCAGCTGACAGGCCGTCAGCACCCGCTGCTTTATTGTTTTTGAGTCGTTGGATAGCAACTCGAACCTCTTCATGGCTAGGTGGTGATACTTCCTCTCCGTCATCGTCGATTGGTGGCACTGCACTGTGCTCTCGATGGGCGGCATTGGTGGAATCGTCGCCAGTAAGTAAATTGGAGAAGTGTCGTCTCCACAATCTCAGCACACACTGCGTATCCGTATTCAGATCTCCATTTTCGTCTCTACAAGTGGATGCTCCGGGCTTGAAACCTTGGGTTAGACGCTTAACCTGTTGATAGAATTTTCGTGCATCCTTCTTGCCCTGGTATACCTCTAGTTCCTCACGCTCAAGCTTTTCCTGCTCTCTTTTCTTGCGTCTGAAAAGGCGCCTCTTTTCCTTTCTCTTTTCGCGGTAGTTTTCTCGCACGGCTCGCGTAGCGTTTTTCTGTATGCGGCGTTTTTTACTGCTGTCGCGATGCGACACTCCTGATCGTACCATTGGTTCCGAGGTTGCGGGCGCCGGAAACCAATGACTTCTTCAGCGGCAGCGCGCATGGAGTGGGATATATGCGCCCAAAGTCCGCCGGCGTCGTCGGGTCCAGAGGTTGGTTGGTTGAGCTTAACCGAGAGTTGAGCGGAGTAGGCTTCGGCAGTCCGTTGTAATTGCAGCTTAGCGACATCTAGCTTTCGTTGCATTCCTGTGCGTATGTTCTTGGCATTGCATAATCGCATGCGGATCTTGGCTGCAACAAGATAATGGTCGGAGTCAATGTTGACCCCCCGAAATGTACGCACATCTAGAACACTAGAGGCATGCCTTCCGTCGATTACAACCTGATCAATTTGGTTTCGCGTTTTTTGATCCGGGGACAGCCAGGTGGCCTTGTGGATGTCGAGGTGCTTAAATCTGGTGCTACTAACTACCATGTTTCGTGCCGCGGCGAAGTCGATCAGTCTTAGACCGTTGTTTGTGGAGGTCTCGTGAAGACTGAACTGACCGACAGTGGGGCCAAAGATGCCTTCCCTTCCGACTTTCGCATTAAAATCGCCGAGGACTATTTTCACGTCATGGACCGGAAGGTGGTCATATACGTCCTCAAGACTAGCGTAGAAAGCGTCCTTGACGGCTTCGTCCTTTTCCTCAGTCGGGGCGTGCGCGCAAATAAGGCTTATGTAGAAAAATTTTGCCTTGATGCGGATCGTGGCCAATCTTTCGTTCACAGGTGTGAACCGGGAAACAAGGTGGCGTAGTTTCCGGCTAACGACGAATCCCCATCCGAATTCGCGCTTCTCCGCATGGCAGCTGTAGTAGATATCGCAGTGTGCTTGTTTAGAGCAGCCTTGCCCTTTCCATCGCATTTCCTGGATGGCGGTGATGTCAGATTGTATTGTTTTGAGGGCTTCCGCCAGTTGGATAATGGCACCTTCCCTATAAAGGGTCCGGACATTCCAGGTGCATATCCGTAAATCATTGTCCGTTTTTCGTTTGCGGTGGTCGTCAACGTAATTGGGGTTCTTATCCGAGGCTGGTATACTTACATTAAAGATTCTTAAATCTAAATAAAATCATAGTGTACAAATATAAACAAATTTAATACATAAATAATAATATAAATAACAAAACATTAAAAGTTATAAAAAGGTTCCTGCAAAATTTGGGTGAATAAATATAGAAAATATAAAAAAAGTATATATCATACATAAAAGGTGGCATTAAAGTGACACGAAGGTTGTCTAAGGTTAGTTCATTGTTTTAACATATATATTTCCAAAACTCTTATATATAAATTATTGCCAGTCCTCTTTATCATTGTGGTGGTGCATATTTCCGCTTTTTTACAATATCAAGATCGTCTAAGCCTCCACTAATCTTGATTGCGCTCTTTGTTCATCATTTCATAGCAACAAAGTTTCTTGTTGCATACTTTTCTGTTATTCGTACAACAGTACACATTAGTGCACACTTGACAAAGATCAGCAAATTGAGCTTATGCTTATGTATCTGCAGTACGATCGCATCCAGTGGCGGTCTTTAAAATATTACACTAATTAAAAAAAAAAGAACAAACAGATCAGTGCTTTCTTAATCTAGTGCTTTGTGATAAGAATAAGACTACAAAAAATGTATGTTTACTTAAAACAAAACAAAAGAATAAAAACAAATTTACAAACATTGATTTGATTTTGACTTAAATATATAAAAATAATAAAACAAATTTTTATAGCATTAATATAATATTGTCCTGCTTTACGATTCATTACAAAGCAAAATTTATCTTAAAACTTAATCATACAAAAAAAGAAATGCTTACATTCGTATATAAGCAATTACACTTATAAAATAGTCCCAATTGAACTAAACCAAGATTTTATACAATTGCTGATCTGCATATAAAGCTTCGATTAAAGTGATCGTTGTTCACAGTAGTTGTTGTTGTTACTCTCAGCAACCCAACATAAGCATGTTCAAGTTTCTGATCCAGTCACGGTTTCCAATAATTGCATTTAATTTTTTTTCTAATTTTCAATTTTTACGTGTAATAATATTCTTAAAAAGCAGTTTCATTTGAAAGCATTCGATTCATTTAACGGAAAAAAAATCTTAAGTATTGTCATAAAATAAACAAAAGTGTTTTTTTTACTCATAGTTTTTATTAATACGATTGCATACACACTCTGTGGAAACAACTCCAGTGACAGTTTAATAATTGAAAATGTTAAATTTAATGTTTTGAAGCATCAAAATAAAAGCTTGATAAAATACTTTATTTTATTCTAAATAAAATTTATTTATTCTAAATAAAATAAAATGTTTTTTTCGTGTTCTTTTTATACCCAACAAAAGAAAAATAATAAATATTTTATCTCCAATCAAAAGCAATCTTGCTAGCAATGATTATTTATACAATTTTCATATGTGTAAAAAGTTTTGAGACTAAATTCAAACTTACGCCATTTGAACAACAAACCAACAATATCAAATTCGTTCTCAATGGACTAAACCTTTAATCATAAACTATTAAAAAACACATTTAGAGGATACTTAACGGTCCGTTGTCTTCAATTTTTCGAGCTTGTATCGAACCTTCAAAATCATGTTTTGGAAGACAGATGCGTCCACTTACTGCAACTTGCGTTTTATTCTGCCTATCAACTGTTGCTCGTTCTGAGCCTCCCAGCCTTTCTTGTACACTTTACGTTTGAGTATTCTCCAAAAATCTTTCATTGGACGTGCATGTGGGAGGTTTGGAGGATTGCCCTTTTTTGGTTCAAATTTAATATTTTGTCCATTGAGCCAATCCATCGTTAATTTCGAATAATGACTGCTTGCAAGGTGCGGCCAAAACATGTTTTCGCCGTTGGAGTGATATTTTTCGATGAATTGCTTCAATTTCGGCAAGCATTCAGCAATATAAATGCCAGAATTGATCGCTTTGGCTTTGTTTGGACGATTAACTGGTGTTGAAATACACTTTGACGAAATCACAACCCCACACCAACACTATCGGCTGAAACTTTTTAACATTGTCTGGTGTTGCTTCAATATTGTCAGTGTAGAAGCCATCATTGCTACTTAACTTTCCAAAATGATGAATTTTCCACCTGCAAAGTGTTTGAGACGAAGTGCACGGCAACATTTGGGTATTATTTCGAGTTGTCTGGCCTTATATTTTGGTGCTCGCTTACGTTTTCGATGGATAACGCCGTTTTTTGTCAAAATGTTGTTAACTGTTTTATTACAGACACCAAATTTCCGCGATAATTGCCGTGTTGATTGAACAATCTTGTTTTTGTCACTTGACAGCAGGCTCATTCCGTCAGATTTCGTCCAAGAAAAAAAAAAAAATCGTCTCACCATCTAGAATAAAATTCACAAAAATATATGTGAATGCCCCATTATTAGAGACAACAAAAAAGATTTTTTGAAGCGAAGCTTTTTACTCCTCGTTCTGTGATTTGCTTGGAGAGAATCTGAAAAATTTTCGACAGATTTTTTCTTGGAAATTTTATGGTTTCTTTGTTGCTAGCGCTTATTACAACAAGAAAATTTAATACTTTAATATTAAATAATAAACATACATTTTGACCTGCCCGTGGGGCGAACCCGCGTTTCCTTACATGAGAGGCAAACACGCTATCCACCAGGCCACAAAAGTCTTGATAGTCTTGATAGAAAGAGTTGTTAATTCAATATTAATTATAACAGAAGCTATGCTGCGGTAGATCGTCATCATCTATTAATAGGTAGAGGATTGTGTATTTGCTATGCTACAACGAAGAAAAATTTGCTTTAATTTGCCACAAGGTGTCTCCAGCATCGGTGTGTTTGTATTGTGAATGCGTTTGTGGTGTTGTTGGCACGAAGAAAATTAGCAATGCTCACAAGTGCGTTTTTAAGTATCAAAAAAATAGATGATATCAATAAATATGGAATTAACAAACGCATGCATGACACCGGCTAGGTATCTAAAATGTTTGTTAAATTTTGTTTCGTGTGCGTTCTTTTATATATATTTAATATATCTGTGGCAACAAGGAATAACGACTAAATTCAAATATCGTAAAAAAAATTATATTTTAATTGCACTAACTGCGACCTTTTTTCTGATATACATGAACCGTTAAACCAATGAAATATGTGCAGACATAAGTGGTTATCTATTCTGTCCAAAAAATAGATTTCTTCATTGGATTGGATATTGGCAATTAAGAAAATGCCATATCACTTTTTTACGATATTTTGAGTTTAGTCGTTATTCCTTGTGGCGACACATATATTTTTATCCTCGTTCTGTGATTTGTTTGGAGTGAAATCTGAAAAATTTTCGACAGATTTTTTCGCTAGTTAGTACGCTGTTGAAGGAAAAAATTTGTTCAGTGCAGCCAAGTTCACAACCATGTGTGGAGAATTAAAATGGAGAGTCGCTGGCATTATTTGCCCGTATATGTAATTGGCGTGGAAATGTGACATTCAACAATAAAAAAATAAGCACTAAATATGTTTTCTGTATACTCGTATATGTAATTTATCTTATATTATTTTAAATTTTTGTGTTTAAAAGTTAATCTATTAAAAAGAAACAATGATTAAGCTATCAAATCTATGTAACTGCGAAAAAGCTACGCTTCTCTCGTGTGTCCAACGACGCACCTGTGTTTTTTTAAATTTTCTTTCTTTTACCGTTTACTTGAATCGCTTCGGGGTCTGCCCAAAAACCGTGTTTTAGGGTTTTATGTTTCCCCTATAACTTTTTTCTAAAATAGGTATTGTCTTGATTCAAAAACAGTTTCACAGAAGGCTAACTGTACTTTTTACTGTACTAATAGTGTAAAATTATAGTTTGCCAACTAATGTTTAAGTTTTAATAAAATCACCTAAACTTTTGCAAAAATATTCAGTTTTATTCGATTTTAATCACCCTGTTATTAGCATTTTGAAATTTAGGGAACTAGATAATTTTTTCTAAAAATCTTATTTTGTTCCTGCTTAACATAATTACATTCAAAAATGTAGTTAAATAATTGCTGGTTTGTAGAAATAATGATTTTAAAAAATGAATTTGCGAAAAATGTGTCAACTTTTGGACCCTGCATCTCCAAAAAGGCACATTTTAAAAAAACAAATTTTTATTTTTACTTTTAGCTTAACTAATTTTCAACATATTGGTAAAATTTTAAGAGAGTGTTTTGACTTGTTTTTGCAAGAGAAAGTTTTTAAAAATGTACCAAATACCATTTTAATACAAAAAGCGTGAACGTAAGTTCATGCGAACGTAACGTTCATTGTATATAAAAGGGACACATCATCGAATGCCGTTATATTTAGCATGAATTAAGTTTGGCATATTTGCAATGTACTTATAAAACCTAGTAATTAATTAATAGTATTAATACCCTCAATAGCTTTATTAAGAAAGAAAAAAACAAAAGGTTTCTCTACAAAAACAATTTCACGCCAAAGATATTGGCAGCTGCACACTTGGTCGCTTATACATCTTCATAATCATTGGTGTGTATGTAGGCGAGTTTTGTTCACATTTATTAGATAATTTATTTCCGTTTTTGTTTCCGTTTTGTTAAGATTTCTTAGTGGTGTTGGTGAAACAAGTCTTATCTATCGTGCATTAAAGCTGCACTTTTATACGCGTTATTGTTCTATAAGCATTTTTATTTTTCATTGGTGTAACTTTTTCGATGTTTATTCTTTTACATTCGATTGGCACCACATTTTTTTCTTTCGATTGCTGTGACTTTCTTCTTGCTGCTACTCTGTGCATACATTGTTTTGGTTTCCATAACTTTGGTTGGCTTATCCAAATAATATTTTAAAATGTCTTCTCTCGATAAATTTATCCGTCTGACCGACAAGTTCGAGAGATTTCGAAGCTGACTTTAACGCTAATACATTATATGATCACTCAACGCATTCAGCAGATGTCCACCGGGATGAGATGAGATCGATTTGGCAATGCTTTAAGTCTGCATATGAGGCGAGTCTATTCGAAATTTCAAAGGCAAAGAATGAACCTGACGTGGATCTAGAATCACTGAAGAATCGCTATCAGACGTCATATTCAACATATGTTCGCTGCATAGCTAAGATACGCGAGTACATTCAAGAACTATAAACTGCAGCTATTCCATCAACGAAGAATTCAAGAAGTTTCGATGCTTCAAGACACTCTATCCACCTACCGCCGTGTGCCACTAAAGTTTTCAATGGGGACTTTCTATCCTGGCCATCCTTTTTTCACATTTTCACGGCCATATATATCAATAATTCAAGATTAAGTCCAGTTGAAAAACTGTTCCATTTAAACCAAAAAACAAGAGGTGAGGCTCGTGACTTCGTAAAAAATCTCCACTTACAAATTAAGGTTTTTCTACGACATGGAAAAATCTTAATGATCGTTTCGGAAACAAGCAAATCCTTGTCAACAGTCAGCTTCGTATTCTTTTGAACCTTGAAGTTGTTACAGCTGAATCCGGAAGTTTAATTTAAGGGAGTATTCCTGGTTGGAAGGCTATTTTTGGACCTTTTTTGAAAATCTTCTCATTTGAAAACGCAGAGTTATTTAAATTCTGGTTTTTTTAATTGTATTAAGAACATATTAAATTAAATAAAAAAATTTTTCCTTTGTACGAGGGATGTTTAAAAGTTGTCGACCTTCAAAGTTGGGCGTCGAAAAAAAAGGTATGCTCTTTGCGGCCCGGATAACTCGACTTCGGATCATCTAAAATGGAAAAAATAAAAGACATTAGATTCAGTACAGACGTAATTCTAGCCCCTACTTCAATCATTATTTTGCGATTTTTTTTTTAAAAATGGCGGTCATTGAAAAATGAAAAACCGATTTTGGGTTTTTTTTTTGTAGTTTCGTGTAAAAAAAAAATAGTAAAAAATTGTTTAAAATTGTGATTGAGGAAGGGACCAGAAAAATTACAATTTGGCGTCTATTTCACTTGGTTTCATCAAAATCGATTCAGTAAAATCGGAGAAAAAAGAAGTTCAAAAACGTGATTTTCAAAAAACTCAAAGAAAATTTTAGGCAATATTTATTTTTATTTTTATTTTTTTTTATTTATTTAAGAACAAAAAAATACTGGCAAATAAGACTGTTAACATCTTTTAAGAGCCCAAAGGATGAGAGAATACTTAACAACGGCCAATAAATATACAAACAGAAATAATAAAAATTGATATGAACTATAGTTAAAATTAACATATTGAAAACTTAATTTTTAAAAATTTAAATTTAATTTGACTTCCAAGAAATACAAAATATAAAATTAGGATTAGAATTAGGTAATTGAAAGATAGAAAGATAAATAAAAGAAAGAGTTGCTAGTTAGGAAAAGAATTTGAAAATTAAATGCTTAAAGGTTGTATTGTTTGGAAGTGAATTCCAAAGTCTGATTCCAAAGCGCTGACGAAAAACAGTCTGCTAGAGTTTGTATAATTATAGTTTGGAATCATTATATTCTTATTTCTACTAGACCTACAGAACTGAATCTTTTCATACAAATATCGTGGAGAATGCGTGTACATTACTTTATGTAGAAAGATGCAGTTTCTTACTTCGAGATATCTAAGTAAACCGGTACCTAGAATTTGGTTGCAATATAATGAAATATGTTCAAATCTTTTTACATTGTAAACATAGCGAGCAGCGTTGTTAAATGCAACTAACAGCTTGTGGGAAGATCTGGAGTCGAGTTTGCTATAGACGACTTCCGAGTATGTAATTATTGGTAGCAGCAGTTGCAGTACCAGTTTTCTCTTAGTGCCAATGGGAACAAAAGAGGAAGACATGCGAAGATTTCGTAATACATAATATATTTTACTTACACAGGAATTGATGTGATCCTCACAAGACAATATTGAATTTATAATAAAACCGAGATTGGTAACTTTGTTGACGACTTTCAACTCAACGTTGTTTAAAAGCACGGGCCGTAAATTATTAGTTTGAAAGGAAGCCTTCGAGATTGGCAGTACATAAGACTTAAGCGGGTTTAACTTGAGCATATTTGGAGTGGCCCATTCTGCAACTGTATCAAGATCTTCATTCATTTTAGAAAATAAATCATCAACGAGGATAGTAGGCCTAGATAGGTACAATTGCAGGTCATCAGCATAAGCATGCATGGTGACGTGTTGGCATCTTCTGAATATGTCATTAACGAACATAGTGAACAGGAGTGGACCGAGAACAGAACCTTGGGGTACTCCACTCGTGGTTATTCTGAACGAAGAAAAACTGTTTCCCACCTTGACCCTTTGGGACCTTCCAACTAAATAACTTTGAACAAACCGGACCGCAGATTCAGAAAAACCAAAATATAACTTAAGTTTATTACATAGCAATAAGTGGTTCACCGTGTCGAAAGCCTTAGAAAAGTCTAATAAGCACAGCAGAGTCAAATGTCCCATATCAAAGGGCACTCTTATATCATCCAAAATTTTAACAACTGCAGTGGAACAGCTGTGCCCAGGACGAAATCCAGACTGATAGTCCGACATTAGGTTGAAGGATTTTATATGGTCATTTATCTGCTCGGCTATCAGACACTCACATACCTTTGACACAGAGGACAACAAACTAATTGGTCGAAAATCACAAGATTCAGTGGCATGCTTTTTTTTAGCTATCGGAATGATAGTAGCAACTTTCCAGATTTTTGGATAACTAGCGGATGTGAAACAATGATTTATTATATGCGTAAGTGTGCTGATCACATGTGGCAAGATAAGTTTAAGAAATCGTAAACATATACCGTCTTCCCCAATGGCATTCCATCTGATTTTATTTATGCATCGTGCTACATCTAATTCGCTGACTGCTTGGAAATAGAATTCGTTCGTCAAACCCGGATGGTTCCCTTCAGAATCGCTTTGAGCAAGTTCATCAGATACAGAGCTAGAAATAAGATATTCATTGAGGGAATTTGCATCGATCGGACAAGCATCAGACTCACTCTTGCATACTCCAATGCCTTTAAGGTTATGCCAAAGCTGTTTCGATGGCAAAGAAGGACTAAATTTGGACATAAAATATTGCTTTTTGGAGAGCCTGACAGCACGAGTAGCATCATTTCTGGCTTTTTTATGCTCCTCCCAATTGAGTGAAGTTGGGAAGCGTTTCCATTTACTATAAGTTTTGTTACGTTTTTTAAGAGCCATTTGCACAGAAGTCGTAAACCAAGGGACAGCACTGTTAGAGATCCGGCGTGTACACAGCGGAACATGTGTGTTATAAAGACTACATATGTTACTTGTGAAGAAATCTAACTTTTCATCGACAGAAGACAAGTACCAACAATCGTTCCAATTAATCAGGGACAAATCATTGACCAGACAAACGTAATCTATGGATTTAAAGTTACGGTATGGGAAAGACGTTTGAGAGGGAGCTGGTGATAGATTAATGTTCACTGTGCAAAAAATGAGATCATGATCAAATAAAAAAGATATTTGGTCAAAAAGCAATACAGATGAAGAATCGGAAATAGCAAATAAATCTAACAAGCTAGGGCTGGCATTGTTTGAAAACCTCGTTGGCATAGTTGTATTTACAATATGAAGTCCTACCCCAGTTAAACTGTCTATAAAATTTCGTGAAAGGCTATCATTATTTAATAGATTACTGTTGAAATCACCGCATAAAATGAAATGTTGGAATTCAATAGCATTATTTGTTATTGAATTGAAAAGAGGTTCCAAGCTGCAATTGCGGTTGGGATTATAAATACAGGAAATGAAAACTTTGGTTAAGTTATTGTAAATTTCGATGTTCAAGAATTCGACCTCAGATCCATTTGATTTACTTAGAAACCTGACATTAAGATTTTTCTTGCAATATATCGCGACACCTCCACCTCTTTTATTCGGTCTGTCATTTCGGTAAAGATTATAATTCGGTAAGTAGAAAAAGGAATCAATAACGTCCTCATTAAACCAGGTTTCTGAGATGCATATGACATCAATGGAAGAATCAGCAAACACAAATTTAACACAATCAAACTTAAAATCGTTGAGGCTTCTTGCATTGAAATGGACGATATTGAGACCTGAGTGTTGCTTACTTAAGACTTCAATAACAGTTTTGTGATTTTCGTAAGCGTAATGATCTGGACTATTCACTCCAATCATAAACAACTAACAAATTTGAGACAAAACCCGAAAGCATTTGAAGATAGAAGAAATGAAAAGAAGAAAAGAGCAGTAGAGTAAAAAGTGAACTGTTGAAGATATGTGGATAGAGATAGGGAAACTGAAATTGAATTAAAAAACCAGATCAGCATACAAAACTTTAAAGAATAATACAATGTAACAAAAAATAAATAACAGACTGCATTATTTAGTTTTATCGATGCATGCGCATCAATCATTTTCGACATCGCCACCAGATATAGCTTGTAGCTCATTAAGAGTAGATATCTTAATGCTTTCACCATCCTTTTGCAGTCTAGCGAAAACGCAGCCACGAAAGGTAAAAGCATTGTAGACTTTTTTCGAACGTTTAAATGATATAGCAGCATGCAGAAGTTTTCTGGTTTCAGCAGCAAGACTTTCGTGGATGTAAATATTGTTGTCTGATTCGAGCCCGGCATCTCTTGAGTTCACAGCTTTTTTTAAGCGTCTGTGATAATCGCCAAAGGCCTTGAGTACACGGTTCCGGTCAAAAGGAGTATAAAATTTGACAACCACTATTTTGTTGCTGTTGTTGTTGGACCTTGCCTTAACTCGAAAAATGTCTTTTATTTGTGGAGAGAGAAAATCAATCGATCTGCAGACTTGGTTAAAGATACTACGAAGATTTTCACCATCAAAGAATGGAACTCCGAACAGAATAGCATCAGATGAGAAATCAGTGCAATTGTTGTTGTTTTTATTGCTAATATTGCTTTTATTTAGCTCCTCAGCCAGTTCGCCACAGCGAGTGGAGAGAGCGCATACTTTATTTTCTAAGAATTGAATTTTGGAGTCGTATTCAACAAATTTAGCACTGATGGAAGAAACTTCACTCTCCAATTTATCGAGTTTTGTGGTGATATCATTAGAGAGGGTGTTAAAGAGGTTACCCGAGTGTTGGCGTAAACGATGCTCCAGTTGTTTTAATTCTTCTCTTGCACTCAATTTCATCCGTTCTTCTAACTCAGAGAGCTGAGTGCAGAGCGAGTTGCTGCTTTCAGGTTTTGAAGTATTATTAGTTTTGTTAATGGCACGGGATGCAAGTTGCTCACGCTGTTGGCACGTTAGTATGGGAGACGGCGACATCAGCTCAGAGATTGCTTCCAAGAGGGCGTAAGAGTGCGTGCGCTAAACTGAGTGCGGTTAGTGCAGAATCCGAGAAGAACCAAAGTAGACGCGAGAAAGAGTGTGGGAGCGAGCCGACAACCACTTGTTAAATCGCAGTCGGAGATTATAAGAATTACGAAAAAGCACAAAGAGCAGCCAAAAGAATCTTGTTACAGTTTTTTGTTTTTTTTTCTCACTTTCTAAGATTATGATGAGTGTTTTGTTTTTTGTTTTTAAATTGTTGAGCAAATTTATGTATATGTACCTATATAAATTATTATAAAAACAGTTTAACTTGTTTAATATATTTAATCAAGTTTTTGTTCACTGTGCACGCAGGAGTATATGGTAATGTTATTGTTGTACCGAACACAGGAGAATAATAGTATTAAATCGGTCGAGGAATGAGAAAATAAATTTTTGTTTACGGAGCACAATATATGCACATCTGCTCTTCACGAAATTTCACTCAACTTTTGATAAAATAAAACACACAATAAAACACATTTTTTTTTTGTGAAATACTTATATATATCAATCTGCAATGCTAGCTCCATAAAGAACTCCTTTCTCTTCTTGAAAAAATGAGGACTCAGCGGCTCGTTGTGCTCTTCGGGCAGTTGTACCTTCATTTGATGTGGCCAGAGCTCTGACTTCGGACCTTTTCAAATGTTCTTCGTTCCGAGACATGGCAAAATTATATGTGACGTTGCCAATCGGGATGCCCATTAGGTTCATTATTTGAAGTATTGGCAAAAAACCTTCGTTAAATATGACAGTTGCAATATAATTGGCAATCTCAATAGTGTGTGAGCCGGTATGCATATAATTCGGTGCGAATGACCACAGCACTGCGTTGAAAGATTCGTTGCTGTTTTGAGTTTCGGAGCCAAGGCATCTGTTCAACAAATCATCGGCTGACGGTGCTTCGTAAATAGGTTTGATTGCTTCCTGGACTCTCTGATTTAGTGGTGCATACGTATGCTTGAAGCTGTCGATTGTCCCTTCTGCTACCGCTTTTTGAAAGGCGTACCCGCTCGACACACCGGTCGGACAGTTTTGGTGCTACGGAGCTTCATCAGTCGAGATTTTGTGCAAAAATGTTGCCCAAACAGCCTTCTTCATGTCAGAAACCGACTCCGGATGGCGACGAATAGCGAGGCCATAATATGTTGTTAGTTCAGAGATGACTTTATCTGTGAGTTTGCCTGCACCCTTGCCGCCAATGCCTCTGTTCTCTTTTTTGGCCTTGCGGAGTCTGGTGCCCATTCTTTCTTGCACGTGCGCTATACATTATTTTTTTTCGACGATTGTGTCGCTATCGTACGGATTGTCGTCTATAATAGCTTCGAATGTTTTTGAGTCGTCATCGCCGATATACTTGCAGTATTTTACGCCATGCTTTTGGACTTATATGGCGAACATTTCCTTTATCGCATCCACCTCCATATTCCCAGAACTTCCTTGATGATTGGCACGGCATTCCTCTTCGTGGTCTTCAATCCAAATTTCATATGCCAGTGTGTCTTTTTCTTTCTTAGCTTCCCAATACTTGCAACTGTTGCATACGCTGGACTTTACAACAGAGTCGACTATTTGTTTACTGTATTTGCTGATCAACGTTGTAGTGCCATATAGAGAAGAAAAGCCACGTTATTACCAAGTGCCATCACCTGTCCATCACGGTGAACATTGTTGGGTCGCACTGTGGATCGGCATCTTTCCCATGGTGACCATGGCATCTTTCGCTTCTTTTGCGACTTTTAAAAGAGTGTATCCATAGATCGCGCTTGCAGCTGTATGAAAGTTCTCCAGGGCAGTGTAGTATAACGAGTTACCCACACCTCTGCCGATATCCATGAGGCCACAAAACGTGTTAATGCCTTTTGGCCCAATGCCTAAAAGCCTCATGGCAAAAATGAAGCGCCGGTTCATCAAATATGATTTGCCAACTAAATACGACGAAAAAAATGTATGTAGTGGTCGGGCAAGCGCAGTGAACACTAATTTTGAAGCCAATTCCAACGGCGATGCTTTTTTAAACTTGATTTTTCCTTCACATTTGGCATATATCCCTAGATTAGCAATCGCCGCGAAAACTGTATAAAACTCCAATATGCAATTCTCCGTTTTGTTGTCAATGCTTATGTCTTTGTTTTCATTATTTTTAAATTTTTTGGCGATGTACTTGTGAATTCGGTGTCCTTATTTCTTTCGTGTTGGTCACCACGAAACTGACGTTTTAAGGGACGAGTTTTCCAATTCCTACCAGCGTTTCTTTTATTTTATTTTCTGTTACTTTTTCTATTCATTGTCTTTAGCACAAACAAAAATTTTTATCAAAACTGTACTTTTCAAACTGTATGCGCGCGCGAGTTACGTTACCACCAACGACGATGGTAACATTAGCACCACCTAAGCCATTGAGACTACAACAACAACAACAAGAGCTACAATAGCCTACCGACGCTACAACAACAAACAATTAAGTACGACGCATACAGCAGAACCTATCCCACTGAGTTCCACTTGAACCATCGAAGCTACAACAACAACAATAACTAAAACGCACAACTAGCGATAATTGCATATTTTTTAAGTATTTCAATAAATCAGTTGATTTGTTTATTTAGGTTATTCTACATTTCTTTTGTATGTCACATAAATTATTTTTGTTATTTAAGTTATTTCAAGTATCTCTTTTCCGCTATTCAATACTTTGTTGCACTTATTAAAATTTGGGTGACACTTAAATATCGAACTGCATTTTTTGAATGTATGTCATAAACATACATATGGTATTTAAATATATGTATTTCAGCATTTCTTTGGAATGTATGTCATAAGCATACATTCATTACATTGTGGAAAAATATATTTACTTGTATTTATGTATTACACGAAGAAATCGTAAATGGAAAGTTGTAGACGGAAAAGAAGATTTTAATAAAGTTAGATAAGATTTCACACTCAAGAAGAGAAGTTGTTTTAATTTAAACCTCCCACACCATAACTGGCGCAGTCGAAAGTTCTTGCGAACGGTTTTGTGTTAAGTGTTAGGAAATAAAATCGGCGGTTTCCCGAGTTTAAAAGAAAATAACATTGAGATCATCGAAGGATCATCGATCATCAAGCACCAAGGGTACATTGGAGCAGCACAAACCGGAGGATTTCAGTCCTGAATCGCAGAGAGAACCTACTTATACAGAAGATAATATGGCAATAGAACAACTCATACTATTAGGATTAATGTAAGTCAAATATTGAATTTTATTTCATTGTTATAAATGCATAGGAAAATAAAAAAGTTCTTTCCATATTCGAAACCAAGAAGATCTATAAGCTTAGACGCAATACCTGAAAATCTAGAAGTGGTAGATTTTCATAAAATAAAATTGAGTGAAAGTGTGTCAAGTATTTTTCAAAAACCAAATCAAAGTTTAAGTGTTGATATGGCGAGTCCGTCTGCATCTGATATTCTTAACTCGTTAAGGATTCCTGATGTAATCAAGGATCTGCCTCGCTATGATGGCAATCCAAGATTGCTTCATGAGTTCATTACGAACGTAGAGGAGATCTTGCGGCATATTTTGCAATTAGATGGGTCCCCCCAATCAACAATTTTGTTAAGAGCAATTCGCAACAAAATTGAAGGCCCAGCCAACGAAGTACTCAATATGTATGGCACGGCTCTGAATTGGGAGGAAATAAAAAATAACTTAATTTTACACTATTCTGATAAAAGAACAGAAACAACATTAATTCGAGACTTACACTCGTTAAAACAAAGAAATCAAGCTGTAGAAGAATTTTATAGCAGTATCATCGAAATACAAGCTACACTCATAAACAATATTCTTATCCATGAATGTAATAATAACGTTATAGCTGCAAAGAAAACACTTTACGGAGAAATGTGCCTTAATACTTACCTTACGGGCTTAAGAGAACCATTGGGGTCGGTTATAAGAGCTATGAGGCCAGAATCACTCCCAATAGCATTAGATTATAGCATTAAAGAACAAAATATTTACTATAATAAATTTACCTTTAATACCAATTATAAGCCAAATTTTAAACCTCCTTTCCACCAAAACAGGTCTATAAGACACGACAATTTTTCACGACCACAGTACAATACTCAAAATCAACCTAGAAATACACCACAACCAAGCTATCAAAATCAGTTATATAATAGGAATTTTGGGCAGCACCAAAACCAAAATAGAAATCTCTTTTCAAATACTCCAAATCAATATACTTCCAATAACAGGCATTTTGGTCAGCACCAAAGCCAAAACAGCAATTTCACACAAAATTTCAATGCCCACAACCAACACGTACAGAGACAACCTCCACCAGAGCCTATGGACACTAGCTCTGGAAACTCACGTTTTACACAGAGGACAAACAGGACTAACTTTCCTAATACAAGAGAAATGCATAATATAAACTCAACAGAGGAGAACAAACGACAACCCACAATGCAAAAGAATGCAACCTGTCAGCAAAATATGAATGAACGGTACGAAGGCTACGGATTTTATAAAGACGCAAACGAAGACTGTGACGATGACGAAAATTTTCAATATTGCGCCTCGAGCAAGCAACCGGATACTTAGATATAAACAAACACGGTTTCACCCTTCCATACATTAACATTTCTTCACCTTTCGGACGACCTTTAAAATTTCTAATTGACACTGGAGCGTCTTCTTCATTTATAAATCCCGAATTTATAAATAATGCCGACACTGAAATTCGCGAACCAGTCACAATAACAACTGTTTTAAATAAACATAAGATAAACAAACAAACTACATTGCCTACCTTTATTGAATTCAAAGAGACAGGACAGTTAACATTTTTGTTATTTAAATTCCACGGATACTTTGATGGACTGATAGGACTAGACATTTTGACAAAATTAGGAGCTAAGATTGACTTAAGCACAAACAAACTGATTACGAACAATTCTGTTATTAATTTAAAATTCAAACCAAACTTTTCTTCAGGAAAATACCTTATTCCACCCAATTCTAAACAAGTTATTAAAATACCTACAGACATAAAGGACGGCGACGTATATATCAAAACAATACAAATCGAACCAGAACTATTCATCTCCGAAGGCATTTACAAGACTAAAAACTGGTTTAGTGTAGTTGAAATTGTTAACAACAGTAATTCACATAAAACTCTTTTGCTAGAACAACCACTTAAAGTAGAACACTACAATACTGAACATTTTGTTGAAGTAAATAACCTTAGCATAGAATGTAACAGACAAGGAATTGAAGGTGATATAACTGAACTTATTCGATCCTCACATCTTAACACAGAAGAAAAGAAATCACTTTTTAAATTTTGCAAAACGTACGATGACGTATTTTTTAAGGAGGGACAAGACCTGAGCTTTTCAAACACAATTAAACACACAATTGATACTACGGACGACGTACCAATCTACACAAAATCGTATAGGTACCCATACATTCACAAAGGAGAGGTAAAAAATCAAATATCAAGTTTACTAGAACAAAAGATCATACGCCCTAGCTATTCACCCTGGAGTTCACCGGTGTGGGTAGTACCCAAAAAATTGGATGCAAATGGAAAACAAAAATGGCGGTTAGTTATTGATTTTAGAAAACTTAATGAAAAAACCATTTCCGATCGTTATCCCATTCCAAACATCACCGAAATTCTCGACAAATTAGGCAAATGTTTATATTTTTCGACATTAGATTTGGCAAGCGGATTCCACCAAATTGAAATGAACCCTAGAGATATACAGAAAACAGCTTTTACAGTGGAAGAAGGCCACTACGAATTTCTAAGGATGCCATTCGGGCTAAAGAATGCTCCTTCAACCTTCCAAAGAGTTATGGATAACGTACTCAGAGATCTACAAGGGAAAATATGTTTAGTTTATCTAGATGACATTATAGTATTTTCGACATCACTCCAAGAACATTTAGAAAACCTAAAGAAAGTTTTTGACAGACTCCGGGAATCCAACCTAAAAGTTCAACTTAATAAGTCGGAATTTCTACATAAAGAAATTGCGTTTTTAGGTCATATCGTTACAACAGACGGAGTAAAACCGAACCCGGACAAGATTTCAGCAATAAAAAAGTTTCCTTTACCACGCACACAAAAAGAAATAAAATCGTTTTTAGGACTACTAGGTTACTACCGTAAATTCATTAAAGATTTTGCAAGGGTAGTAAAACCACTAACAGAATGCCTAAAAAAAGGTAGAACCATCGTCGCTAACGAAAAATATGTAAAAACCTTTGAAACTTGTAAAAACCTTCTCGTAAATGACCCTATACTCCAATATCCTGACTTTTCGAAGACATTCACATTAACGACAGACGCTAGCAACTTTGCACTAGGAGCCGTCTTATCGCAGGGGCACTTAGGAAGCGACAAACCTATATGCTACGCTAGCAGGACACTAACGGACACGGAAATAAACTACTCGACAATCGAAAAAGAATTACTGGCCATAGTATGGGCCACAAAATACTTCAGACCATACTTGTTTGGACAAAAATTTAGAATTGTTACGGATCATAGACCATTAACTTGGATTATGAACTTAAAAGAACCAAATTCAAAGTTAATTAGGTGGAAACTTAAATTAGAAGAGTTCGATTACGAGATAGTTTACAAAAAAGGGACACTAAACTCAAACGCAGATGCCTTGAGTCGGATAAAAATTGATAATCCAGATACAAAACAACTCGAAATAAATATCAACGATGCCACTACTTCTATTCAAGGTACTTCAGGTTCAACAGTACACTCAGCACAAGAAAACCTTAACGACGGAATACCAATCTCAGAAAAACCTTTAAACGAATTCAATCTTCAAATTATTCTAGACAAATCATGCCAAAAACCATTCTTAACAGTAGAAGTCCCTTTCAAAAATAAACAGAGGAAAAGTATAAGGACACCAGACTTTACAGAAGAAAAACTAATAGACATATTTAAAAAATATTTCGCACCCAATAAGCTAACAGCAGTCTACACAGACGACTTAACCTTTTCCTTAGTACAATCCGTTTACTCCAAATATTTCTCAGCAAATAGAACCTTCAGACTTATAAGATGCAAAGAAATTCTAATAGACATAACCGAAAACGACGAACAAGATAAAATAATTAGCATTTATCACGAAAGCAGTAACCATAGAGGTATTAATGAAACTTTAGCACATCTGAAAAGAGAATACTACTTCCCCTATATGAAATCGAAAATAACACAAACCATAAACAATTGTAATATATGCCAAGAACAGAAATACGACAGACAACCTCAAAAAATCAAATATAGTAAGCCAGAAATTCCCGAAAAACCTCTAGATATCCTGCACATAGACATTTATAGTATAAATCACCAATATGTTCTTACTATGATCGACAAATTCTCAAAATTTGCTTCAGGGTATACACTCCCTAATAGGAATAGTATTTCAATAGTAAAAGCAACAAGACAATTTTTCAGCACCTATGGCATACCCAAGAAAATAGTTTGCGATCAAGGTTCTGAATTTACAGCAAATATTTTCAAAGATTTCTGCAAACAATTCAAAATAGAACTGCACTTCACTTCTTTTCAACAAACTTCCAGTAACTCTCCAGTTGAACGGTTACATTCGACAATGACAGAAATCTACAGAATTATAATTGCAACAAAGAAAGAAAACAAACAAGACGTAGACCATGACGAAACTCTCGCGGAAACTTTTATTACATATAACAACGCCATTCACTCATCCACGAAACACACACCTTTTGAACTTTTCCATGGAAGAACTTTTAAATTCAATAACGAAATATGTTTCAATAACGAACATGAATATTTAAAAAAATTAAATGATTTTCAAGCAGTTTTATACCCAAAGATAAAAAGTAGACTAGAAATTATCACAAATGAAAATATCGATAAATTAAATCAGGTAAGGGAAGATCCAAAAAGTAACGAAATCAACGAAACGGTTTTTAGAAAAGAGTGTCGCAGAAATAAAATGACACCAAGATTCTCAAAGCTTAAAGTTAAGGAAAACAATAGAGTAACAATTATATCTAACAGAAACCAAAAAATCCACAAATCTAGAATAAGAAGAGAAAAAGAAAACAATTTAACAAAACTAATAAAAACCTTTAAAAATTAAATTAGGATAGTAAGCTAGTAATAGTTGTGTACTTACAGGGTTATGACAGGATCTGGACAGAAAATGGAAATTCAAGAACTTAACGAACAACAATCATTACTAACTATCCAAAAAGGCACTGCGAGAACAATAAGAAATTACAACAACCTTATACACATTGTTAACTTAGATCTGTACAAGGACAACGTCAACAGAATAAGCAGTTCAATTACAACACTAGAAAAATTATATAACGATAAAGACATGACGTTAATAACAAAACTTAAATTAAAAGAAGTCCAAAATAAATTAGATTCACTCAGTCCACATTCAAGAAACCGTAGAGGAATAATTAATGGATTAGGCACAGTAGTTAAGTTTATCACTGGCAACATGGACGCAAATGATGCAAAAATATTAAACAAACAAATTGAAGACTTAAGATCCGAACAAACAAATCTTCGACAAGACACTAACAGCCAAATAAAATTAAACTCTATTATGATACAAAGGTTTGAAAATATTACTAATCATATAAACAATCAGCAACTAAAAATAGAAAATTTTGTCAACAAAATTCAAGATCAGAACACAAACAGAATTCGAGTTAATGAAGAAATTCTACTTCAGACTCAACATCTCGCACAAATTAATTACAACATTGACTTATTAAACAATCATTTAGCTAACATTGCAGAAGCAATAGTACTAGCAAGACTTAATATAATATCAAAATTTTTTCTTAATCATGAAGAATTGGATAAAATATATAACACACTTTCAGCTCAATCAATAAATATACAATCTACCAACAATATCTATGAATTACTAGGATTACAAGCTTATTACAACAACACAAATATAATATTTAATGTCCGCATTCCTATCCTATCATATAACAATTATTCCCTAATTCATATTATACCACTCCCCATTAACAAAACAAAAGAAATAGAAATATTACCTTATGCATTATATAACTCTGAGAGCATTCAGTATTTGTCTGAAATTTGTCCGAAAGTAGAAGGAATTTACTATTGTCAAGAAGCAAAACAACAAGAAAATATCACAAAATCAACCTGCCTAGGACGGATTATTCTGCCACAAGAAGGAAAACCAGCTCATTGCGTCACCAACGACATTGGCCAAATATCGAACATTTTACAACCAGAACACAACTACATATTAATGCTGAACACCCAACCAACATTAGTTAACTCGACTTGCAACTTCGCTCCACATCCAGTATCGGGAAATATTTTGCTACACTTCGAAAACTGTCAAGTAGAGATAAACAACATAACATACCAGAGTAACCCAAACATCTACTGGGACGAAATACATCTAATTCCAACTGCACACATACCAATACACACCAATTTAACAGTCGGAAAATTAAACCTCCACAAAATCAACAACTTCAACATCGAGAATAGAATCGCTATAAACAACTTGAAATCTAAAACAAAACGAGAGCTCAATATAACTATCGGAGGAATACTACTCATGGGAACAATAATTTTGTTATTCATCCTATATAGTTCCAGAAGATTTAAACGAAACATTGTTTTTGATCATCCCGCTCCAACCACAAACCAAAGGTTATGGCCGTCGCTTCACACCGGGGGGGGAGGAGTTACGTTACCACCAACGACGATGGTAACATTAGCACCACCTAAGCCATTGAGACTACAACAACAACAACAAGAGCTACAATAGCCTACCGACGCTACAACAACAAACAATTAAGTACGACGCATACAGCAGAACCTATCCCACTGAGTTCCACTTGAACCATCGAAGCTACAACAACAACAATAACTAAAACGCACAACTAGCGATAATTGCATATTTTTTAAGTATTTCAATAAATCAGTTGATTTGTTTATTTAGGTTATTCTACATTTCTTTTGTATGTCACATAAATTATTTTTGTTATTTAAGTTATTTCAAGTATCTCTTTTCCGCTATTCAATACTTTGTTGCACTTATTAAAATTTGGGTGACACTTAAATATCGAACTGCATTTTTTGAATGTATGTCATAAACATACATATGGTATTTAAATATATGTATTTCAGCATTTCTTTGGAATGTATGTCATAAGCATACATTCATTACATTGTGGAAAAATATATTTACTTGTATTTATGTATTACACGAAGAAATCGTAAATGGAAAGTTGTAGACGGAAAAGAAGATTTTAATAAAGTTAGATAAGATTTCACACTCAAGAAGAGAAGTTGTTTTAATTTAAACCTCCCACACCATAACTCGCGTCCGGTTTATAACTCAATTCAAACTGAACTAAACGCTGCCAACATGCGAATACCTAAGCTCTAAAATGTTTTTTCATTTATTTTTAAAATGCGTATACAAACAAGTTATTACCTACTAAAGAACGCGTTGAACGAACGTCGGGTGTTTGCTTTAAACCATTGCATTCAAAAAGTAGCCAAATTAAGCAAATCGCATTTTGGCGAAAACATTGCTGAACAAAAAAGGCCACATCTCCTAAAGTATTTCGAATTTCAAAAAACCCTTTTAGAACGATATTTTCCATGCTATAAAAGTATGCAAAAAAAAAAATCGAAAAAAATTTTTGCAAACCAGAAATACTCCGTTAAGCTGTATGATGTAAAAATTGATAATTGGGATTCAATTTTCATATTTCTTTGTTCTACTCGTTTGCCTGATGCAACACTCACTCTTTGGGAACAATCTCTCAAGAGGTAAACTGAGAATTCTAAATAGGAAGAGTTAGATTCCTTTTCGACAAGCCGGTATCAAGCACTTGAAACCGTTTCCAATATAAAATCTTCAACGAAGTCAAAGTTCAAAAAAAAAAAAATTTCGGTGCACCAAAAATTTCAGATACTTCTCGTATTTGCACTTCAAGGCAAATTAACACGTATCATGCTAATGTTTCTAGTACGTCGTGATTAGCAGCATACCATTCCAAAATGTCCAAAGTTTTTAGAAATTAATCCAGTCGATAGTTTGGCAACTATTAAGAAACATGGTCTGTGCATAAATTGCTTTGCAAAAGTTCATGCTCTAAAAGATTGCAAAAGTACATTCAACTGATTTGAATTGAATTGAATTGAATTGAATTGATTTACATGTCGAGAGATATATCTAATTCCAATTCTAGTGCAAATGCCAATTTTAATGCTAACTCCAATTCCAATGCTTTTTCCAATTCGTACACTAAAGCCGTATGATACTTCATTTAGTTTTGTCCAATTTTAAAATCTGAAAACAAGTGGCGCGTCTGCAGGACAGACATCTTTTGTAAGAAAAGGATAAACGTTGTTACTTCTTTATTTCTGGTGTTTTTAAGAGCAGCTGCATTTAATAAATTAATGTTAGCTACACACATCAGTTCCAATTAAGCATACATATATCTTAAATAGTTTTGCTTACTCTAAAAATGTCAAATTAAATATTTGATCGAAACTTAACGAAGAACGAATTGAAAGAAACGGGAAAAAAATGCAAAGAAAGTACAGTCCGTCCTACAAATTTTTCTCCAATTCTTACTATATGCGTACTCACTCACACCAATTGAATCCATGCATTCGAGCTGTTTGAACTGCTCTAGTTTTCATTTTCAATGACAAAAATTGAGCAAAAAAAATTAAGTATCATACAGGCATAACTGCAATTCCAATACAAATTACAAGTTTAACTCCTGTTCTAATTTAACATCTATAGTTCCAGTTGCTTCTTCGACTAATATTTTTAGACCTAGAACGGAGTATTTCCAAATACAGTCCTAGTCTTTTCTTCTCCTGCTTTCTACTCCTCTTAGTACAATTCAACTCTTTTTTTTTCTTTTAGTACAATTCAAAATTGTTTCGCATCCAGTACAAAAAGAGTTCTCTTGGGTACCGCCGTGGTTCAAATATGACATTTAAGTGTAACTAATTCTGTACGAGCACTTATTGAATCTGAATCCGAAGGCACTTTCATTTCTGAAAGACTGTTAAAATTGCTAAAACTTCCTTATCGTGCACTTCAAGCCAAAATATCAGGCTTTGCTCCTTCGTGCTTAGCTCGCCGTTAAATTCTAATATATGTATCGAAGCTTCCTGCTGTCTCATCCAACGGAACTTCTCTTCTCCACCGATCTCTTAATCGGTGGAGACTTTCTTCCTTCTGTCTCTCTTGACGGTATAAAATGCAATGTTTGGGGTTAATTACTCGCTTTCGAACTATTTTCGGTTTGATATTTACTGGTCGTGGCGGCCGTAGCGTAGTGGGTAGAGTGTGTGACTCTTACGCCAGTGAACCCAGGTTTGAATTCTCCATCTGACACAGAAAGTTTTTTCAATTGAATTAATTTCTCTGTTGGGCCGTCACCTCTCTGCAGACATTGGCAAACCTCAGAGAGTAAAAGTTGCCATGAAAAGCTTCTTGAGAACATAAGACGTTCAGAGTCGGCGTAAAAGAACATTTCACATCACAGACAACACATTTGATCATAAGAAGATCGGTCAAAGTCCTTTCAAGGGCTGAGATGGCCATTTAGATTTTTTTTTTATTTACTGGTCCAGTGAAGAGCGACACAGATTCTAATTCAAAAATGTTGGTCTCCTTTTTCAATGAAGTATCCATTGACCAAGAGATTCTTCATTTTTGGGAGGTGGAGAATGTTCCCAGAAAACCTCCAATAACAGATTCCGATTGTGCTTGTGAAGAGTATTACGTTCACGCCACGAGAAGAAACGAAGATGATCGATACATCGTTTCCCTTCTATTTAAAGAAGGATATCCTGGGAAATATTCAGCTCGCTAATTTACGTGCTATAGCATGAACTCAATTTCAATTTCAAGAAAAAAAACGGCTATGCAAAAATCCAGGGCTAAAGACTCAATATGATGAAGTTATAAAGGAATATCTTCGGTGGGTCATATAAAAAAGTTCCCATGCTAAAGTTCTCAAAATTTCCAAATCATTATTACCTACCACACCACGCGGTTATTAAACCTGAAAGTAAAATAACAAAGCTCCGTGTTGTCTTTAATGCTTCCTGTCCTTCGTGTAACGGTACTAGTTTTAATGATAGTTTGTACACTGGTCCGGTACTACAATCCGATTTGACAATCTTGATACTAAAATGGCGTTTATACCAATATGTTTTCAACAGTGATATTAAAAAAATGTACTATCAAATTCTTGTGGATTCCAACCACACTTCTTTTCAAAGAATACTCTTTCGGGAATCTCCAACAGAAGAAGTTTAATTTTCACTTTTCCCCGCAAAAATCTTTACAAATGTGTTTAGAAAGATTTGTTATAATACAAACTTAAAAATAAAAAAAAAAAAAAAGAAAATGCGGATTATTGTAGAACAACTTTATTGAACTGATTTGAACAGAATGAAAATTTGATATTTTGGATTGACAAAATAGAACAAACACAAATAATATACAACAAATATAATTTTACAAAGTAATTGAATTCAAAGTATAATATTTGGACTTCAAGTCTTCAGTCCAACACCCCGACTAGAATTGAACTTCTTGACACCCAGTTTATCTCTGTATTCAGCAAGCTTTCTTGTAGACAACACTTTCGTAAGGATGTCCGCTAGCATATCTTCTGTGCTAACATGTTCAACTCGAAGATAATCCTTTTGAACAAGATCCCTAATAAAGGGATGTCTTACATCGATGTGTTTTGACTTCGCATGGTATGTACTATTGTGGGATAGGTCAATGGCACTTTTGTTGTCAGAGTATAATATCCACGACTCCTAAGTTATTTCACCATACAAAGTTCTTAGCCAAATAGCTTCTTGGCATGCAGCTGATATTGCCATGTACTTCGCCTCCGTCGTCGATAATGCCACTGTCACTTGACGTTTTGAGCTCCACGCTATGCAACCACCCTGAATCATAAACGCGTATCCAGTAGTTGATCGTCGACTATCTATATCGTTTGCCCAGTCAGCATCAGTGAATCCAGATATCACGCCCTCCGAATTGCCTCTGAACTCCAACTTATAGTTAAGTGTACCTTTCAAATATTTAAATACACGTTTCACAGCTTCCCAGTGCCCCTTTCTGAGATTTTTGTTGAATCTGGACAATGCTGAGGGCATTGCTGGTTGCAACAAATGATATATCAGGCCTGTTGATCTGTGCTGCATACAACAGACTACCAATTGCTTCCTGATATGGAACACTCTTCATCTCTTTGACTTCTGCTTCACTCTTTGGAGAAAATTTGGAAGACAGCTTCTGGTTAACATCTACGGGAATACTCACACTTTTGCAATCCAACATGTTAAATTTCTTCAAAATTTCCTGCAAGTAAAGCTTCTGATCTACCCATAGCTTTCCCTTATCTCTGTCGCGAGTAATTTTCATACCAAGGATGTAATTAGCCTCTGCAATATCCTTCATCTTAAAGTTGTTTTTCAAGAAATTCTTAACCTATTCCTTGTGTGAGGCATCATTAGAGAAAATCAAAATGTCATCTACGTATATTGCTATGTAAGTTTTCATTTTCCCTTCTACATAGAAATATACACAAGGATCTGTTTTGGATTGCAGCATTCCGAAATTTTTCAAAGTGCTGCTTAGCTTCTGATTCCAGCATCGACTCGCTTGCTTCAACCCGTACAACGACTTCATACGTTTACAAACTTTGCTTGGCTCTCCGTTGAGCCCCTCAGGATACTGCATGTAAATTTCTTCTTGCAATTATTAATTATTATATGATATCCACATTATATTTGGTGCCAAAGCTAAAAGAAGGCGAATGGATGAATAGCGCATAAGGAATAAAGAATAGTCAATGCCTTTTCGTTGCAAAAAGCCCTTAATCAAAAACCGTGCTTTAAATCTGTTTGATTTACCTTCGGAGTCCTTTTTTATTTTGAAACACAATTTGTTCGCTATAGCTTCCTTTCCAGGTGGTAAATCGCAGGCTACCCATGTTTTCTTTTCAACAAGAGACTGTAACTCCTCCTCCATAGCCCTTTTCCACAACTCAGCTTGTGGGTTATTTAATGCTTCATCAAGCGATTTCCGTTCTTCCAACAAATATTCAACTCCAACACTTGCAAAGCGTTCCACCGATTTTTTAACCCATGAAGATCTTAGCTCCACACATTCAGGAACAAAACGAAACTCTTCATCCGAAACAGAAATTACCCCTTCTGCTTCCTCGTCGTCGGAGAAAAACACATCATTCTGCACTATTACATCAGGATTTTCTGTAGTTTTATTGCTTGCAGAACTCTTTTCGTCATCAGGATATATATAAAATACTTCTCATTGATGTTCATCTCTTTCACCATCGAAAAATTCGGTTTCTAAGAAAAAGCATCTCTACTGATCGTTATCTGTTTGGTAATTGGATTAAGAAATCTGTACCTGTACCTGTTCAGTACCTTTAGAATCTAGCTTTTTCCGTTTTGATTTAGGTACATGAACAACTGCCTTGCAACCAAAAACTTTCAAGTGCTTCAATGTTGGTTTTCTTTCTGACCATACCTCTTTCGGTGTTTGATTTTTTAATCCCTTACACGGTAATCTGTTTACGAGATAGATTGTCGTATTTACCGCTTCAGCCCAATACGTCTTGCTTAGATTTGATTGAATGAGTAAACATCGAGCCTTCTCGATTAAAGTTCTGTTCATACTTTCTGCCAAGCCGTTTTGTTGCGGCGTGTACGGAGCTGTTGTTTGATGTATTATTCCTGATTTTTGAGCTATTGCCGCCATTTTTTGATTGCAAGACTCAGTGCCATTTTATTTGCGCAAAATTTTTATTTTTCGTCCACACTGGGTTTCAGCAAGATTCTTCAACTCTTCAAAGCAAATGGCAACTTGATTTTTCGTCTTAATGACATAACCGTCTTAATAAAATAAATAATAAAAGTCTGCACTAATAACTTTACATTCCAAAGAATTAAAGACAACCGTGTAACCTCGTTTGACAATTTTCGATATGGATAACAGATTAGTATGAGTGTTAGGTAAATACAAAACATCACAAACTACCTCATCCGTTTAATACTTATATTTATACATCACCTGATAAATCTCCTCTCATTGATAAATTGTTTACTGTGACAATTTCAAACTTAGGACGCTTGGCCAAATTTCGGAACATAGACGCATCCTTGCACATGTAAGATGTTGCACCTGATTCGAAAAACCATTCATTTCCACGTAATGCTGTAGCCGCACACGCCAAAAACATTGTTTTCTTCTTTGCATTGCTATGCTAGTCAAAATTAGTTTTAAAAGATTTCTTTTTTGGACAATTTGCTTTGATATGCCCATGACAAAGTAGTTGAATTCAAAGTATATTATTTGGACTTCAAGTCTTCAGTCCAAAATGGATTTTTTTTAATAGTAGTAATAGTAGTTTTTTAATAGTCAGTTGATCTCGTCTACTTGTCGGTATCGGTGTTGTTTTTTCTAGTGTGTGTTGTAAAAGTAATTATTAAGTGGAAAATTTAAATTTTTGTTTCGTTTTTTTAAATCGTTTCTATAAAAACTATTAAAACTTGTATTTATGTGTTTTAAAAAAAAAATAAATTTATTTTGTTTAGTGTTCTTTTAGCAAAACATAATTTATGTTAATAAAATAGAACAGTTTTTGTTGTACTTCACACAATCTAGTGTTTGTATGCCCAATTTTTTTCTATTCCTCTTTGTGCGGTGTTTGTTGATCTGTTGTGCAGTGAGATTCTCTAGTGTTGTTATTGTGCTTAACACTTTGTGTACGCTCACAAAATAATTTAAATTTTTTCCAATGGATTATTTTTCCATTGATAATATTGCTGCTTGTTCTCTGAACGAGCAATGCAAAAGCCAGAATATTCTGTACCCTATGTTCAGCTGTTCTGGCCCATGTGAGCGAATGTTCCATGCTTCTTGTGCTGGTATTTCTAAATCGTGCCTTGACGATTTAATGTCAGTCCGATCTGGTCTTCGCTGGTATTGTGCTTCGTGCAGGACCCTTTCTCCGGATGAACTCTATTCTAAAATAAAGCTTTTTGTGGAAAGCCTTAACTTATTAAATAATAACTTCAGAGAAATTGTTTCATTTTGCACCTACTACCAGCGTTTCTGATGAAATTACTGTTCAGGATAACATTTCGGTTCCTTCGTCCATGACTGCATCTTCCGGAATTTTGTCAGTTTCATCAGAAAAAGACCGTAAAAGCTCTAAAAGACAGAGGAAAAACAAAAACAAAAATAAGCGTCGGAAGGCGTCCTCCAGACCTTCTAAGGCAGCGCAGCCCTCAGCAATGCCATCAGAAAATAATAATACGGTGATTTCATATACACCATCTTCTATTCCTCCATTGACTAGTAGTCCAAATACGATTTCAACTACGCCTAACAGTCATTTGACTTTAAAAGCAGTTTCGAGGACCAGAAATGTTTTCATTTCACGTCTTCAGCCCGACACATCAATAGAAAATATATTGACGTTTGTCAGGCAATCCAAGTTAGTGAACTCAAATGCATTCTGTTCATGCAAAAAAATTGGTACTAAGCCTTCCCATGCTTCTTTTATTCTTACAGTTGCAGCCGAAGATTTTACAACTGTTCTTAACTCTAATTTGTGGGCCGGTAATATTCTTGTTACTGAGTTCAAGCCAAAAAATAAGTCTAAAAGGGTGACTCAAGCCGCCCGCCAGACTCAAACAAACTAAATAGGCTGTCCCTTTACTATCAAAATGTAAGGGGACTACGTTCTAAGACGCAGAGCTTTTTTCTATCAACTCAAAATTGCTCTGAGGATATTATCGCGTTAACAGAAACATGGCTGAACGGAAGCATTACTGATTTGGAATTGTTTGACAATAGATTTCAAGTTTTTAGAAAAGACAGATACACTGACAATATTTCTTCTGTCGGTGGTGGTGTCCTTTTGGCTGTGAGGAACTGCTTTGTCAGTTTTATTGTTGACATTCCCTGCTCTTCTAATATTGAACTAATTTGCGTTAAAGTTATACATTGTAACTCTAATGTATATGTTATTAATGCGTATGTTCCTCCTAAGAGTAGTGTAGAGGTCTATGCAAGCCTTGCGGAGTGCATAGATTACATAATTGATTTACTTGACGTTAATGACGACGTTTTATTATTGGGCGATTTTAATCTACCTGATTTAAAATGGCATTCTTCTGACGATGATACGTACTATTGTGCATCTAATTCGAAGACCCGCCAAGAACATATATTTGTTGATAATATATGTTCAGACTTACAACAAGTGAGTTGTATTTATAATAGTCTTGAAAGACTTCTTGACCTGGTCATAACTACAGACAGTAACAATGTTGTTGTTAAGAGGGCCTTTCATGCTCTAACTACTGTTGATGAATATCATCACCATTGAGTATTTGGTACAAATCCGACAGAGCAAATACAGTAAATTCTAATTCAGCATATAAGCTTTATGAATTCAATTTTAAAAAAGCTGACTTTTTGAAGTTGAATCAGTTGCTTCATGGTAAACTTAATGCAATTTTAGAATATATAAATGGAAATTGCCTTGATGACTCCATACATTTTTTTTATATGGAACTCTTTGCTGTGTTTTCTCAATCCGTACCTTATAGTCTCAAATTTGCGAGGAATTCTACGTACCCTTGGTACACAAAGGACTTAAAGACTCTTCGCAACAACAGGAATAGGGCATGGAAGAAATACATCTGTAGCTTAGGCTCAAACGACCTAGAAACTTACAAACGTTTGTTTCTGGAATTTGAAAATCGCTCAGCTACATTATATCACGAATATTTAGATAATGTTAAGCTGAGAATATTGACAGATCCAAAGAAATTTTGGGGATTCGTAAACACAAAGAAGAAATCTGATGGATTTCCTTCTTCATTTAGAACTCCTGAGGGATTTACTGACAATCCCGTCAAAATTTGTGGCCTATTCGGATGATATTCATCAACAGTAGTTTGAGCATGAAATGCCCTCTTAACAACAACATTGTTACTGTCTGTAGTTAAGACCAGGTCAAGAAGTCTTTCAAGACTATTGTAAATAAAACTCACTTGTTGTAAGTCTGAACATATTTTATCAACAAATATATGTTCTTGGCGGGTCTTCGAATTAGATGCACAATAGTACGTATCATCGTCGGAAGAATGCCATTTTAAATCAGGTAGATTAAAATCGCCCAATAATAAAATGTCGTCATTAACGTCAAGTAAATCAATTATGTAATTTATGCACTCCGCAAGGCTTGCATAGACCTCTACACTACTCTTAGGAGGAACATACGCATTAATAACATATACATTAGAGTTACAATGTATAACTTTAACGCAAATTAGTTCAATATTAGAAGAGCAGGGAATGTCAACAATAGAACTGACAAAGCAGTTCCTTACAGCCAAAAGGACACCACCACCGACAGACGATTTCAGCATTTACAACTTACCACCATTTACAACTTAACACCTGCCGTAAGGCTTAAGTAAGTTGAGTTATCCAAAACCTAGGGTAATAGTTCATGAAACAGACAACCATGAACTTTGTGCTACCACAACACGGACCCGTTTACATTTTAGCAAGTAAAACGTACGGGGCATAAGGTGTGGCAACACGAACATGGAAGCTGCTTCACAAACACAAAGCACCACCCAGTGCCCTGCTGATTAGGAGCATTATGAATTAACATACTGCCCGTAATAGCAGTACCAGTTTAGACTTCCGTAGAGACGAACTTCCATCCATCTACTGGTGGAGACGAAACCTACCCAATCTCTTGCATATTAAGACATATATGCCAGCCCGGTCGTACCATTGCGCTACCCCGCCAGTCAATCTAGACCTGTGTAGCATTCACACAACCACAACCAGTACGAGACTCCCCGAAGGGCCAGCCCACGACAGTCATCTGGGCAACTCGATCCCGTCAGATGAGGATCCACAACATCCCCGCAAGAAGACCAAGAAAACACAAATGCAATTATGAAAAAGTGCCTTCTTAGGCATGACTGTGCTCAATGAGCACTTAGAGGCTAGTCTAACAGTTTGCAGGTGCCGACTCAGCTGGAAACTATTGCACATGACTGGTACCTACTTTGGAGGACCTTTGCAATTGCCACTCTCACTCTGGCAGTTCGGAAAGTCAACATCCAGACACAGAGTATTGGCCACTGTTCTCAGGGACTGCCGTGCTCAGTATGAGAACCCTTAGCTTAAAACAACCAACCAACAACACTTCCCTCAGTGACTGCCGTGCCAGTTTGAGGGTGCGAGTCAAACACTTGACAAGCAACACTTCGATAAGCCGAAGAGTTGACACTTTGACGCACGCATGCCAACACTTCACATCCAGATTTTCCAGCCGAATTAAGGTCTCCATGCGGTGGATAGATAGGGTCAACCCCATCCGACGGGTAAAGACTGTCCCCGTACTAACAAATTTTAAGGTGAATTGCTATACCTTCGCAGGGTTGTTTCATATCGATATACCGAATATGACCTGCTACCAAGATGGGCGCCACCCCAAGCTCTTGGTTGGCTTTATCAGTTTTTACGTTTGCAGGACGTATCCTACAAACAACCCTCCTCCTTTATCCTGGCTTGGGACAGGCTCAACGTCAATATATTTTCTATTGATGTGTCGGGCTGAAGACGTGAAATGAAAGCATTTCTGGTCCTCGAAACTGCTTTTACAGTCAAATGACTGTTAGGCGTAGTTGAAATCTTATTTGGACTACTAGTCAATGGAGGAATAGAAGATGGTGTATATGAAATCACCGTATTATTATTTTCTGATGGCATTGCTGAGGGCTGCTCTGCCTTGGAAGGTCTGGAGGACGCCTTCCGACGCTTATTTTTGTTTTTGTTTTTCCTCTTTCTTTTAGAGCTTTTAGGGTCTTTTTCTGATGAAACTGACAAAATTCCGGAAGAAGCAGTCATGGACGAAGGAACCGAAATGTTATCCTGGACAGTAATTTCATCAGAAACGCTGGTAGTGGGTGCGGCACTAATTTCGCTAAAAAATGAAACAATTTCTCTGAAGTAATTATTTAATCAGTTAAGGCTTTCCCCAAAAAGCTTTATTTTAGAATAGAGTTCATCCGGGGAAAGGGCCCTGCACGAAGCACAATACCAGCGAAGACCAGATCGGACTGACATTAAATCGTCAAGGCACGATTTAGAAATACCAGCACAAGAAGCATGGAACATTCGCTCACATGGGCCAGAACAGCTGAACATAGGGTACAGAATATTCTGGCTTTTGCATTGCTCGTTCAGAGAACAAGCAGCAATATTATCAATGGAAAAATAATTCATTGGAAAAAATTTAAATTATTTTGTGAGCGTTTTTAAATGTAAAATGTGCTTTCAGGGTTGGCACAGTAAAATGCAGCGTACACAAAGTGTTATGCCCAATAACAACACTAAGACTCTCACTGCACAACAGATAAACAAACACCGCACAAAGAGGAATAGAAAAAAATTGGGCATACAAACACTAGATTGTGTGAAGTACAACAAAAACTGTTCTATATTATTAACATACATTATGTTTTACTAAAAGAGCACTAAATGAAATAATTTTATTTTTTTTAAAAACACATAAATACAATTTTAAATAGTTTTTATACAAACGATTTAACAAAAATTTAAATTTTCCACTTAATAATTACTTTTACAACACACACTAAAAAAAACAACACCGCTACCGACAAGTAGACGAGATCAACTGCTGCATATTGATAATATTTGTAAGAAAGCATCTTCAATGCTTGGATTTATAAAACGGTGGGCAAAAGAATTTAATAGCATGATTACAACTACAACGTTGTATTATGCAATCGTGCGTCCTCACTTAGAGTATGCAAGTCAAGTTTGGTCCCCAACTTACAATGTGAATGTTGATCGAATAGAAAGAATCCAAAAACGTTTTGTTCAGTTTGCTCTAAGGGGCTTAAGTGGAACTGACATATTAGACCTTCCTCCTTATGAGGATCGTTTAAAACTATTAAAAATGCAGTCTTTAGGTGATCGAAGGAAATCGGCAGATATCGTATATTTACACCAGCTCATTACAGGTGTATTCGATTCTCCAGAACTTCTTTCTCACATAAATTTTAACACTAACCGTAGAAGCAGTAGAAACGCTAACAACTTAATTTATTTGCCATTTAGTAGAACAAATTATATGGCTACTGCTCCTTTAAGTCGCATGAGTTCCTTTGTTAACAATTCTAGCGTTTTTGATGTTAATTTGTCAAAAGGTCAACTAAAAAGTAGATTAAAATTAGTTGTGTAATTATATCTATGTATACGCATGGTTAGTTGTTACGTCTTGTGTTGTCCCTGAGCTCAACCCATTTATTGGTGGGTAAATTGTTCCCACATTAAATTGTTTGTGGTCACGGGTATCCATAACATTGATATTTTTTTTTCAATGATTACGGGGTAGTGGCTTTGTCTAAGAAAGGTTTTTTTTATTACTTTATTTATCTATCTTTTTTTACTACAACTTAAGAATTATGTCGTTTTTACAGTTTTCCGTATAAATTGTGCTAAAGTTGCAACCATATTAGAAACTATTCAGTACTAACTGTAATAACTGAAATTTCGTTAAATTTTTAAGGCTGCATTTAAAGAGTTTAACTTCCACAAATAGAAAGATATCGAAAAATCCTATTGGTTTCATATGACTAAGACTCTTTTCTATAAATTTGCATACTGTTATTTCCAAATTGATGACTTTTTTTCATGAGCTATTTTTGGCCTCCTCGCGATTTTTAAAGTTTTGATTTAAAAAAAAATTTTGAGTTCAAAGTTGAAAGCCCGAAAATTAATGGCATTTTATGTTCAAAATCATTAATTTTTTCCTTGTGGTTTTTTTTTCAAATGATCCAGTATGAATTTATTTGCCCCACTGGAAAATTTGGACGCAAATTTGCAACGCCACCTGTTGGCTTACATGTACATGTATTTTAAAAAAGTTCTGTGTTTATGTATTCTTGAATACTTAGTTAAAATAAAAAAAAAATTATAAATATCTGCAGTGCTTTTAAAACAACCTTTAAAAGTCGCCTTTAAAAATACGCCTCAGACCGGAAAAGTCCCCTTAAGTTTTGTTATGTTAAGGCTATCATGTAAGAAACTATGGTGGTCAAAGCTGAAAGTGAGCCAGTTATTCTTTCATAATAATGGCTGTATTCGTCTTAATCTACTATATGTTTTAGAGTAGCGTAAATATGCTTACCACAGTGTTCTCTTCACGCTCACATTGCATGCACAACACCAAGCGTGTAGCGAACTAAGTCACTGTTGAAATAAGCTGTCTCAGCGTATCTCATCACTGTGACTTATGTACGTTAGACCGTTTCATTATTTCAACGTTTTCTAAAAAGTTCCCGGGGCACGCTGATTTCTGATTCTGCTTTTAAATATATGAATTTTGGTATACTACACTTCAATTGTAAATGGTCGCGCAAAACGCTTAAAGGATTTTTGGCTAAAACTTCATAACTCGAAAAAACCAGGGTGCGAAAAAATTCGTTCGCAAACGATAAGAATACAATACGTCTCATTTTTAAAAATATTTCGATTGAATTTTATTTTAAAAATACTTCTCAAGAGAAACTGAAAGCAACGATTTTTCAAAAACAACAACAATGTCAACGAACGTTCGGCAATAATCGTTTGAAAAAAAAAATCAATTTGAACAATTGTTTAAAGTGACCAATCTTTAAACATACTGAGCGAACGAATATTTCACCGAACGAAACATGAAAACAATTGTATTTTAATCGATCTCGAACGATCACTCAAAATTTATTTTGGGCTCTAGATGGTCAATAAAATTGTTGTTTTTCACTTAAGACATGTGCTGGCATGGGGTCGCTGTTTTGAAATCGAATGTCAGAATTAAAAAAATGGCTTAAGTCTACTTTAATGAACCCGCTGAATTGCAATGAGTTACTTGGGCCACAGGGGTGAAAGCGGCCTTTTTTTCAATACAATTATAATCTGCGAAAAAATGCTAACTTGTACGAATGATACAATTATATTTCTGCCATGCCTTGTACCAAACAACTTTCTGAAATTTAAGCGGATTTATTAAACTAGACTTGTTCTAAACAAATTTTGTGTGACTCAAGGGTGGACCCAAAAATGTTTTTTTTAACACTTTTTGTACATGTGCTTGAAGTATAAAGGGTCGCTGATTTAAAATTTGATGTCAGAATTCAAAGAATTTGGTTTAAAAATAGGATGGACCCTAAAAATGTATACCCACTTTCAACATGTGCTTGCAGTATCGGTAGTCGCTGATTTCGATTCTAATTTCTGAGGTATATACATTTTGTTTGACACTAGAGTGAACCCTATAAATGTTCTTTTTGTATGGGGTCACGGATTTTGAATCTTATGTCAAAGTTCGAGAAATATAGTGCGAAATATAGTATAAATGCAATCCCGTTAACATACCTAGCTCCAAATGAAAACAATTTTATATTGGTCAGTGAGACTTATAGGTTTATTGGCTCCTTGCGTAAAAAAATGCCTTGTCAAGAAAAGTAGAAATAGTGCTGCATAGTGAGTACTTCTGAGTAATAAGAGTTTGGTATGCTTACTGGTTTGACGAAGCAAGAACTAAATTGGCTGTTTACTGCGATCGATTCGTATTGAAGTTCCGTTTAATGAAGTAATATAATTAAAATTGATAAAGTAATTCTATTTTATTTGTTTAAGAATATTTCGATGAAAACTTAATGCGTATTTTTTGTATTTATGTTTTTTCTTAATTCTTGGCTGGACTCCTAAATTAATTTTTTTAAAAATAGGGGTCCACCCTAATGATAAAAAATTTTCTAAATTCTGATCAGAACTGATCTTACATGTCTAAATTTTAATAAAAAATTTATAGTGGTACATCGCAGGTCAAATAAATTTTTTTTTATTCTGACATCAGACTTGAATCCAGTAATCCACTAATACTGGACAATCATTTTAGAGACTTGAGTCTATATAAATTCACATTATATAAAGTCACTACATTTATAAATTCCTTTCTTCATACGCTAGCTCACACATTCATTCGTTGTGCAACACTGTTGCTTGCCAAAAGTCGCTCCTCTCACACTAATAACTTCAATAATTCAGCCGCGCAGTGAGCGGTCTCACAAAGCTTTCACTCAATCATTTACGCATCACTCACTCTCATTCCAAAGTCACATATACACACATACACACGCATGACACGCAAGATATTTTCACTTGGTGAAAATTTCTGCAGTCAGTGGTTATTTAGTGCGTGTACTGAAAACTTAAAAAGAACAAAGAAAAGACAAGTGAGTGAACAAAGTGAAAATATAAAATTAAAATTGAAAGTTTAAAGTTTGAAAATCTATCAATTGTTTGATAGAATTAAAACCAACAATTAAAGAAAAATAAGAAAAATTAATCAGTTTATATAAGCAAAAAAAAAAAAAACAATCAAAGGAAATAACAAGTGCGCAGTGGTAGAAGCAGCGGTAGCAGCAACAGTTGCAGCAACGGCAGAAGCTAGAGAAAGGTGCGTGAATTATTTATAAATAATAATTTTATTATAAAATAGTTTGTTTTTAACAAATTAAAAAATAGTGAGTGTTTCTGTGAAAAGTGCAATACGTGGTTTTAAATTCGTACATAAAACAATTAATGGTTTATCAAACAGAGATTGAGAAACTACAACCTAAGGATACAAAAAGGGGTGAGTTAGAGGAAGTTTGCATCAGTACAAAAACTTTACTACTGTCTATGCTCGGAACAAGAAGGCGAATAAGTGCAGCACATGAAACGACAATCAGTGCTTGTGCGCCTCCTGCTAATCGCTTGCCGCTTCTAAAAATTCCTAAATTCAACGGCAAATATTCGGAATATAAGAATTTCATTACATGCTTCAACAATTTAGTCTATCACGAACCATCGCTTTAAACAATTGAGAAATTTAATAATTTAATCTCTTGTTTAACAGACGATGTGCTACGTACTGTCAAGGCCTTTCAAGTAAATGGTCAAAATTATGAACACGCATTAGAGCGATTTGCGGAAAGATATGACAATAAATGTCTAATTTTCCAAGATCACATATCCTCTCTGTTTGATATGTCAAAAATAACAAAACCGAATGCTTCCGCCTTACGGCAGATTGTAAACACAGTTTCTGCAGTCCTTGACTCGCTCTCCAATCTTGGCAGTGATAAAGATATCACCCATGCCGTGATTATTCATTTAGTCCTTTCGAAGTTGACTCAGCTTCAAAGGCTAAATGGGATGGCAACTTAACTATAAAAACCTTCCTACTTGGAGTGATTGCGCTGCGCTCCTGGTTCGGCGTTGCCAATTTCTCGAAATAAACGAGGACAAGTTTTCTAAACCAGAATCGGCACAAAAACCTCGAAAGATGAATTATGCTCAGAGTCGCAGACACATGCAATCATCGTTTTCTTGTATTCAGACACATTCTGACAAATGTTTATTTTGCTCAGCAAGTATTCATAATATTGGAACTTGCCCAACGTTCGCAGCTTTAAACGTTGCCCAACGATTTGAGTATGTAAAGAAGAACTCAATTTGCATAAACTGTCTCAAAAAAGGACATTCTGTAACAAAATGTCGTTCTTCTCGGTGTAGAGTTTACCAACGTCCACACAATACGTTGCTCCACCAGTACAATCCTCCAATGTCACATCAGCAAAGCAATTTTGCAGCAGCCAAGGACACAATTTTGCCACAATATGTGAGTCCTGCATCAAACTTCAATAATCCACAAGCCTTTAATGCCACTTAAACCACTTGGCGTGGCAACGTGCAACAAAACGTACAATCGATGCACACGTGTGACAATGCAGCTAAAGTCATCTTAGCAACAGCAGTAGTACAAATTAAAAATAAGTTTGGAAATTATCAACTTGCTAGGACCCTTCTTGACTCTGGATCTCAATTGTTAATAAAGCGAGAAGAAAAGTCGTTAAATGTAGTAGGAATCGGCAAAGCAAACACTACACTTAGACAAAAAATGCGCACTTTTGTCAAGTTACGTATAAACGACTTTGAGTTTTCTGCCGATTTCTACATTATTCGCTCTATTTCTGACTACCAGCCAGATAGTGACTTTTCAAAAGAAGTATTTGAAATCCCTGCAAATCTGCCTCTCGCCGATCCGAGGTTCAATGGAGCTCAAAAGATTGACTTGCTTCTAGGAGCAGAATCATTTTTTGAACTTTTGTCAATTGGACAAATAAAATTAGGTCCTTCTTTACCGACCCTCCAAAAAACTCTTTTAGGTTGGATTGTGTCTGGTAAAGTCAGTACGGCACACAATTCCAGGCTTCAGGTGTGCAATTTGTCATTCAGTCTGGGGAAAATGTTGAGTTACCGCTCAATGAAATTGTTCAGCGGTTTTGGGAATTGGAGGAAATTCCTGACCGCCCAATTTTGTCTGACGAACATTCACTAAGCGAAAAACATTTTGCCACAAATACACACCGTTTATCAGTTGGTCGATTTGAAGTTAAACTTCCTTTTAAATCTGACCCAAGAGCATTAGGATTGTCATACGACACAGCGAAACGACGCTTCTTTCGAAAGAACGTCGGTTGACGAAAACCCCCCGAATTAAAGAAATGTATACTGCATTCATGAAAGAATATTTATCTCTTGGTCATATGTCACCAACCAATGATATAATTCTGAGGTCGAACCATTATTATATTTCACACCAGTGTGTAATACGTCCGCAAAGCCTTACGACCAAACTTAGAGTCGTTTTTGTCGCATCAAGTAAAACGTCATCACAATTTTCGCTCAATGATATTCTAATGGTTGGCCCAACCATTCAAAGTGAGCTATATTCAACGCTTTTAAGGTTTCGTCTTCATAAATTTGCGATCACTGCCGATATCACAAAAATGTACAGGCAAGTACAAGTTCACGAAACCGATCGTAATTTTCAACTGATCCTTTGGCGTGAGACTCCACAGCAACCTATATATATTTTTCGTTTAAATACTGTTACGTACGGAACATCGCCAGCACCATTCCTGGCAATCCGGTGTCTTAAAGAACTAAGTGAAGAGTTCAAAAAAGAGTATCCTGCGGGTTCCAATGCTGTTGGCAATGACTTTTATGTCGACGATTTATTGTCAGGTGCCGACAGCTTTGAAGAATTGGACCAATTGCACCATGAAATCGTAACAATTCTGGACTCCTATGGTTTTAAATTGGCTAAGTGGTATTCAAACCATAAAAACTAGCACAGTAGCAGTTCTGAAAAAGTATTTGACTTTAATAATTTTGATCTACAAAAACGCTTGGTATTTTCTGGAAACCTAAGCAGGATGTACTAAGATTCCATCTGGAGGACAGTTTTAGTAGCTTGCCTGCTACAAAAAGGAATATATTGTATTGGGTTAACAAACTTGATTGGGACGAATAAATTCCCCAAAATTTAAATGTCACGTGACACAATTTTAAACAAGCGCTGACTCAAATTGACACTATAGCTATCCCTTGGTTTGTAAATACTTCCAAAATTAGCAACTGTCAAATTCACGGCTTCGCCGACGCATCAATGCATGCATATGGCTGTTGTATTTACATTAGAACCGAAAATGCAAGTGGAGTGTGTGTCAGACTACTGACTGCTAAGTCTAAAGTAGCTCCTTTAAAGACTATAACATTACCACGCCTTGAACTGTGTGCTGCACATCTTCTTGCCAAACTTTGGCACGCAGTTTAGCCGATGATAAATGTTGAGATAAAGAGTGTAACCTTTTGGAGTGATTCGGAAATCATCCTTCATTGGATAAAAACCCATCCTTCCTCTCTCTCCGTTTTCGTTGGCAATCGAATCGCAGAAATTCAAGAGTGGTCTTGGTCAGCTACTTGGCGGCATGTGCCAACTCGTCACAATCCAGCAGATATAATTTCGCGTGGGTGTGATGTAGAATATTTCTTCTATTTGGTTTGAAGGCCCATTATTTTTTTCAGAAACTGAAAATTGTTGGCCAAAGAATGAACATTTAGAACTGTCGCCAGAGTCAAAAGCTTTAGAAGAGCGTAAAGTACAAATTTGTTTAGCCACCACCCAGGATCAAAGAGAAAATGATGTTCTAAATATGATTGATCGGCATTCATCATGTCAAAAGGTTTTGCGCATTGTAGCGTATATGTATCGATTCATAAAACGGCTTCGAAATAAATAAATTTATGCAAATCTTCCGTTTTCAGCCGATGAATTAGAATTGGCGTTTTTGAAAATTGCGGAAATTATTCAAAAATCGAAATTCTCCGAGGAAATTGCACAAATACGTAAATCAATATTACCAAAATCGAATATTCAAAAACTAAGTCCCTTTCTTCAAGAATATGAAGTGGAAGGTCGACAATTTTCATTGCTCCGAGTTGGTGGACGTTTTCTTAACGCGCCGATAAAAAAATGATACAAAATATCCTCTCTTGTGGCCAAAAAATACTCATTTTATAACATTATATTTACGACATTTGCATTTAACAAATTGTCATGCAGGAGCGAAAGTTTTAGTAGGACTTTTGTGACAGAGAATCTGGCTGGTAAACGCTCGTGAAGCAACCAGAAAAATAGTAAAAAATTGTGTACTCTGTTTTAATTTTAAACCAAAGTTACTTTCACAAGTAATGGGTAATTTGTGTCGACTTCTTTGGCCCCATTTACACTACAATGAAGATAAGAGGCAGGCCGCCCAACAAAACTTATGTAGCTGTATTTGTCTGCTTTACTATAAAAGCAGTGCATTTAGAACCAGTGTCTGATCTAATGACTGATACTTTTCTCTCTACTCTTAGCACGTTTGTCGGAAGAAGAGGTCTCCCGAGAAGAATTTGGTGCGACAACGCGACAAATTTCGTCGGGACCGCGAATCTACTCAGCGAGAAGAGCAAGGAGAAAATTCAACAACACAGCGCAGAACTTACGAAGCCATCCTAAACTCCAGGCCGATTGCACTCTTATTGGAAGACCCGTGCGACGGAGAAGCGTTAACACCTGGACACCTTCTAATCGGGTCCTGTATGAAGGCGCTACCAGAACCCAGTTCAACCAAGGGCAAGCTCAGTTGCTTGAAGCGATATCAGCTTCTATCTTGCCTGAAGGAAAGATTTTGGTCTGCATGGCTGCACGACTATGTACTGGAGCAGCAGCAACGAACCAAATGGCTTCAACAAACCAACAACGTCGAGGTCGGTATTTTGGTCATCATCCACGAGGACAATCTACCGCCGCAAAAATGGTTACTGGGCAAAATCGTAGGCGTCGTCGTCGGCCAAGACGGCAAGGAGCGCGTTGCAGAAGTACTCACGAAGATGGGCGAATTTAAGCGTCCTTTCCATAAGTTGGCGCCGCAACCAATAAGTGAAGATTCGCAGACTGTTGCGTTAGAGCAGTCTTGCAACGTGGCCGGTGTTAAGTGAGATCTGAACTTTTTCTACATTTCTTTTATTGTCTATTACACATTATTATTCTAAAATATTCACAGTAATTATCTTCTCTAAATCATTGCTATGCTTCTCAAATGTTTGAAAGATGAATTGTACCAGCACTCGTGCATTGAATTGTTATAACCGATTAAGAAAAGGAAACGAGGGCATTGAGCAAGCAAGCAATTTTATTACTCTTTCTTGTTTTTTCTGACTTCAAGCGGAGAAAACCATCCTAGCGACCATCGCTCAACGTAACCAAGGATTTAGAATTCATCACTTAACAATTTCATAAGTATTAACAGCGTTTGCCGCTCAATGCCCTCGCTTCCTTTTCTTATCAAATTTTCTATAAAATTGTACTTAAAATCTCTTGTTTTTATTGAATTAAATCAAAGCGCTAGTCACTGTAATTTGAAGTTGAAAACGAGGCGTTTTATTGCAGCAATCCAGCTGCACAATTTGGAACTAAATCGAAAAAGCTCGATTTTCAATTCTTATTACTGTAATCCATTAAAACACTATTTCTTTACATGATTGCATCATTTACTTTATTAAATATCAAATTAATTAGGCATTTCAATATTTGCATTCTATTTTTACTTTTAATTGTAAAATAAGTATTTCTTTTTTTCTTTCGTTTTATCTAATATGTATTTCCTATTTATATAACATATTAGTTCCTAACTTTTGTTGGTTTTTGGGTGAGGGGGAGGGTGGGGGGATCGTGCTGCCAATGCGTGTTTTTTTTGCTTCCCTCATAGTTTGTTTTGTGCTTGCACTGTGGTTTATTTTCTTCTAGGTTACGGATGCACTTGTTACTTTTTCCCGGCGTTGTCCATTGGCTGGGGAAATTATCTCGACGTGTTCTTCCTATTGGGATTTATTCGGATTAGTTTGAAGTGTATGTGATATGATGATATATGGATATTTTGCGGCTTCAGCTTCACTTATGTTGTCTTCTCCTTCGGCAGTTCATCAATTCTTGTTTAACTCCATTAATCGGAAAAGACTGTTCCGTTGGTTTTATTTAAGGTTTTCTATCCTTTTTGTTATTCCAATACTTTGATTCTCGTTGCATTACACCGTCGATTTGCTATTTGTTGCTTCTATTACGTTGGCTTTTGTTGGTTTTAATGTTTTTGTTTTACTTGTTTTGTTGCTTGCTTTAATGGTTAATTTAAATAATTTCATTTACGTTGTTTTAGAAAATTGGTTATATCTTTTATTTTTATTTAGTTTTAGTTATCTTTAGAGAGGTATTGATTCTTTTCATTATATTATTTTTCAGGTTTTTTTTTATAAAAGTTTTGACACTTTTTGGTTTACTTAGTTGCTTTAGTAAAGGGTTTTATACCTTTGGTTGGTTTAGAAAAAGTGGAGTATTTTTGATTTTGCTTTTTAGAAAGATTACATTCCTTTCGTTTAATTATTTTGTCAGTGTTGTTCTTTTTATAAAAGTTTTGATACTTTTTAGTTTTTTCAGCTGCTCTTTTCATTATTAAACGTTGGTTTAAAGTTTTTATTCATTGTAATTTTGTTTTTGTTTTCTCTTTATTTGATGACTCTTCATCTGTTTCCGCTGACGATACCGCCTTGCTTCTTTGGCATTTTCCCAATAGATGTCATCGCCCTTTATCGCAGTATTGCATCAACATGTCGCATGTTACAGTTGTTTTCGTGGATGTGGCCACCTGTCTGTTGTTTTTGCGGATATTGCCGCTCTCCTGTGGGTTGTCACGCGAATGCTGCTGCTTTCTTGTAGTTTATCACGCGGAAGCTGCCACCTGTCACAGTTGTTTTTCATAATAATAATTGAATAAAGATGAGGCATTATTGGAGGAAGAGCAGGCTTCCAACCCAATTAAGGACGACCCATCTCAGTCCTGCACCCCTGCACCAGAATCGGTAGATGCAAGCTCCGATACTGAACTTGCACATTCGGACTGTGAGTCCGACATAACAGTCGTGGAGGCGAATTCCACTACTAGCGGCCTTGATACTGAGAGTAGTGCAGATTAACCTCCACCACTCAAAGGCTGCGTCCGCCAGTCTCATCCTCCGCCTTAGTAAAGACGGAAAAGACGTCGTCCTAATCCAGGATCCATGGGTAGTCTGCGGTCTGGTCTGCAGACTCAGGACTCCAAATTACACGCTATTGTACACCAAATCTTAAGGTAAACCATGAGAGTGTATTCTAATAAAAAATAGCCTGAGTGCATTTACTCTCTCTAATTTTATCAACAAGGACACCGTGGCCATAAGCGTCGAGATAGGCCAAATTAGTTTTGGCTTACCTCAGCTTACCTGGCTCATGACCATGAAGTGCTTCCTGAGGAAAATGTTAGACAGCTGGTCTCCACAGCGGCATCGCAATCGAAGGGGCTGATTATTGGATGCGATGCGAACGCTTATAATGTAATCTGGGGCAGCTCAGACACCAACGAACGAGGTGAGTCACTTTCTGATTATATCCTCTCTACCAATCTTATTTTAAGTAATGTAGGCGATGAACCCACCTTCATTATAAGCAATAGGCAGGAAATTTTAGACATTACACTTGCCTCTCACCATATATCGGACAGGATAAGAAACTGGAGAGTTTCAAAAGAATACTCCTTTTCGGATCATAGGTATATTCTCTTTGACATTGATGTCTTTGACCTAAGACCACGAAGCTTTCGTAATCTTAAACAAGTCAGCTGGGGTCTCTACATAGATACATTAAAAATAGATCTCGCATATGGACTACCGAATCGTCCTACCTGTAAAAATCCTTGGACAACTTCGTTGTTAATCTTACTGAGTCTATGAACAAATCTCTAAATATCGCATGTCCGCCCAAAACCCCAAAGGGGAAACAAAAGCCACCTTGGAGGAAGGCTGGACTTGAAGAGCTCCGAAATAAGAGCAGAAAACTCCTCAACAAAGCTAAAGCCACTAGATACATCGATATATCTTAAAGAATATAAGAAAGAATTGCGGAAAGCACAAAGGCAGTCCTGGAGAATCTTCTGTGAAAATATATCACATACCTCCGAGGCGTCAAGGCTTCGAAAATTCTAACAACTACTCCTTCCAACCAAAGCTTTTTGAAGAAAGAAGACGGAACATGGACCACCAACAGTGAAGAATCTCTCAAAATTTTAGTAGAAACTCACTTCCCTGGTTGTTCAGAAATCGGCAATACTGTAATTCAGGATTAGTACGCACCCACTGTCAACAACTCCCTCGATCTAATCTCACAAGCAAAGCTCAAATGGGCAATTGAAAGCTTCAAACCCTTTAAGTCTCCAGGACTAGACGGCGTAGCCCCCATAGAATTACAAAAAGCTTATGATATCATAAAGCAATGGCTTATGATGATCTACCAAAGCTGCCTAGACCTCAATCACATTCCCACACTTTGGCGACATGGGACGGATGTTTTCATACCTTAGGCGGGCAAAAGCTCACACGTAAGCCCAAAAGACCTTCGACCAATTAGTCTCTCATCCTTACTGTTAAAAACTCTCGAGAGATTAATAGAAATCCACTTGAGACAAAAGATAGTAGAAAAACCATTGTCATCGGCACAACACGCTTATACCAAAGACAAATCCGTGGAAACAGCTCTCCACTCCATAGTCTTTATCATTGAAAAAGCTCTTTTTCAAAACGAATATACCTTTATTGATATAGAAGGTGCCTTTAATAACGTCAAAGCAGAAGCTATCACAAATGCGCTAACGGAGCTTGGGGTGGATGCTACGCTGGGAGCACTTATAAATCAAATGCTAGTGGGCAGGATCATAAGTGCAAATCTCGGTATGGCATCTACGCTGAGATCCTCATTGAGGAGTTCTCTCGCCTCTACTCTGGAACTTAGCGATTAATGAACTGCTGGAGAAACTTAGGAACTCTGGAACTTAGCGATTAATGAACTGCTGGAGAAACTGGAATGGGAGGGGTGCAAGGTGATAGCTTATGCCGATGACATTGGTATTGTCTCTTCTGAAAAATATATATCTACACTTTGAGACATTATGCAAAACGGCCTTAATACTCTCATACAATGAGTTAATAGCTGTGGACTCGGCGTCAACCCTGAAAAACGGATTTAGTGATTTCCACAAGAAAACACAATCTACCAACAATCAGTCCTCCAAAACTGAGAAGCATAAGACTTAGCTTCTCAGATAAAGCGAAATACCTGGGCCTTATCCTGGATAGAAAACTAAACTGGCAACCCAATCTCCTCGAGAGAGCCAAAAAGCCAATATAGCCCTCTACTCATGCAAAACGGCAGTGGGTAACAAATGGTGCTTACAGCCAAGTGTTACTCACTGGCTTCACACGGCAGTAGTAAGGCCAATATTGCTATATGGTGCCATTGTTTGCAACATACTTCGCAAAGTTCAAAGATCACTTTGTATTATTGGAGCATAAGAACCACTCCTACACACGCATTAGATACTATGCTTCACCTTATACCACTTGATATCCTAGTAAAGGAGATGGCTACCAATATAGCCATCCGTGTAAAGGCCACCTCTCAATGGAGGGAGGGCACATTAGGACACTCTAGCATAAGGAAGTTCCTTCCTCCGATACCCAAATCCGTAGACTACATCACACAAAAACTTTTCTTTGACAGAAAATTTGGTGTATCCATTCCCTCCCGAGAAGAGTGGGCGGTTGGAAGCCTTTCACCAAACAATGTCATCAGAATCTATACAGATGGATCAAAATTAGATGGCAAGGTTGGAGGCGGATTCTAATCAGATACATTGAACATTAAACTGGCATTCCGGCTCCCCGAATATTGCAGTGTCTTCCAAGCGGAAGAAGTCGCAATGAATGAAGCAGTAACCTGGCTTCAGATTAATGCAATATCCTCCATGGATATTTTCATACTATCTGATAGGCATGCCGCCTTGAAAGCCCTACAATCTGTTGAAACAACATCCAAAACAGTAATTCGCTGCCGCAGAACCCTAAATTAGATGGCAGAGCAGCTCCAAATACACCAATGCTGGATTCCCGAACATAGAGACTTTCTAGGAAACTGCAAAGCAGATGAACTCGCTCTCACTAGAACAACCAAACAACTCTCGAAACAAACAAAGAGAAAGAATGTATTGGCATATCCCTCACCACATGTAAGCTACTCACAAATGAGCTATTCCTAAATAAAGTCAACACTAGATGTTCAACGGGAAGCACATGCCATACAGCGCGTTAGGTTTGGCCAAAAATCACCCTGAAACGCTCAAAAGAACTGATATCCCTGAGAAGAGATCAAATCAGTACAATGATATCTCTCAGAGTCTTCTACCGAATCCTTAGCTTTGTCAAAAGGTCAAACTGGTTTAAATAGAGAGGGAAATTAACCCAATGGTATCACAATGGGCCTCATTAGCCTAAGTGTGTCTCAAAGGAGACAGACACTTCAACCTAACCTACCGATATTTATTAATGTTTCTTTATTCTGAGATTAGTTTTTTATTAGTTTACATTCATTCGTGTGTTTTTTTCTTTTAATTTATGTTTTCCGGAACTTAATTCATGAATTATTAAAATACTTGAGTAATTTCTTTTACCTTGTAAATCAAAAATCGATATTTTTCACTTTCCCTTCCAATTGAACTTAATTTCATTGAATTATTTGCTTTTCTTTTCTATTATTTTAATTTCTTTAACACTTCCTAGTTTCCCATATATTTTCTTTTTCCCTTGAGTGAACTATTTCATTTACACTATATCTATTCTTATTCTTAATTTTCTTTAAAAAAAAATGTTTTTCTATGGAAGCACAATTTTAAATTGGCTTTGGAATTAATTTTTCTTAAATTGGTTTCTCTTCATTCTTTATTAAAAAAAAATAAATTTTTTTTCCTTTTTCTAATATATTAAATTATTATGCTTCTTCCATTTGTTGGGAATATTATTTATCTGGCACTTGTTCTCTACATAATTTTCTAGTTTCATGATTTCTTGTTGGTCGACAAGCATTACCGTTTCTTTGTTTTGCCCTTCTAAAACTTCTTCAAGTTTTTCTGAATTTTCTTTATTTTTCTTCAGTTTTCTTGTCCTTTGTGTTGGACCCTGTTTTAATTATACCTATTCCATTACCCTGTTGCGGTATTTTGGTTTCCTTAATGTCTCTTTCATTTCTTTTAATTTTATTATCTCATAATTTTTCCTTCACTAAATTTTTTTTTAATTTGCCATTATTCTTTCTCTTACTTGTTTTTTTCACAATTATTCTCTTCATTCAAATTTATTTCATTATTTTTCCTTCTATTACTTATTATTTCCATCATTCATTTTTCTTTCATTAACTAATTTGTTTTTCTTACCTTTATTCTTTCCTTTATTGCAACATTTGCCTAATTTATTTGTTCTATCATTTAATTATCATTTATTTATCGATAATTATTTATTTTCTTACTTGCTATGAAACAATTTGAGTAAATTATTATGTATCTTCTTCGCTTTATTTTTGATTAGAATTTCGGTTGTAAGAGGACTTTTAATATCTACTTCCTCGTATGACCCTATCCATATCGGTGAAAATTTGTTTTTCCTGCACTGATTTTCATTAGTACCTCATCCCCAATTTGAAACTTCACTGGATTTAAAGTACAATCATATTGTTTTTTGGATGCTTCTTTCGCACGCTCCTAACTCGTACTAGCTCATGCGCTTTTTGGATCTGGTACTTTAATACCTTTGAAGGATCCTTGACATTATATACCGGACCACACTTGCGTTTCAAGTCTGTCGGCATTTCGGAATCAAACCCGTATAATGTTCGAAAAGGCGTCTGCTTTGTTGATACATGTACTGTGTTGTTATGTACATGCACCGCACTTGCCAACCATTTATCCCAGTTTGACCCATCTTCTGTTGTGAAGGTTAGGTTAGGTAAATAGGGTCGTGCACCGTTACCGGCGCTTCCTCGGGGGCCTGTAGGTCCATCGCGAATCCCTTTTTATGTTTGTGGTACCATTTTAAAACCATTGTTCCTATTTATTCCTCAAACCATCCTGTGCTTTTTATGAACCTCCAGATGTCTAGCAGTTGTGTGTTCATTAACTCTTCCAAGTCTGTGAAAAATCTGTTCCCCATATATCGGAGTCGACGATTCTGTAGGTAGATTTGGACATTCACATAGGAGGTGAGTTATTGTTTCTGTTTCTTCCGGATCCTTGCAGCTCCGACAAAAGTCTGACGCTGCTATGCCCATTCTATTAGCCATTACCCCAATGGGGCAATGTCCTGTTAGAACTCCAACAAGAATCCGGATTTCCCGCTTGACCAAAAGCAGAAGGCCTTTAGTTCTCTTTTCATTTAGTTCCGGCCAAAGCTTTCGAGATATGTTGCAGTCACCTCTGGATGCCCAGTTTGTGCTAGCAATATCTCTGGCTTTAAGATCTATACTCCTTTTGACGACGCCTATTGGAATGTGCACCTCTGTATCAGCACTGTTTGTACTTGCGGTTACATCACGCCTTGCCAGTTCGTCTGCTGCGTCGTTCCCTTCAATATTGCTATGTCCGGAAACCGAGCAGAGAGTGGCATTATGGGTATTGCAGATGCTGTTCAGTGCCAGTTTACAGTTTTGCTCTGTAGACAACGAAGGCTCGATCGTTGTTTTACTGTTCAATGCTTTGCTGGCCGCTTTGTTGTCCACAAAAATTACTACCCTTGTGGGGGTAAGATTTTCCTGTAAATGTCCTGTGCAGCTTTTTCAATAGCATTTATTTCTGACTGAAAAACGCTACAATAATCAGGGAGTTTGTAACACTTTTTGATTTGCAGCGTTTCACCCAATCCAGTTCCGTTTTCCATTTTGGAACCATCAGTATAAAATTGGAGATTGCCGTAGCATTCTACAGCCGTTTCTTTCCATCCTTGTCTGCTGGGGATGGATGTGGTGTATTCTGTACCGAATCTCACACTGGGTATGATATAGTTCGTTGCTCTTTTTGATTCCTCGGTTCCAAAGATATTAAGAATAGATGCATGTCCGAATGTCTTCTTCTTCCAGGCTTGTGATTCGTTAAGGCGAATCGCGCTCTTGGTCGCCGAACACTTAAGGAACTCTCCTATGGGGAGAAGATTTAGCATCATTTCCAGACTTCCAGACCCGCCCGTTGGGATAGATCTCATGGCTCCTGTTACTCCTATGCACGCTAATCTTTGTACTCCTGCTAGGGAGCTAAGGTAGCTCTTTTTGTGCGCTATTGTCCACCATACGAGAGAGCCGTAGGTAATAATGGGTCTCACGATCGTGGAAGCAGCGTCTACAGAAAAGAGAAGTATTTTCCCTTCGCTGCCGTGACTTTTCTGCGACCTGACCAGCTTCCACTCCTGAATATTGGCGTATTTTTTCTGCGCCGCCAAAAGTCTCTGAATAGTCTCTGAAAAGTCTCTGAATAGACACATCCTCGTGCAAAGCAGGAGGAGGTATCCATAAAAATACCTTGTGGCGGAGCGGAAGCGTGGACTTGGAGATCACCTTAAGTGAAGCTCCCTTCCAAATTTCACCAATGCTGGCGATGGTTTTGGTCAGGAACTCCAGGGATTTCTTCGATCCACATCCGACGACTTTGACTCCTTGTTGCCAACCAGCACCGACGAACTTTTAATCGTCGGTTTCACCGTGTTCAACGCTAGCCATCATAGCCTTAAGGATCTCATTTTCCACAAGCATCCATTTTTCCCCCGTCATAGAGCAGCTCCTCCGGTGAGTTCTCAAAGCTTTCCTCGGCTTTACTACGCTTCGAGCAACTCGCAACGACCTCATCCGCAGATCTTTGCAGTTTGGCCGTGGGACCAGCTGTACGCAGAGGTTCTCTCGAAACAGTGGTCAAACCCCGGTTGGTCCCTGTTTGAGGTAACCTTGGTTTGACCTTGTCTCGTCTTGCCTTCACCTTGTGACTACTGCTTCCGCCTTTTCCACACTCCTGTTTGCCGCTTTTGACGACATTGGAGTAGGAAGGACCTGCCTTAACCGTCGTTTTCCCTTCTTCCCTTCCCTTGCTGACACCGATGCCACAACCCCGTTTGTCACTTGTAGCGACATTGGATTGGGACGGTTCAGCCCTGTCCCCCTTCTTCTTCCTGCCTCTTTTCCTCCTCTTTCTACCTACCATTTCCTTCTCCCGTTTGTCACTTTTGGCGTCAATAGAGTGGGATGGACCTGCCTTTCTCAGACCCTCATCTGTGGAAGCAGACAGAATTGTGACAGCTTCGATCGTCGATGCTTTGGGAGCATAGTGACGCTCAAAATTTTCACTTTCTTCGTGTGCTTCCTTATAAAAGCCTTGTCCCTGGAAGTAAGAGTGGCCGGGTCTGCGTTTTTCATTTTCAGCAGATAGTTCTTAGCAGTCCTGTAGAACTTTCGTTGCTTCGCTTTCTGTTGTGAAACTCCGCAAATATTCCGCTAAAGGTCTATGGCTCCTCTCTAGTGAACCAATTGCTTGCGGATGGTATGGTGTAATATGCAATTTCTATTTACATTTTACATACGTCCGAGAAAAGACATGAAATAAAGTTAGACCCATTGTCGGTTATTAATACTCTTGGCACATTGTGACGAGTCACAGTCTCGTTAAAAAAATACTTTTGCCACGGTGCTTGCCTCCACATCTGGTATTGCAACAAAAACCATGTATTTTGAAAAATCATTTTGGAATGTTATTATATATTTATTAACGGATATTGTCTCTGGCAGAATACCCACCATGTCCATATAAACTTTATGGAATAGTCATGCTGGTGTATCCGTCAAGACCATCGGCATTTTAGTTAACCTAGAACTTTTGTTTACTTGACATTTCTTGCAATTTTTTACATATTCTTTTATTTGTTTCTGCATTCCTTTCCACCTGTGTTCTTTTCTTATTGTAAACAGTGTTTTTAAGGCTCCTTGATGGCATCCTAAGGGTGAATCGTGAAAATCTTTTAGTATTGTTTCTTTCTCTTTTGGGTCCGTTATAATTTTTCTTTTTTGTTCTCTACCTAATGGTTCTTCTTTCTGCGTACTTTCAATTTCTGGGATATTCTCTGATTTATCCTCCTGCTCGTTGACTCTGGTCCTTGATCTCGTTTGCACTAATCTTATACCCTGCTCTTGTTGCTCTATATTTCTAAATTATAAGGTCATACTCTGACATCTTGTGTCTAAATCTTGCTAATCTTGATGTCTGATCTTTCAGATTCGCTATGCCTCTCAAGGGTTGGTGATACGTGTAAGTTTTGAATGGTCTACCTAATAAATATGCTCTAAAATTTTTTGTTGCCCATAAGATTGCTAAAAATTCATTTACTTTTGTCGAATACCTTTTGTCTGCGCTATTTAATGATCTACTTGCGAAGGCAATTGGTCTGTCTTCTATTACTTCACCCTGTGACAAAACTGTTCCTATCGCTAACCCACTTCTACTAATCAGTCGTTAGTAAAAATGGTTTCTCAAAATCAGGATAGGCTAACACGGGTGATGAAGTTACAGCTTCTTTTATCTCTTCAAATGCTTCTTGACATTTTTCTGACTATTGAAACTTTGTCTTTCTTTAACAAATTTTTTATGGGGGATGCCACTTGTGACATATTTTTTTTATGAATTTTCTGTAATTGTTTGCTAACCCTAAAAATGCCTGAACTTCCTTTCTATTCCTCGGCATTGGAATATTTTTTACACATTCTAACTTTTGTGGCTCTGGTAAGGCCCCCAACTCTGAACATTTGTGTCCTAGGTAGGATATCTCTCTACGAAGAAAATTACACTTTTCCTTATATAATTTTAAACAATTTTCCCTTAGTCTCTGAAATACTTGTGCTAGTCTCTCCTCCTGCTGCTACAAGTTTTTGCCATAAATTACTACGTCATCTAAATATACAAAACAATCTACTCCCTGTAATCCCGTCAGTATATGATTCATCAACCTTTGGAAAGTTGCTGCACTACAGTGAGTCCAAATGACATTCTATTGAATTCATAGTGCCCAAATGCAGTATTAAACGCTGTTTTTTCTCTTTTACTTTTGTTCACGAGGACTTGATGGTACCCACTTGCCCAATCTAGAGTTGAAAAATATTTACATTGTCCTAATTGATCTAATACTTCATCAATTCTTGGAATTGCAAAAACTTGTTTGATGGTGGCGTCATTTATCTTTCTAAAATCTAGACTAACCTCCACTTTTTCTTTCCATTACTTCCTGCTTTCTTTGGCACTAATAGTAAGGGCGAGTTCCATGGTGACTTGCTTGGCCTAATAATGTCATCTCTCAAAAGCTGTTCTACTTGCTGTTCTGAATTTCCTCCCTATGAGCCTGAGGTAATTCATACTGTTTCTAATTTATTGGCGGCTAAGCTGCTTGGACCTAAATTTCGTGTTTTAAAACAGGAGTACATGATAATTTATCTCCTACTAACAGGAAAATATCATGGTATGAAGTTAATAAATTCTCTGTTGAGGACCGTTCCTCTGTATTTAAATTTGTGTTGAATTTAATTGTTTCTGTTAATTTTTTAATTCTTTCTCTTACGTTGTGTTCCTTTACGCTGTATATCTTGTGATTATCTGTTTTATACATATTAAAATTCGAAAATTCTAGTTCATAAATTCTCTGTATGGTCGTATCCCTTTCCGTTGCATTCAAAACTGATACGCATGCTGCATTGTTAATTACGTTGCTTAAACGTTCTCCTAAATAGGCTCCCGGCTCAATTTCTTGTTTATGTACTACTATTACCGGAATCGTAGTGTTCACTTTTATTCTTATTATTTTCGCGGTTCGCGCTTTAATCTTTATCTCTTCATTATAATTAATTGAATGTTTGTCTTCTTTCAACTCGTTTTCTTGTTCCAACTGTAGCAATGTAATTATTTTTCCCATGTTGTCATACATTGTGACCACTTTTTCCCTTGTATTTATTATACTTTTGTTCCACAAATTATCTCTTCCTAGTATTCCATCTGCAGGTAATCTTTTTTCTAGTGCCACCACGGCTTATAACTTAGATTCTCAAGTCCGCTATATGAAATTTTTAACGCACCCAATGTCTTGATGAAGCCTCCGAACGCTCCACTTAAATATTTTATTTCTTTGCTTCTATTTTCAATTGTTTCTAACTCACTTTGTTTAACCAAACTCGTGTCTGCTCTGGAATCTACAAGTAGAAGGAGTCGTCCATTTATAGCATTCTTGCAAGGAATTTCAAAGACATGATTTACTTTGGAGACGACCAAACATTCCCCGTCTAACACTCTATTTTTATTAAAAATTTGTATTTTATCCATTAATGTCTCTCTGACTTTACCTATTATTAAGTATCTTAATAATCTTTATCTTCTTGTTTTCAACTGTTTCTTTTATATTTCTTAATGTTTCTCCCACATTTATCATATTCATCACATACAGAATAATTTGCATGATGGTTATCATGTTATAAAAAAAATTATTTGCTGTTGTTCTCAACAACCCAATTGTTTTCTTTAACTATGGTCTAATACTCACCTTCTCCTGGCTTAGGTATAATCCACCTTCTACTGGCTTAGGTATACAGACCTTTATAATCTCATCAGGGGTTAACTCTTCCTTTACTTCAACTGGCTGAGGTGGACAGATATTTACAATCTCTTTGGATGTCAAATTCTCTGTTACTACACTCTCTATTGGCTTAGATGTACAGATATTTACAATCTTTTCAGACGTTGAATTCTCTGTTACTGCCTTTAGCGGCCGTGTTACTCTCTTATCTCGGGGTCCCCAGCTAAATGGCATATGCTGGGCCCTTGGAAGTTGCCTTGTCTGTAACCCTAATTTCTTTTTGCGCAACAATCCGCTTCCGTGTGTCCAATTTTGTTACACCATTTGCATTGCACTACCGGTCTTTGTTCCCTATCGATATTCTTCCCCCCATTATCTCTGAATGGGCTTCCTGTATTGACTCCTTTATTATTGTTACTCTCAAAGCTCTTCTCTTGAATTTGTCTATTTCTAGGCCTGAATTCTTGGGCACAATTCCACCCTTTTTCATTACCATATTCCTGGCATTTCTGGCAGTATGGAGTGTTTTTCCTTGTAAGACACTCATCCCTAGTATGTCGCAATTTTCCACAGAAGAAACACTTAATTCGGGTTCCAGCATCTTTGTCCGGCAAATTTTGTTTCCTGTTATTATTACTGGGATAAAATCTATCTATATCCCCCCGATCTTGGCCAACCTGCCTGTCAACATTCCCTGTTTCGTCCACTACGGTATACACCTGTTTCCGCGTTGTGACCCCGGACCAATATTGACTTACGTTCCTCCACATATAATCTATTTCAGCTGCGTTACTCACTAAATGGGCTAAATTCTTGCCCTCCATAGTCAACACTACTTGTTTTAAGCTTGGGCCATTCAAGTCCACCCTAAAGGACGTTATCACCGCCTTATTTAATTGACCCAACAAACCTACCTCTTCTTCTATGCTATCCCTCCCTCTTGCTTCTATCGAACTGAATCTTCTTGCATATGCTTGTAATTTTTCCCCTGACTCTTGAACACATTTCGACAATTCCATTAGAATTGAATTGTATGTTGTTTCCCTTAGGTTATTGGATTTTACTAAGAGGTAAAATTCCTCAATATTGGCAAACTGTCTTCCCCTGCATAAATCAAAAGCATCCCCGTGTAATCTCAACTTAACACATTCTATAACGCGTGGAAACTCACTAGCATTGAACGCTCTTATTGCAAAATTGCACCCTTGCACCTGTAAACCTCCGTTGGTGAGTCAGTTTCCGAGAATAATGGGAGCAGATTATTCACGATCTTAGCTACTGCGTTTAGATTCATTGTATTATCTTTTATTTCTATATTCTCGTAGATATATCCCCCTTCTTCTGTCTCTAGGTCTGTTGCCTCTTTATGATGTAATCAATTTTCTGTTGCCAATTTCAATTCATCCTGCAAATGCCTATTTTGTACCTGTAATTCTCCAATTCTAGTATTAACTTGCTCGACTGTCTCAAAATCTACTCTAGCTTGTTGGACAATTAACTTCTCTACTAACTCTGTCGATACGTCTTCTCTTCGTAACAGATCTCGCAATGTTTTGATTTCCAATTCTTGCTCTTCTGCTCTACCCTGGTCTCCTATTCTTAGTTGTTGCACCTCGCCTAACTTTGTTCTCAGAGCCTCAAACTCACTCTTAGACTTCTTAAATCTCCTTGCTTGAGCCATACTCTTGTGCTCATGATATTTATCTAATATCTACTCTTGTGCTCTGCCTCTTCTAACTTTGTCAAACTTTTCCCCACTGTATTTGACTGCAGCAAAGCGAAATTATCTTTGTTTGATATGACCACTTTTGCTCGGACCCACAATTTTTCCACATATCCTATGAGATCTAGATACCTTCTCTTTATGTCACTAGTGTAATCCATTTAAAGAAAATCGAGCTAAAATTACCACGTTTCCTTTTCTAAAAATGTGCTTCTATTTCTTGCGGCTTAAAAGCTACAGCCATTTGAAGTTAACTGGAACGTCACACTAAAAGAGAAATGGTCTAAGAGCTTGTACAACATTCTGCAAAAATTCGTAATGTTTTCAAAAACCTGGACACGTTTCCTTCTTACATATCGTAAGTGAAAGATCATAGAATACTCTAAGCACAAAAAAAAATTAAAAAATTACATTTATAGTTGTTTTGGATTCAAAAATGTGCGGCTGGAACGTTACCAAAAAAAGACAGGAACAACACATAAAGTTCTCTTACTTAGCAGCCATGCAAAAACGACCAATGTGAATAAATAGAACACTAAAATTTACTTAAAAATTAAATAAATTGTTTATTTTTTTTTTGAATTTGAATTTGAATTTGAATTTATTTAACAAACATTGTTGGCATATAAGATTAGTTCTTTTGCATGCCGCATTTACATTGGATATAACAACATACAAATGCAATTTAAAAATTAAAGACTTATATCAATAATAGTGCTTAAGATGACTTAAGTTTAAAAAGAGTAAAATATTTCATTGAAAAATGTAGTACATATTAGAGAGAAAGAGAAGATAGAGAGATTAAGAAGAAGATAGCTAAGAGAAGTGTTTGTAGATTAAATGCTTAAAGTTGTTTTTATTAGAAACGCTTTTAATTCTATTAGGTAATAAATTCCATGACCTGATAGCAGTGACGAAAAACAATCTACTGGAGTTAAGGAAATTAAATTTAGGGATCATGAGGTTCAAGTTTCTACTTGATCTGCAAAACTTCAACTTTTCGAAGAGATATATGGGACAACGTGTGTAGATGATCCGGTGTAGGAAAATGCAACATCTAGCCTCTAAGTAACTTGGTAAGTCGCAACCAAGTATTTTTTTACAAAAGACAGAGATATGATCGTACTTATTAAGACCGTATACGTAACGAGCTGCATTATTAAAAACGACCAGGAGCTTGTGTAAGGACCGAGAGTCAGGATTGCAGTACACGACTTCAGAGTAAGTTATGATCGGCATAATCAGCAGCAATACTAATTTTCTTCTCGTCTCAACGGGCACAAAACCTGATGTTCTTCGGAGATTACGAAGAATAAAGTACACTTTTTTTACACATGAGTTGATGTGATCCTCACAAGTAAGGGATGAGTTTATGTGGAAACCAAGATTAGTGACTTTACTAACAAGTTTTAGTTTAACATTATTGAGTAGAATCGGAGGCAAATCTTCATGATAATATTGATATTTAGAAATAGGCAAAACAAATGATTTCGAGGGGTTCAACGTGAGCAAGTTTTCATCAGCCCATTTGGAGACCAAGGCTAAGTCCTTTTATTGGATCAAAAAAAGAAAACATCACTCCATGTTTGATTATACTGTAACGAACCTCCTTGCGTTACAACCTTAATTGCTGAGGTATCCTCAGCGGCTGTCCAGGGTCCGTATACAAGAATTTGTATTTGGAGGTATATTCGTCGGCCCTTGCTGGAGGATTCCGACGAAGAAGCAATGGCCGTGGTGACCGTCTATTGCTGGTGAAGCCTTGGTGGCTGTCGATGAATTTCGGTTGCGATTTGCCTAGTGGTGGCAGAATCGGCTGGCAACCATTTGGTGGGTTGCTTAGTGTTCTTCGCTTGTTGTTTGGCCCTGCACGGGAGGGCAGGCTGGCTAGGAACACAAGTAGTCCTCTTGGTGTTGGTCACTATCTGATGGCGTGACTGTACCCTTCCTCAGCCTCGTTGTCGTACAACTTGATGGTACGATTTTACCGTCTCCTCCTCCTATATGAGGGTATATGCGTGTGTGTGCTGATTTTTGTGCACTCGTTGTGTGTGGCTCTCTGTCTGTGTGTTTGTCGGATACTCATAGGTGAGTATGGCTTGTGAGAAGCGAGGATGAGAGTGACGCCTAGGTGGAGCGTGGGCTCTACACCTCAGTGTCGACTCAAAGGGGGAGATACTCAAGTGTGAGTATGACGCGGTGGAGCGCAGGAGAGAGAGAGCTACTGGATCGAGTATAAAAAGCTCAACTCAGTGTCTACTCAAAATAGGAAGGTTCTCAGTGGTGGTTATGACTCGTGTAGAGCTTGTGAGAATGATACAGCTACCGAGTATAAAAAGCTCAGTAGCCAATATCAGGCTCGGGTGGTGAAATACTCAAAGAGAGTGACGCTCGTGTAGAGTATGGTGAGCGACAGGCAGAGAGGAGTGTAAGAAGCTCAACCCTGTGTCTACTCAAAGGGGAAAGATACTCAAGTGTGAGTATGGTGAGAATGATATAGTTACCGAGTATAAGAAGCTCAGCAACCAATCATGCTCAAGTGTTGGGATACTCAAAGAGAGTGGAACTCGTATAGAGTACGGTATGAGACAGGCAGAGAGGAGTGTAAAAAGCTCAACTCTGTGTCTAGCACGAAGCGAGGAGGAAAGAGATAGGATTGGGACTGGTACGTCCGCTCGGTCGGCTGGCCACGGTACGACTGCTCTCTGCTGATGTGACGACTGCTGCTGGCTGCTGCTAATAGTAAAGTTGATGTTGAGGAGCGAAAAATAAAAAGACGTCTGGTTGGTTTGGGTGCTTCCGCGAGACTGTTTATTTCAACTCAAACTTAAAACTACCTAAGTGGTGGCTGGCACCAGAGTTGTATCAATACATACAAAGTTATTGATAATACTATTTGTATTAGTACTAACTACATATTGTGTGTAAGTAGGTATAAGCGTATGTTAACTTATAAGTATGTGAATACTTTAACTATTATACATTTGTTTCTTATGATATATATATGTTATAGATATGTATATTAGTTCTTCATAAGGTTTATACAATTATTAATTTATTGTTATTAATATTGTTATTAATATTGTTATTAATATTAGAGTAATTTATAATGAGTATGATGAATACAAATTTAAAAAAATAAAATATATGCAAATATGCTACATTTGTTGTATTATATTTAATCAATATTTTAGCAGGTTTTCCTGCTATACTAATTAGGTTGGGCTGCGTCATCAGCTGCTTGGTTGTTGTTGTTGGGTGTGGAATGTGTATATGCAAGTCCATATGCTGACACATATTATTTCCACTTGTTGTGTTGTTGTTGTTAGCGGTTTCTAAATCGCCTGATGTTCGACGTTGATTTCGTGCTGCTGTTGCCAAGTTGGCAGTACATGATAATTTATATGTTCCTATATAAATTGGCTTGATTTATTGTGGGGGCCTATTTTACCAAAATAGGTTCGTCACACCCCCCCTTTAGTTCGCCGGAAAAACCTTTACTCCGGTGTTTCCTGTTCGGCTGATGCTAACTCGGTACCATAAGTTTTCGATGCGTACTCGGAACCTCACCTGTTGTCCACGCTTGCGGGATATGGCATCGTCGATGCGCTGCTGTAGCAGTGGTGGCCAGGCTTGGTTTGTCGCTGGACTTTGATGTGGTGGGTCCTGCACCTCTGTGCCGATATTTGCAGTATTCGGCTCTTCGGATTCGATCAGCCAGCCGATGCACATCTCAGGTGCATCACTGTCGCTGTGGTAGCTGTGATCGTCCTTGTTGGTGTCGCAGTGGGCGTAATTATTGGTAGCGACACTGTTGCTGCTGTCGTCGCTGTCATCCCTTGGTCTCTTGTCGGACGCCGGATGAAATGTCGAGGCAATTGGTGCTGCCTGCTGGGCTGCAAGTATATCACTTGCTTGAGTACATGCTGGTGAAAATGTTGCTGCTGGTAAATGTTCATATGGCGTGTCACAAGTCGTTTGTGCTCCAATGGTCACAAATGAAGCTGCTGGTGGCACGTCAAATGTCGGTGACGTAGATGAATTTGTAGGTGTCTCATTGAGTGGGATCACCTGTTGTGCGCTCGGGGCATGGCTCGTTGGTTCGCTGGTGACCGCTGGTAGCGGTATAGTTGGTAGAGTTTGACCTGCCAACTCTTGAAGCAACTCGCTGATTTGTCGTCGCTTTTGTTGCATCTGGTCTCTTGTGAACCAGTTGCTACAATCGATTGGCGTTCGAAAATCCTGAATTTGGTCAGTTATAAAGCTCTCTATGAATTGCAGAGCGTAGAGTCCACAATCCGTCAGGTTATCTTGTTGTGGGACTGTCACTCGGTGACCTGGTAGATTTTCCTCCGTGGAAATGTATGGCATCTGGCTTGGCCGCTTGGCCTGGAACTCGTTCGTTAGGTAGCTGCGTATTGGCTCGAATACGTGGGACCTATCGGTGCTGGCGAGAGAATCCATCAAAAGGATGCGTGGCTGCGCTATTGGGTGTAGCTGGCCTGGCGTTGTCATCTTTACGGACCAGTAGAAGTGTGGTCCTCGTAGCGTCGGAAAGCATATTATGGCGATGAACCAATGTTTTGCTTGGTTGATCGGTATGATGATAAGCTTACACTCCGTGATGTCGTGCTTGCGCGTCCGTGCGCTGACTTCTACGTGGCGGCGTTGAATAATTATGCGAGGATTCGCACTATTTTGCGCACACTTGTAACGACGCTGGGTTTTTATTACGTTAAATTGAATTTAACTTGATCAAAATAATGCGCAGTTTAATTAAAGGCTTCGAAATTAAAAACACGATGTTGTCACTCTGATGATAGAAAACACAGTAAGCGTTGCAATTTCAAATCTATGTTTGAAAGCTTTCAATTTCGGTTGATTTTGGCGTTGCCACTTTATTGTCGTTTTGCCTATGAGGTGCTGTTGAATATTGCTGTCATCGTGTGGGGAATTTGTTGCTACTTAGGATATTTTGGTGTCACTTCTCCTCTTTCTTGTAGTGAGCCGCTTGTGTTGATCGTGTCTTGCACTTCGCTTGCATATTTAAGTGTTGGATATTTTCTGCTTTGACTTTGGAGGTTATGTTGCTTTTATTTTCAGACTCGGTGACGGCTGTATGCTTTCTGTTAGAAGTTGAATTCTTTTTACTAGGTTGATGATGTTACGACGGTATCATTTGGTAGGATGACTGTTTGATGTGATAGTGAGATGCCATATTTGTTGCAAGTGTTTTGGTGAATTTTTATTAGAGAAAACGTAGTTGTTTATGCAGGTACTGCTGCAGATCCCAGATTTTTGTCACAGATGGTGCTGCGGATCTCAGTTGTTGACGCGGGTGATGCCGCGGATCTCAGTTGTTGACGCGGGTGATGCCGCGGATCTCAGTTGTTGACGCGGGTGATGCCGCGGTATGAAAACAAACGACGTATTATTTAGATTGTTTCGACTCTGCTGCTATAGTGAAACTGTTTGATCTCGCTGAGGTGCGCTGTGCGACGTCGAGAGTTTTCTTGTCTAACTAGGATGATTCCGGGATCCCATACATCGCGATGTGCTCGAATTGCAGCCCTAGTCCTCACGCTGTTGGCTAGGTCAGGTCTTAATGTGGCAAGAGAATCCTGTGTTGTATTTTCATCTTCTGCTCTATTGGATCCTCGGAATTGGCTTGCAACTATTTGGATTCTACTGAGTCGTACGTACTTGGAGTTTGGTGACGTGTCATCTACTGAATTCGAAACGTTGTTGCGGTCTGTGGGACCTGCTGGATGATCTAGTGTGATCTTCGGCTGTATGATGCTTCTTTCTGCAGACCCTTCGATGTCAGGCGGCTCTGGTGGCCTGATATTATGCTCTTGTGACAGCTTCGGTGGCACTGGAGGGTTTGCATGAGATTGCTCACGTTGTGAACATGGTGCTAGCGCTACTGTATGGCGTGATTGTTGGCACGCGTGTGGTGCTGGCGAGTATGTTGGAAGCATTTGATCGCATGTGGTTATTTCCTCGGTATGAAGCATATTTTCGATTAATTTTTCCGTTGTTGGCTCGGCGGGAGGCTCTATGTCGCCTAGTGCTGGCGCTACTGGCTCAGTTGGTTGCTGTGAGTAGCATGTAATAGTAGGCGTTGGGTGCGGCTGAGATTGGTCTGTAGGTGACTCTAAGTGACCTGGTTCTGGCGCTGCTGGCTCAGTGTATTGCGGCTGTTGGCATGTGACTGACGCGGCTGGCCCAGTGGGTTGGCGTTGGCGCGCGCATGGCTCTGGTGGCCGCGAATGCGGGTGTTGCTGTTGCGTTTGGAGCACTGGTGGCTCTGAATGACGTTGTAGTATGTATGAGGGTCCTGTTGCTGAATTATCTCTGTGAAGTGGTGTATGATACTCGCGTGGTACTGGCGGCTGTGTGTGGTTTTGTTGATGTTGAGTTTGAGGCACTGATGGTACAACATGTCTGTCACATGTTGCTGTTCCTCTTGTTGGAGGTGGTACCTTGCTGGGCGTGAACGTGTAGTTGCTGACGGTTGGTGCATCTGGTTGAAGGCGTGATTTTTGACCGAATGCTTCATGAACACCCTTTAATCGGCTTGTTGCAGTTACGTGGTTTGATACTGCTTGTTGTTGTTGTCGTTGTGGTTGTCGTTGTTGTGGTCGCTGTTGTTGTTGTTGTCGTTGAGAGCCTGCGTGTAGTATGGCTTGACCTTGGTATTGTCGGACCATATTAAAGATTGACTGTACTCGCCTGGTCATATCATCCGAGTTTTGTGACGACTGATGCTCTTGTGCAGCTGGTCGTTCTGTGTGATGTTGGCGATGGCGTGTCGCAGTGGGGCTGTGAGAATTGCTGACCATGCTTGCCCCTATTCTCGGCATGGTCCGTTGTAGTTTTCCGATCTGTTGCGGCAGCACTCAATAGTTCGTCGATTTCGTCGACCACATTCCCAGCAGAAAAGAACCTGTGGGTTTCTGCAGTTTTCTGTCCGATGTCCTTCCCGTGCACATCGTCGGCAGGCTCGTGCACTGACTCTGTTACTATCATCTTGCATGACTTGATGATGTCGTTCCTCATGTTGTCGTGGCGTAGTATATCGAGGCGTGCGTTGATTGATTGGAGGCACGCGATCTGGTGACGGGTGAGCTTGCTTACTGTTGAGACGCTCGTATTCCGCTGCTAGACACGTCAGTTCCTCTAGCGTGTTGAAATCTCGACGGCGAATGTACAACTGGTAGTTGTTGTGCATATTTTGATAGATGCGTTCCAGTTCTTCGGACCTGCTATAGTTCGCGTGACGCATCATGTTTTGGAGAGCCAATAGATAGTCTTTGAACTTCTCCCGTGGATGTTGGTCGCGTCGCCTGACGTCGTCTTCTAGTCGCTCTAAGTAGCGTGGCGGGAGGAAAAACCTCAGGAAATCAGATTTGAATAATTCCCAGGTGGTCCACTGGCGATTGTTGTTTCGGAACCACATGGCTGCTCGGTCTGTCAATAATTCCGACATGGTTCTTGGCACAAGGTTTATTTGAATACCGTAAACTTCTGCCAGCTCCTCGATGCGCTCCACAAATGCGATGGGATCTGTGTCGCCTTCATATTTCAGTGACCACTTTCGAACGTAGTCAATAATAGTTTTGTAGTGGGGTGTTGGTGTCGGGCCAGTTCTAAATGATGGCACTTCATGTTGATATGTGATGTAGTGCATCGGTTGTTCAGCAGCTGGTGCTCTCAAATGTGCGGTATCGTTGGATAACTCACTGTTGGTGGGGACCGTTGGTGATACGGCTCGTGTGAACTTTAATTCTAGTTCCAGGAGTCGTTTCTTCGCCTCATCTTCAAATTTACCTTCGTTGGCGAATGCTGCCAGGCGTTTGCGTAGCTCGTCTACGGTGCCTGTGTCGTCGAGGTTAAATTCTTTCAGGAACGTGAGTAGTTCATCCTTTCTGAGGCTGTAGATCCATGACGTCTTCATCATGGCGTTGAGTGATGGTCTGTAACTTCGATGTGTCGTTGGGCAGTTATGACTTTGCTGCCGTTGATTGATGATTTTTGATTTTGGGTTTTTTTTTCCTTTTTTTTTTTTTGTTTGTTTGATGTTTGATAAAATGCTCCTGCTTGTGTTACGTTTGACGCTTGATAGAAATGTATTTATTTCGTTTATTTTAGGATTTTATTTTTGTTATATTTGATTTATTTTTGTTATGCTTGTTTAATTTGATTAGATTAGATTCGTAGGTTTAGATTGCTGCTGGAGCTTTGTGTTGATGTGTAGTTGACTGCTGGAGCCGTGTGTAGTAGTTGCTGCTGGAGCGATTAAGTGTGACTTAATTTTCGATTAGTTTGCTGCTGGAGCATGTTGAATTAGATAGCTTTGTATTTTGTTATATTATTTATGTTGTTTGCTGCTGGAGCGTTAGGTATTAAAGCGTTTTGTAGTTTGTTATAGGAGCATTTTATGTGTGTATATATTTTGATGTTTGCTGTGTTGAAGTCCCCTGTTTCTGCTACAGGGTCCCTGCTCGGGCGCCACTTGTAACGAACCTCCTTGCGTTACAACCTTAATTGCTGAGGTATCCTCAGCGGCTGTCCAGGGTCCGTATACAAGAATTTGTATTTGGAGGTATATTCGTCGGCCCTTGCTGGAGGATTCCGACGAAGAAGCAATGGCCGTGGTGACCGTCTATTGCTGGTGAAGCCTTGGTGGCTGTCGATGAATTTCGGTGGCGATTTGCCTAGTGGTGGCAGAATCGGCTGGCAACCATTTGGTGGGTTGCTTAGTGTTCTTCGCTTGTTGTTTGGCCCTGCACGGGAGGGCAGGCTGGCTAGGAACACAAGTAGTCCTCTTGGTGTTGGTCACTATCTGATGGCGTGACTGTACCCTTCCTCAGCCTCGTTGTCGTACAACTTGATGGTACGATTTTACCGTCTCCTCCTCCTATATGAGGGTATATGCGTGTGTGTGCTGATTTTTGTGCACTCGTTGTGTGTGGCTCTCTGTCTGTGTGTTTGTCGGATACTCATAGGTGAGTATGGCTTGTGAGAAGCGAGGATGAGAGTGACGCCTAGGTGGAGCGTGGGCTCTACACCTCAGTGTCGACTCAAAGGGGGAGATACTCAAGTGTGAGTATGACGCGGTGGAGCGCAGGAGAGAGAGAGCTACTGGATCGAGTATAAAAAGCTCAACTCAGTGTCTACTCAAAATAGGAAGGTTCTCAGTGGTGGTTATGACTCGTGTAGAGCTTGTGAGAATGATACAGCTACCGAGTATAAAAAGCTCAGTAGCCAATATCAGGCTCGGGTGGTGAAATACTCAAAGAGAGTGACGCTCGTGTAGAGTATGGTGAGCGACAGGCAGAGAGGAGTGTAAGAAGCTCAACCCTGTGTCTACTCCAAGGGGAAAGATACTCAAGTGTGAGTATGGTGAGAATGATATAGTTACCGAGTATAAGAAGCTCAGCAACCAATCATGCTCAAGTGTTGGGATACTCAAAGAGAGTGGAACTCGTATAGAGTACGGTATGAGACAGGCAGAGAGGAGTGTAAAAAGCTCAACTCTGTGTCTAGCACGAAGCGAGGAGGAAAGAGATAGGATTGGGACTGGTACGTCCGCTCGGTCGGCTGGCCACGGTACGACTGCTCTCTGCTGATGTGACGACTGCTGCTGGCTGCTGCTAATAGTAAAGTTGATGTTGAGGAGCGAAAAATAAAAAGACGTCTGGTTGGTTTGGGTGCTTCCGCGAGACTGTTTATTTCAACTCAAACTTAAAACTACCTAAGTGGTGGCTGGCACCAGAGTTGTATCAATACATACAAAGTTATTGATAATACTATTTGTATTAGTACTAACTACATATTGTGTGTAAGTAGGTATAAGCGTATGTTAACTTATAAGTATGTGAATACTTTAACTATTATACATTTGTTTCTTATGATATATATATGTTATAGATATGTATATTAGTTCTTCATAAGGTTTATACAATTATTAATTTATTGTTATTAATATTGTTATTAATATTGTTATTAATATTAGAGTAAATTATAATGAGTATGATGAATACAAATTTAAAAAAATAAAATATATGCAAATATGCTACATTTGTTGTATTATATTTAATCAATATTTTAGCAGGTTTTCCTGCTATACTAATTAGGTTGGGCTGCGTCATCAGCTGCTTGGTTGTTGTTGTTGGGTGTGGAATGTGTATATGCAAGTCCATATGCTGACACATATTATTTCCACTTGTTGTGTTGTTGTTGTTAGCGGTTTCTAAATCGCCTGATGTTCGACGTTGATTTCGTGCTGCTGTTGCCAAGTTGGCAGTACATGATAATTTATATGTTCCTATATAAATTGGCTTGATTTATTGTGGGGGCCTATTTTACCAAAATAGGTTCGTCACAATACTATTCAGTAGGTACGTAAATTCTTTCAAAAACAATATTAAGTGAACTTTTTTTCTCATAAAGTTGTAAAGAAAAAATGAAATGAAACTAAAAATAGAAACCGAAATAAAAATAAAAAGAAAAGAAAATAGTAGGTAAATATTAAATTAATTGTATCCTTCAAGAGAAGTGTCATACATAATTATGTTTTCATCAATGATTTGAATTTGGTGTGCATTCGAGATCTCACGCACAGTTTTAGCATGAGTTAAATATCAGTGGTATTTAAATCATTGTTTATTGCCTCAAAGTCATTATCAGTCACTTCCTCGACTATAATTTGCGATAATGTGCGATTAAACGCTTGAACAAACTGAGACAAATTATTTACTATACATACAGTCTGATGTGCTTCCGAACGATAGTTTTAACTGTCGCACCAATCCCATCAATGCAGCCTTTACCATGCAAAGTAACGACGGACCATCACTCCAAATCTTTAAAATAGTCACAGATTTTGGCAAGTCTGTTAATAGCTTAAATGAATAGGGCACAATTGTTAGTTTTGTATGGCTTAAGTTATCCGATATCATTACTTTTGATCGGAAATGTTCATTATGGTAAAGAGCGCTCGTAAATAGGGTAAGCTGCCGCTGATTCCAATGCGCTTTGCACTTCATCCTGCATTTTGCATACAAAGTTTTCGGCAAAGTCGGTTTGAAGCACTGCTTTGGATTGGAAGGCGGTACTTGCTGCTCTTGGCCGATCAAAAGTTATGAACGTGTTTGACTGTGAACGTTTGATATAGCTGTGACGCAAGAAGTGTGGTGCAATTGATGTTAAGTGTGCAATCAGATTTACCAAATTACCATTTTCTTCGTGCATTTCATATCGGTTAATATTGGAATTTTTTTTCCATACCATCCATTTTGCATCACGATGTAAATGAGAAGAATCAACTTCAAGCACATTTTTTAGCGCAGGAACAGTAATTCCAGAACAATTAGAGCATTTGCCGAACCAACAATTCACCTCGGGTTCTATGCACAAAAATTTGTTTACGAAACCTTGATCGTAATCAGGCACGGTTGGAACATATTTATGCAAAGCTGACACTGCTTCTTTAAAATTGGCATGGTAGATACACAAAGATAAATGCTTTGGCAGATCGCCAATAATTTTAATATTTGGTGGCCGGTTTTCTTTAAAAAATGTCAAGCCACAAGAGTCTGTGTAAAGAAACAGTAAAAAATGTTTTACGCAATTGATATGTGCTTGCAGTTACAGTTGTACTAACCTTTTCCAATGTTGTTTCTTTCCTGATCAAACAATCCAAAAGCTTCCTTTAAAATCAATGTCATGTGTCTAGTGGGCAAAAGAATTTGCTCACCTGATCTAGTTAAATATTTCTTAACATCCTTGTCTTTTGGCGATGTTACGGACACATCGCCCCGTTCAAAAAATTGTTTAAATTTGTAAGCAATTGGCTTTGATCCTCTATATTATTAAATAAATTTATCAAAACTGCTGTTTTTTTCGATAGTGACCGCGGGAGAGCTTTCTTTGCTTTTGTTACTGCCTTTTTAAGAGCAGACTTCGTTTTGAAGGCTTCTTTTGCTCCATTTAGATCAACAATTTTATTTTTTTTTTATTTGCTCTATATTTTTGTGTTCTTTCACGACCAGCGCGACGCTGATCAACCAATATTTGTTTACGTTGCTCAAGCGGCAATTTCTCGTCCCGTATTTTTTCCCTCTGGCGTAGTTCTTGCAGTTTATCAGGTTTACGCTTTTTGTATTCTTCGTATTTACCAGTGGCTTTTATTTTTTCTAGGTATTTATGATTTTTCTGAGCTTAGCTCAGGTTTGCCTGTAAGAATGTTGATGGATTTAATATTAAAGTAACACATGTTTTTTTCTAAAGAAAAAGACTGGAACATCACCATATTTTGGTGGATAATTACAATAATTTTGCCAATATTTTCCCCGATTTTTATATTTATTCTAATTCTTATCAGAAAACACATCAAAGAAATTTAATTTTTACAACGTCTATATGAGTTAGACTTTGCTTAAAAAAACTTTTTCATAAAAAAAAACTGGAACGTCACAAGAAAATTTGGGATTCAAATCAAAGCCATCGAAAATGGTTCCAAATACTATTTTCATGTAAATATTATATTAAATCAGTTAAGTACATGATTATTTCATAAAACGATTGAAAATTTCATAAAGAAATTTTGATTTAATCAATTATTATTACCTTTTTAGCTGGTGCGATATTACCACTCATTTCTAATGCGAACGGTAAACTGCAACTTAATGCTGAAACATTTTGATATTTTAGTACTTCACAAATGTACTCTCTGTGTTTTGTGAGGTTTTGGACTGTAAACAAACAAATGACAATCACAAAAGCACTAGATAATAGAAAAAAAATTTCATTGAATTCCCCTTTTCCGCGGCCTTGGCCATATAATGAAATCTTAAATATATCTTTAGAATTATCTACGAATATTTCAATTAAGTTTACGACCTTGTTAACTTCTCTGATACAACGTGGCAGGGGTTCATTTTGCGCATAAACAGTTCTATGAAAGTTCCATAAAAGTGGAAGTGACTACGAAGAAATCTCGAGGGTATGTGAAGGTTGAGTATATCCAATAGTTCCGTGCAATCTAAGTTATGGTGAAGAATGTCTCTGCGAAAAATTATTGAAGATGCCCTTCTTCTACAGCTAAGAGTGCTTAATTAAGGCACATCTTGTATTGTACGGAGGGGAGGTAGGCAGATTCCATCTTAGTTGATTGAACATAAGTCGGGTGAATTTACGTTGAACTTATTCGATACGTTCAGGATGTAAGGTTGTTGAAGGGTTCCAGATAATGGAGCAATACTCTAAGTGCGGCCTTACAAGCGATGAAAAAAGCGATTTTAGAGTGTACGGGTCGCTAAACACCTTGCTATTTCTAATAAGAAAACCGAGCATGGCATTTGCCGTATTTACAATGTAATCAATATGATCACCAAAGTTAAGATGAGGGTCTAAAATAATTCCCTAGTCTTTTTTAGTAAAAATTCTTTCTAGCAGTATAGAGTTAATGTGGTAGCTGCCCACAAGAGGGGTCAAAATTCTCGCAAACACTAAATAATTACATTTTGAGATGTTAAGAGGCAATTGGTTTGTTTCACACCAAGCAAATATTGCATTTAGATTATCTTAAAGGAGGGAACGGTCGAGCTCTGAGCTAATTTTGAAATAATTTAAGATCGTCTGCAAACATAAGACAACCTGAGTATTTATTCGGGAGATCATTATAAACAACAAGAATAGTAACGGGCCAAGGTGACTACCCTGCGGCACACCAGACGTCACATTAATTAGGTTAGATGTAATATAGTTGATTTGAACGTGTTGACGACGATTACGTAAGTAAGATTTTATCCAGTTTAGCATGTTGGAATGGATTCCGATAGCCGAAAGTTTATATAATAAGATGTTATGGTTTACTTTATCAAAGGATTTAGCAAAATCTGTAAAAATTACATCTGTTTGTAAGTGATTTTCCATATTATGAATGATATTATTTAAGAAGAGAACCATGTTTGTGGTTGTGGATCTCCCGCACATGAAGCCATGTTGGAAGGAGGACATAATATTTTTAACAAGGAAAGCTAATTTACGATTAACTATTTTTTCAAACAGTTTCGGAATAGCGGCTAATTTGTAGATAGGTCTATAATTTGCGATATCGTGCTTAGCGCCAGATTTATGGATAGGTACTATGTGGGATAATTTCCAAGCATCGAGGAAAACTCCTGATGATAAAGATTTAGCAAAGATTAGCGAAAGTGGTAGTGCGATCGATGACGCACATTTTCTTAGTGTTATAGGTGCGATGCCATCAGGTCCCTCATTGGTATTGATTTTTATGCTATTTAGTGCTATTTAGAAGTATATACCGATTTAAAAAATCCGCGAGTAAGTTGCAGATTGCGCGTCTATCATCAGTTACATCATTTAGGTAGGACATCATAATAGGATGACCTTATAATAATAAGACTTTCGCTTATTATTGATGAAAGTCCAAAAAGACTTACTGTTTTGTTTAAGACAAGTCTCAGTAGAAATTAAGTAATTGTGATAAAGGAACTGGCTTAGTATATCAAAATTATGTTTGATACTGATAATAGACAGACACTCGAATCTTAAAATCTGGTTTGAAGTGTTATCTCTCAAACGTAAAAAACGATAGTTTTTTTATTCATTTATCTTTTGTATCTCATGATAACTTTGTGCTGTTCAAAATCTATACTGTTTCGTTTATTGTTTTGTTTATTTATCACTTTTACATCGTATGTAAAAGAACAAAGAAATTAACTTGAGCTGCTGATGTTTTGTACATTTCATAATTACCGATTAATTCAAATAACATATTATTCATTTTGTTTTCACGTTGTTCGTAAACGAAGAAATAAAATGAGTGATGGCTTGTTTGAAATCCTGCTACTTTTATGATATAATAACAAATCTTTAATTAATTCAACCCTTCATTTCGTATGGCGAAAAAGCACACTACACTCAGAAAATAAATTTATAGGCATAAGGTTGCTGGAAATGAATATTATTTGCGGTAATCGGAAGGAAAGAGTGGCGGCCGTGTCGTAGTGGGTAGAGTGTGTGACTCTAACGCCAGAGAACCCAGGTTCGAATCCTCCATCTGACACAGAAATTTTTTTTAATTGAATTCATTTTTCTGCTCGGCCGTCACCTCTCTGCAGACAATGGCCAACCTCAGAGAGTAAAAACTGCCATGAAAAGCTTCTTGAGAACATAAGCCGTTCGGAGTCGGCGTAAAACATGTAGGTCCAGTTCTCGATCATTTGTGTGCAAACATTTCACATAACACACAACACAATTGATCATAAGAAGCTCGGTCAAAGTCCTTTCAAGGGCTGAAATGGCCATTTCGTTTTTCTTTTTTAATCGGAAGAAAATTGCTACAACTGATATTTAGTTAATGTAACTGGAATGAAATAAGCACAACTGATTGTTAGTTGGCGCGAATGATCGTTCCTTCGCAGCCCGCTTATTTCCAAATGTTTGTTCAGTTGAAATGAAAATATGACATGTTAGTTGCTTGAACCACGCAATTGTATTTATTTCAACTTTCCTTGCAATTACAAGGAAAGTAATGTGTCTGAAATAACTAACTGAAGCTATTGCAGACAAGCGAACAATATAAGTCATTGCAACAACCACATTGTAAGTTATGTCAATAGCATTATTTTTACGCTGCAATCGAGTTTTAAATTTTATTAAATCAATCGCTCCCTTTAGTTGCGTCAATCTCAACAGCCAACCTTGCAACTGCAAGTTTGTCAAACCATCCGACTTATCGAGTGAAACAGACATACGTTCCCAAACACGACGTTGTGTAAGCCGACCTTGATCGCAAGACGGTTGCATTTCATTTCTCAAAGTTGTTCATCGTGTCCGGACGGAATTTTTGTAGTGTTTGTCGTTTTGTTGAATTGTTTGTAAGAGGAAAAATCATTAGGTTAGTAAAATAAAATTGCTTTCTATCTATATATGCATAAAGTAAGGCTGAGTTTCTAAATGCGTTTATGCAAAGCATCAGTGACTTTCTATTAATTGGTGCTTAGTTGATTCACCAAAACTGCGCAACTAGGTTATTATTTTTAAGCACGTTTCAGTTCCGCAGTTTCGGTGAATCTGATTAGCATCAATTCAAAGAAAAATGTCACTGATGCTTTGCGTAAATGCATTTAGGAACTCGCACGATTACAATTTCCTGGGCGCCGCAATTTGAAAGTGTTTATTTATAAACTATAAAAAATGCTATTAACCATAAAAATCTGTGCATTACTTTTGAAGACAAAACATATTACATATTAGGCACACGACGGTTCACCCTTTTACGAAATAACCAAAACACGAAAAATTTTTATAAAAAACCACATGATTTTTGATGGTTCACCTTTTAAAAAATTTGCGTGTTGTGAATGGAAAAACAGTTATATCTTCAAAAGTAATGCATGGATTTTGGTTATCTTTTTTAATATTTCGTTGAATAGGTAATAGATAGACCTTTATTGAGTATCAACATAATGCATATTTTTGTAGTGAAACTAACAAAAAAAAAATCAAAAGTTTTTAAGCCCATTTTTCTAATTTTTGACGTCCATAACTTTTAAACTTCTTGAGATGGTGGAGATGGGTGGAAAAAATATCACCTGAGTTGTGCAGTTTTAATTTATAAATAAAACCTTAGGACCAATTAAAAAACAACACATTGATGCAATGATAAATGTGTTTATGAAGTCAGCCAATGTAATGATATATTATATTTTTTTTTTCTATATTATTGTATATTTGTAATGTTCAATTCATGTACTGTAATGATTTTGATTATATTTTATTTTTTATTAAATAAAAAAATGTCAGTTTTATCTTGATTTTATTTTTAGAAAAACGTTTATTGTGAATATATTGTAGAATGTTTAACCTACAAAATAACCTACAGTTAATAACCGTGTGGAGGTCGGAACGATCAATGGGTTAGTCAAAATAACCAAATTTTAGTCAAAATAAATGACAGGTCGGTTCATACAACCGAGTGGGAGTCAAAACGGATAACAGGTTCATTCATAGAATCGAATGTAGGTTAAAATGAATTACGTCTCCGTTCACACAATTGAGTTTAGGTCAAAGCAATTTACAAGATCGTTCATTTAACTGAATGGAAGTTGAAAGGATAAAAGGGTTCGTTCAGAAAACCGTGAGCGCAGTGCTTACAACGGAATGCCACAGTCAAGACTATGGGAAACTACGTAGTTGTGGTGATTACTTTTTTAAAGTTATCAACAATCGACTAAGTCGGTAAGGCACTAATTTAGTTGCGACAGTGGATATAATTCTCTGTGTGCGAAGTGTACTTTATTCAATCAATTCTCCCGTATCTAGTTAATTTAATAATCTAGTTAATTTAAAAAAATATTTTTTTTCTTTTTCGTATATTCATTTCTTTGATGCAATACATATTAACAAAATTTTTCAAAATTTACAAATCACAACTTTACGTTCAAAATCCATCACGTTTCGAATCTCCTGGATGCTGACGGATATTCTTCCACGGTGAGTTTCTTTATTTACACATGCATTTCCTTTTCCATAGAAGTCCGCCGCCAGGTTATTCTTCTGCATCTGCTTCGTAATTGACAAGCAAAGTTTTTCAGACCGCCACGTAGTAAAATGATGGTGACAATAAATCTAATTAATAATAAAAATACTATGATTTCAAACCACGATTTAAAATAAACTCAAAAATGTGTTAAACGAAACTTAACCCTTCATATTAATACAAATTTATCCCTACCATCCTCTTTCCCGAGAGGTGGTGGGAGATGGATCCGGCATCGATAATTATTTTTAGCAGGACCCACGTGGATCCTACTAACACAATTCCAATTCAGAAATTTTCCCCAAAAATTAACCTCTACTCACTTGTTAAACGAGCTAAACTCCACGATCGATTTATTCAAATTATGCATTAATTAGTTTTACCTTTTTTTCCTTTAATTCGATGGCATAAATTTTATTAATATCTCTTTACTAACCTCTTCCTTTTTTCTCAAAATATATTTCCAAGCCAAAAATTTCAAACTTTAAAAATAACTTTTTTTTCGAAATATCCTTGATGTACCCGTGAACAAAAAGGATCCTACCGATTAATTTCAATATAATTTTCCAACAATATTATATTTCAAGAGATATTTTTTTTTCTTTCTAAAACATCCTTGATGTTCCCGTGAACAAAAAGGATCCTACCGGCTGCGCCAAAAATGTTGGGATCCTCCCTATGAGGAGGGAGCAAGGGGGGAAAATGCAGCAAGGCGTTGCCGACTGTTGATGTATTAAAATGCCCCATTTGTTTTGCGTGTAGTTTTTATTAAAGCTCACCAGCCCCGTTATACCTAATTCAATATGCACTGGTCCGCTCCAGAGGAAAGAAAAGAAATACTTCTTGGTGTTTTTTGAAATATTATAATACTGTCTTTTATTTTAGCTGAAGGCCAGATATATATAATCTATCTGGGCTTGCTTCTTCTTCTTCAATTTTTTAGATACTTAAGTCTAGCTTAACATATTTACAAAGGTTTCACAATTGCAGTTCCTTATTTTCTGACCGAGATTAAAATTGCCCGGAAACATTCTTGAGATTAACATATGCTCAAAATGTTTGTATTGCATTTTGTTTGCCATACATTCTTTTGCTTATTTCGAAAGGCGCAATTCCCTTGCACCAAATATTGTCCAATTATTAATTGCAGCTAAAATACAATTTTCATGCAATTACAACAATAAAATCTTATTAATTTAAAGTACCATAACTGAATGCATGTAATAACTGTAGGGTTATATAATTATTAATTTTTAACCTAGATATTAATACTTGTTATTTTTATTTTTAAACTGTTTTCAAAGTATAACATCAAAAATATTTGTTTCAGAATTTTTAATTTTCAATATTCAGAATATATGAATTTTTGTCGAGTTCGTTTGAATTGTTCAAATAAAATTTTTGTATAAAAAACAGAATTATTTGAATAGATAACCGAAACTATATTGGCGATCCTGCAGTACATATTCCAGTACCTATTCCTTTGGCAGTAACATATAATAAAAAAAAAAAATCATAATTGCGCACAAAGTGAGATCGAAATATTACAAGAAGGACATCTTCAATTATCAGTCTGTACATACATAAAAATATCTCTACAATCAACCTTCAACAAGCAAATCAGTGGATTTAAATCATCCCATTTAATTAAAAAAAAAATTAATAACTCCTATAAGAACTTCCTTACATCCATTCACTTACTACCATGGAATCCAGAATTAAGATAATTAATTAAGTATTAAACTAACTTACAAGTAATTCTACTTTATATAACTAGCCATTGCTATTTACATAATATTAAAATTAATTAATTAAAATAGTAGTAAAAATAAACACATTATTCTATTGTAAACTCCCTCTCCCAGTAAATTAATTCAAAAATACTTCAATCTGTTCGTTATTCAAATGGTTTTAACGCGATCTTTTACACGCCAAAATCCTTCAAACATAAACTGTCCAGACCCAGACGATATTCTACATTTGACACTTCCACTCAAATAGAAAACATACAAACAACAATATAGCAATGCAAAATACAAACATAATTCAATCGTCAGCTGAAGAACAAACTATTCCACTTACCTCTCCATACCCACAACACACACAAAAATTTATTAAATTACCAGACTTTTGGATAGAATCTCCTCAAGCTTGGTTTTTACATGCAGAGAGTTACTTTGTTCAATATCAACGACGACAACCTTAAGTTTCATACCATCCTTCACGCACTCCCACAAAAAGTGATCATCAAAATAATCGATATCATCCAACCCCCACCAATAGTAAATAAATATGAGTGCATTAAAAAAGCACTTTGCGAAAGATTTTCCTTAAGTAAAGAGTCTAGACTAGAACAACTTTTCTCCAATTCAGAGCTCGGTGATCGTAAACCATCTGAGTTCTTTCGAGATATGAAGTCATTGACCGGCTCTGACTCAATCGTTGGTCGTGAACTTCTTTTTAAGTTGTGGCTCCGAAAATTAACACAACAAATTCAAGTCAGCTTAACCTCTAGTCAAGAAAAAAGTGTCGATGATAAAATTCTAATTGCTGACAATATTTTTAATATAAATAATAATCACCAAAATTCAAATATTGCATGTATCGAAATTAAAGCACTAGAAAACTGCATTCAAAATTTTAATCAATTAACAACAACACTCTGTGAAAATTTTAATAAAATTAATTTAGATATCGCAGAACTACAAGTAAGATCTAGAACACAAGGACGAAATATTTTCGAAACGCTTATAAGTGTATTCAACCATGCAATTTTACTAATAAAACACAAACAATAATAATTCCACGAATGTTCCGTTTAGTTTAAACTAAAATCTTCCATCATGACGGTGGTTGGGTTTTCAGCGCTCTTATTTCATTACCCAGAATAAGGGATTGGGAAAATTCCATTACTCCAGAAGACTTGCATGTATCCAGTTGTTTTTTTACCTCACTCATCTCTTCTTTTAGTGTACTTAGCTCAGCATGTGCAGATTCAATAATTGAGACTCTTTCAACCAGTTTACGGATGGTGGTTCTCATATTTGAGAGCTCTGCCGAGACTTCACCTATCCTTTGCATAATCCTCTCCACCGATGTTTCTATAGCTCCAGTAAGTTGCTCCACTATACCCTCACGCAAATAATTAAGTTAAACACTTAGATTTTCGTCCACAAGATTTGTAGTCGAAGCCAATGAGTCACTTATTCTGCACGTACCAAGAGGAGTTGCCGGGGCTGCAGCTTTGCGGCCGATTGCAGCCGATTGCAGCACTTCTTGTGTTTTTTGTTATTGAAGACATTTTAGTTCAAGTTAAAGTTGGAAATATATTTAAGCAGATATTAATATTCACGCAAGACAATTACACAAATCTAAACAACATTGATTTCAGCACG